>JAOPSE010000044.1:1055176-1435176 GCA_029449295.1 Zea luxurians
CAGATTATCGATCAAACACTACTTAGCTCAATTGTGAAATTTATTGGGAGATCTATTAAAAATGATGTTGATCATAGCTTCAATAACACTACAATACTCATGTCAATCATTTTAAGGAGTATAATGTTTGCCTCTTTGTTATCGATTTCTTATTGGTGCACTTTGGGACGCTCGGATCAAACTTGGGTTCATGTTCATATTTGGTTTTACGGTTGATGTGATTGTGTGGCTTGACCTGCGGGACAAAGGTCATCGTGACCTCCTTAGAGGTAAGCAGAGGATCTTTATCAAACCACGACCCGCAGAATTTCATACACCCTTCTCTTTCGGCTCCTCTTTGTCCTTGTCCGACCGATGGTGCCCAACAACGACAGTCCATTGTCGATCCAAACAAATAGCAAATGGTAAAGGCTTGGCTTAGGTACTGATTGTTGCAATGTAGTGGTGAAATAAATAGATTAAAATAACCAAATTTATATATGGATAGGATCACAAATGAATTACGAAAACATTTTCTCATAACAGTAAAACACACATTTGTACATAATTATCATGCTATTATATGTTCCCGTTGCAAAGCACGGACATTCACCTAGTGTATAGAAAGGAGAGGGTATGTATAGAAAGGAGAGGGCGCGAGAGGTGGTTGTCAATTTCACGGTGGCTCTTGTCCAGGCCGAGCGAGAGAGACAGCTGCACGGCGAGTTGCACGAGACAGGGTTAGATAGAGTTAGACGGGTGGTAGACAGGGTTAGATAAAATTAGATGAGACGGTCAAAGCTGGCCAGCGGGCCCAAGATGATGAGGTGGATGACAAAGGGAAAGACGGGGATAGACAAGGATCACCGACGCGAGCAGCATGCCGTTTGCGAGAAGACATGGTTCAGTAATCTCGCGAAAAAGGGCATGAGATCTGGAACAGGTTCGACGAGAGGAAGAAATATATATATTATCGAGTTCCCAAAATTTTATAGTTTTCGCAACTACCACATTTTAGGTATTTAATTAATATAAGAAAAACTGAAATTCATATTTCATACCCGATGAAACGTTCCAGAGATACCAAAAACTCTTGGGAACATCCTCGAGATTTTTTAATTTTGTTACGATAACATGTTGCACTCATAAACACTATGCATCGACATGAATGCAACAATCAAAGTTCCTCTATGGTTTTATTTTACTAGGCTTATGCGTAGATATAAAACAAAATAACTCTTCACTATTTAGGAAAAAGAAAAGCAAGGAAAACAGAGGGTAACACCTGAATTTGGTGAATATTAGAAAAGAAATTTTATACCACCAAATTCAGGGTGTTACACCACCATGCACAAATCATGCCACCGATGCCCTAACATCGTTGTTGGTCGCTGCCAAAGCGCCATCGCTGCTCCACATGCTTTCTGCCCTGCTCCCATCGTGCTTAATCCAGCGCTCACCACCACTGCAGCGGGCAAGTCACCCCTCGAGCCCTTGCAGCTGCACTGCCCTGCCCTGCAACACCACCACAGCCGCTACTTGTAACACCCTGAATTTGGGGTATAAAATTTCTTTCTAACTATCCACCAAATTCAGGTGTTAGTCTTGTATCTCTCTCTAGCTTCTCTCTCTCTCTTTTCCTTTTGAGTAGATTTAGCTTAATTAGTGAGGGATTAATTATTTATTTTTGTCAAAACAATATGAGTCATGAAATGTTGCATCATGCTGAGCTTAAATATTCTTTGAATTGTTGCACATGTTTGAATTAGTTTGAATTCGAAACTTGGTTTGAATTTGAATTGAAAACCCTAGAGAAAAAAAGAAAAGCAATTAGAAATTCCTTGGAAAAAGATAAAACCAATTCAGCCCATCTGGCCCAGCTCGGCCTAGCCAGGTCGCGCGCCCGCGCCGCTTGACAGATGGGTTCCACCTGTCAGCGTCGGTTTCTCTCCGCTCGCGCACCCTCCCCCTCTCCCTCTGCCCAGTGGGGCCGCTCTATCAGCACCAGTTGCCCTCGCCTGCGTGCCCCTTTCCCTCTCTGCCTCGTGGGCCCGTCTTGTCAAGGCGTCGAGCCGTTCCCCGCGTCCACTCCCTCTCGCTACGCCGTGGAACCGCCCTGTTAGCTCCGCCTTCCCCACGAACCACCGTGGACCAGTGCGCACGCACGCCGAGATCCCCAGCCACGTCGTCTGCCCACGTACCCCAGATCCCTTTTGAGCTCTGCCCCCACCCGCACTCGTTCCCCTGCCTCATTTCGCGCAAGCTCACCCTCTCTCGCACTCTCCTCTCGTCGGTCGGCCTCGCCGGAGTTCTGCGCCCGCCGTGCCGGCCATCCAACCCGCCAGAAGCTGCGCCAAGCGACCCTGAGCTTCACCCCGAGGTGAGACATCCTTTCCCATGCTCGGTTTCTCCCAATTCTGCTTTGTATTGGCCAATTCGGCTTTGCCGGAGTTTGGCGTGGCAGTTCACCGCGCTCGCGCGATGACTGGTCGGACTAGCCCGGCCCTGTGCCCCGTCATTAGTCCATGATGTTCCCCTCGCCCTGTTGTAGCCAATCCCGGCCTTAGTGCACCCTAGATCCCCTCTCCCCGGTCGCAATTCCTTGCCGGAGTTGCCCGGACCCGCTTGGAGCTTTTCCTTCGCCATTCTCCCCTCTCTGACCCTAGTCTGGTGGCCGAAGCCCCCTCAGCGTGTTCGCCGAGCCCTCCTCGTCATTTCTGCCCAAATGCGGCGGCTCGGAACCGCCGTAGCCCGTACCCGCCCCGGCTCCAGTGACCTCACCGTCATGAGCAAGAGCGGCGCCGCCTACAGCCATGAACCCCTCCAGCGCTCGATCTTAGTTGTTCGATCTTTATCGTGCGGACCGGATCACCGATGTAACACCCCTGGTGTTACCATCACTAAAACTTGAGCATAACATCAAGAGCATTAGCATATCATGTGATTGTTACACTTAGAATGCATTCACTGGGCAAAAATTTCAAATAAGTTGTATTGATGTGACATGTCATGGGTAAAACCCTAGGGTAGGGTACTTAACCCTAAATTGAATTTAGGGTGTCAATAAAACCCAAATGAGTTAAATTCTCAAAACTTATGTAACACCCCAGGTGTTTATATTCCGCTCGACTGCGAGTACAGATTTAAGCACGTGATATCAGTGAATAAGACAGACACTAAGGTCTAATTATTTTCGTCTATCGCGATTTTAATTTCGCATCTGTTTTGTCTATCGCGAATGCGACATCGTTTTTATTTGTATTTGTCCGGGCTCTTCCTAAATATTTGTGTTGTTCGGAACATATTTGTTCTGAAAATCGTGCGTCCGGTGATTATTTAAAATTCATCGCTCGCATAAATACGAATTCGGAAGTCCGACTCACTCGGATGATTTTATTCCGGATAAATTAATTTGAACTCGACAACTAAAATTGTTCGGGGCAAAAATAATCCGAATCGCGCATTGTCTGAGAAAGAACGTGTGCGGGGTTATGGTCCAATTTGTTCTTCAGCCCGCACTATAGGATAATCAAATCAATTGTGTTTTGGTGACAGATAAATTTTTATCTGATTTCAACCAAACCAGTGTTGTATTAAATATTGTATCCGATATTTAGTCCATTTAGACCTTGCCTAAACTCTAATTCTAGAATCAGGATATTTTCGTATTCTTTGAGAAAATCTAAAAAAAGGAGAAAAATCATCACGCTATCACATGGCCGTTAGATGGAGATTTTTCTATTCCTGATTTTTCCACCGTCGCCTGGCCTCTATGCCTTATCCCGTTGCTTGATTTTCAGCTGCCACCGCCGTTCACGATTTTTCTGCCGCCGAGCTCGCTCGCCGCGGTTCCTAGCTCCCTTATCTTCTTCCTCGGCGTTATCTCCTGGCCGCCGTTCGTGGAAGAACCATCTGCCGCCCTGCTCAAAAAAATCCCACCGCCCGTTCCTTCCTTATCAGCAGTTCTGAACGCATCGCTCACCACATCTCCTTTCTTCTTCACAGCTTTTGTTTTTCTCTGTCGCACGGTGTGCTCTGCGTCTGGTCCATCCATGTCGTCGGTCTTCCTCTCCATCACTGGCTCGACTATGGCATGCTCCTCCCTTGCAGCCTGCCCGTGGTCGACGCTCCCAGTCCCAGCGCCGCGACCTCCCAGCTCACCAGCGCCCGGTGCCTCTCCATGGCCGCGCGTTGCCAGATCCTCGGCAAGCTGCTCGGCCGACCGTCCCTGCTCGCGCTGTCGCCTCGCCTATTCGTCCCTGCGCGCTCGCCCGTCCGGGCTCTGCCCAGCGCCGCGGCTTCAGCTCGCTCGACCCCTTTCCCGCGCTCTCGCGCCCAGCCGAAGTTTCCTGCGCGTGCTCGTCGGTCGGAGCTCCCTGTCCGTCCCTGTTCCGGCAGACCGCGCGCTTGCTTCTCTGTGTCCACGCGCGCGCGAGCTCGCCAGTCATATCTGCTGCTGGCTCCTGCTCGGACTGCGTTTGCTCCTGCTGTGGGATTGTCGAGCTTTCTGCGCACGCGTAGCTCGCTATTTCATTGTTTGTCGCGCGCACGAATTTTCTCTGCTCGCCACGGCGTGTTGAGCTTCCACGTCAAGCGCCTCTTTTCCGTGTCGGTCGTCGTCTCCGAGTCGATTCTTGGCTGTCGCAATATTTTTAGTTATCCCGGTTACGTCTATGGTCGTCGAGTATGTCAGCTGACGCGGGCTCGTCTCACCCGACTGTAGTCTCCAATCTTCGCCTTGACCAAGTCTTCCGTTCCTGCCGTCATAGGTTGTCGTCGTTCGCCTTCGCACCGTGCAGTAGCACGTCCCTTATCATGCTCATGGTTAATACTGCCATTCCTGCTGTGCCTCGCTTCCGTTGTGTTCGATTAAATGTCGGACCAAGAATCCACGATGTCGCTCATCCTCGCTGAAAAACCCTCACGCTCACATCCCCTATTCGATCTCGTCGTCAAGCTTCGCCTCAGCCTTAGCTCGTCGATCATGCTCACCAGATGTTCGATCGAGGACTTTAGCTGAAGACTGTCGTCGTTCCCGCAAACACTGAATCAAGTTGATAACGGTGAGCCAAATCACTATTTTTACTATAGATTTTAGGATCGTGAAATAAGATGCTTAGTTTGCGTAGGAAGTTTAAATTAGAAATACCCGTGAGGCGATGTGTGCTTCGAGGAATTCAGTTGCCGAATATATTCGAACTAGTTCTATTTTGTAGAATATAATATTTCGGTGACGCGTAGGTTAAATTTAGTATTTTTAAATTGTCTAGACAACAATATTGTTAGTATTACTATTGACGAATTATAATTGTTTGATAAAATTAAATTGGTTCTTGGGAAGAAGGGTGGTATAATTTTTAAAGCGGGGGATGAATTTAGCATTTAACCAATTAGCTAATTAGTTGTGTTTAGGCTGATTATGTTTAATGTGTTGTTTCTGATGTTTGCGTTAGGTTCGTTTAATCTAGAAAACCGTGATTATTGCGCTTAGTCGTACGCTGATAACTAGTGTTTCCGAATAAAACGGTACAACGCCTCGCCCTTAGGTGTTTAATACGCTATCTCGTATAGCACTATTTAGATTTGTGCTATTCCTGTTTATATGCATTCATGTGCATAATGCATTTCATTCAGGTACGTTAATTAGTCGCGCGATGCGGAAGATGACCCAAGTCGACCCCAAGCGCAAGCTAATCTGCAAGCTGAAGCTGATGAATCAACCTGAAGATGGTTAAATCAAGCAAGTGCTCGGTCGAAGAATACTCGTCAAGCGGACGTCACCTAACAACACTAACCTAGTGTTACTCAGGCAAGCCCCGGTGCATTCGCCACCTCCTTGTGTTTTAAAAATCTTTATCACCTTGTTTGATGCATTAGGTGATAGGAGTTGATTGCTAAAACAATTCCTGCATTACCTTCCTTGGATTTGATTACCTTACTTGAAATCCCTGTTTTACAAAAGATTTTTGATGCTTAGCCTTGCTTTAGAAAAACAAAATGTTTTGTTTTTACAAAAGATGATGTGGAAAAAGTGGTTGGGATGTTTTTGAAAACAAAACTTGATGGTGGATCCATCATGGCCGTGATGGATTCAACATCGGAAAAGATGTACCTCTGCCAGGTACCAAACTTTGGGTTTGAAATAATTAAGCTGAGACCGGGCGGTTGACTTGCACGAGAAAGGAGTCTCGGTGTAGTGTCTCCGTCTGAGTCGATTAAGGACCGTGCCGATGTAGGCCTGCTGACCGAGGACCCTTTAACTGGTCACATGCCTCATCATGGGTAAGCCTTGCCTCGGGCAGACTAAGGCCAGAATATGATAACACGAAATGGGCGTGGAGCGGTGGCGAGAGTAGCGTGTACCCTCCGTGGCAAGAGGCTGGACGGTGGTGTATCTGTGCTCTCGGTTTGCGTGAACCTGATCTGGTCTTAAGAAACCCGGTGGCGGGTTGACATATGCAAGGGTTAAGTGCTACATATGTCGTGTGATTGGAGATCCTCAGCTGAGTATAATCGATTCGGATCGCCGTACCTTCGCGGTTATGAAGACTTGGTCACTGACTTACACGTAGCAATCCAGTGAAGATGAAGGGTTGATAAGAAATTGGCTAGTGCAGGTCAAGTGCTTGAACTAGGGTAGATAGAACTCTAGATGCAGGTAATTTTACCTAACCTGACAATAAAATTGGATTTTAAGGATCCACTCGTAGTAAGCTTTTCTGCAAAACACAGTCTTTGATCCTTGATAAGCCATACCTTGAATCCCTCTAGCCAGCATACCCTTGAGAGTCTTTTCTTTAGTCGGGTAAGTCTTGCTGAGTAATTCCATACTCAGGGTTTTATTCCCTGTTGTTTTTCAGGTTCTAACCTTGTGCTGCTGTGATGGTGTTAAGTGCCGGTGGGCTCGGCCTTCTTATAAGTCTAAGTACTCCTTCTATACTTCTTATTGAGGATGTTCATTTGAGCTAGCATATATATTTCAAACTTATACTTTTGTAATCACTCCGATAAAATAATGTAAAATTTTTGTAACTTGTAAAATTTGGTAGTAGAATTCCACTGCAAAAAGGTTGGTGTGTGTGATTTGTGTTACTTAATCCCGCGGTTCTGGTTGAAAGTGGTTTATCCGATGTCCTTGGGGCAATCAGACAGATCCTGTTAAGTTATCTGGTGCACATGCATAGCCGTCTGAGGTCTTTGGGACAAGCACAGGTGCATGTGGGCCCAATAACTTAGAGGTTCTGCCACAACTTATTAGAAATGGGCATAAGATATCAACTCTAATAAGGATTTGATAGTATCAAAACCCTAGAAGTATCAAAAACCCTAAATAGACCCCTGGAAAACCCTAGATGGAAACCCTAGGGGTTATATGCAAATGTTGCCCACTTTTGGACCTAAGTACAAAAACCATGGAATTAGGGTACCTTAAGTCATATGGTTCACATATTTGAAGATTTGCAAAAGAAGTCATGAGATTTGGGCCTAATTGCAAAAAGGCCACTCTATGTATCTCATGTGTTTAAGTTTCGAACCAGTTGATTGAGGCTCACTTTGGAGCCCTACATCTCAGGATTCTTGAAGTTTTTGCTCAAATTCAATATAGCAAAGTTGTAGAGCTATCATAGGAGAACAAGTTTGATGAAGGGACTGAGCACTGGTGCTGAATAGAAATTGGAATAAATAAGCACAAAGTTGGGATGTCAGTCAGTTTTTAAAACTGAAACATGGCCACCAGTGGTTTTGGCCGAACTTGAGATCAAATTTGAGTTGGATTTAGTGGGAATTCGACTAGGGATGCTATAGCAAAAGTGAAGATGGTTTATAGATCTATAACTTTGTTGCAGATGGGTGATGAGGTTGTCACATAGAATTTGGAGAAAATCTGCCCTGATTGTGCTCTGTAAGTCGTTATGAAGATCAATCGCGATGCTAAAGTATCAAAATATCCCTGGTGCAGAGCACCTCGCCGCCAGCACCGATCCGCGCCGTGATTCGTGTCATGGTCCGGTTAAGCGCTCGACAGGCATCTCCTCGCGATGATATTCGTGAATCGGGTAAGATCGCCGCGGTGGAGGGTAACTATTCCGGCCGCCACGCGGCCACTGATCCTTACGGTCGTGCCTAGTCAGTGGCGCCACTCCTCTCCGTTCATCCACGACATCGCCGATTTGACCGCGTTACTATCACGGCGAGACGTGGCAAACTCTTAGAAAAGGACAGCGCCCAACGTCGTCGATGGTCGCCAGCAAAGTCCGGTGAAGGTTATCACCATGGCCGTCGCGGTAGCTCACCGGGCCTATAAATTCACCGCGCTCTCACCCCCGTCATCCAAATCAACCGAGCACTGCTCTTCGTCCCTTAGTTGCGAAGCTAACGGCTCACCAGCCACCATGTTCTATCCACCATCATCGGAGATCATCGGATTTCCCTGAGATCGGTCTCCTCCGCCGCCATGAAGGACTCCTCCATGGCCAGCACTCCTCGAGTCAGTACCTACCAAATTGCTTCTTGTTGAAAGTCGCCTAAAGGGGGGATGAATAAGGCGAAACTGAAATTTACAAATATAAACACAACTACAAGCCGGGTTAGTGTTAGAAATAATAATGAGTCCGAGAGAGAGGGCGCAAAACAAATTGCAAGCGAATGAAGAGGGTGACACGCGGATTTGTTTTACCGAGGTTCGGTTCTCGCAAACCTACTCCCCGTTGAGGTGTTCACAAAGACCGGGTTTCTTTCAACCCTTTTCCTCTCTCAAACGGTCCCTCGGACCGAGTGAGCTTCTCTTCTCAAATCAAACCGGGAACAAAACTTCCCCGCAAGGACCACCACACAATTGGTGTCTCTTGCCTCGATTACAATGGAGTTTTGATCACAAGAACAAGTGAGAAAGAAAGAAGCAATCCAAGCGCAAGAGCTCAAAAGAACACGACAAATCTCTCTCGCTAATCGCTAAAGCCCTGTGTGGAATTGGAGAGGATTCGATCACTTGAGTGTGTCTAGAATTGAATGCCTAGCTCTTGTAAGTGGTTGGAAAGTTGAAAACTTGGATGACTTGAATGTGGGGTGGTTGGGGGTATTTATAGCCCCAACCACCAAACTAGCCGTTTGGGTGGAGGCTGTCTGTCGCATGGTGCACCGGACAGTCCGGTGCACACGGGACATGTCCGGTGCGCCAGCCACGTCACCCGAACGTTAGGGTTCCGACCGTTGGAGCTCTGACTGCTGGGCCCGCCTGGATGTCCGGTGGCGCACCGGACATGTACTGTAGAGTGTCCGGTGCGCCTCTTCGCGCGTGCCTGACTTCTGCGCGTTCTGGCGCGCATTTAATGCGCCTGCAGGTGACCGTTGGCGCCGAAGTAGCCGTTGCTCCACAGTTACACCGGACAGTCCGGTGTACACCGGACATGTCCGGTGAATTATAGCGGAGTAGCCGTTGCGAATTCCCGAAGCTGGCGAGTTCAGAGTCGCTTCATTCCTGGAGCACCGGACACTGTCCATTGTACACCGGATAGTCCGGTGATTTATAGCGGAGCGACTCTGCGTTTTCCCAAAGGTGAGGAGTTCAGCGCGTGGAGAACCCTAGTGCACCGGACATGTCCAGTGGTGCACCGGACAGTCCGGTGCGCCAGACCAGGGTGCCTTCGGTTGTCCCTTTGCTCCTTTGTTTGAACCCTTTCTCTTAATCTTTTTATTGGCTTATTGTGAACCTTTGGTACCTGTAGAACTTATAAACTTGGGCAAACTAGTTAGTCCAATTATTTGTGTTGGGCAATTCAACCACCAAAATTAGTTTAGGAAATAGGTGTAAGCCTAATTCCCTTTCAATCTCCCCCTTTTTGGTGATTGATGCCAACACAAACCGAAGCAAATATAGAAGTGCAGAATTTGAACTAGTTTGCATATGCAAGTGCAAAGGTTACTTAGAATTGAGCCAATAAATATTACTTACTAGATATGCATGGATTGTTTCTTTATTTTTAACATTTTGGACCACGCTTGCACCACATGTTTTGTTTTTGCAAATTCTTTTTGTAAACCCTTTTCAAAGTCTTTTTGCAAATGGTCAAAGGTAAATGAATAATATTTTGCGAAGCATTTTCAAGATTTGAAATTTTGTCCCCTTGTTTCAAATGTTTTTCCTTTGACTAAACAAAACACCCCCTCAAATAAATTCTCCTCTTAGTGTTCAGGAGGGTTTTAAGATATCAATTTTGAAAGGTGCTACTTTCTCCCCCTTTAGAACATAAAGAGATACCAATTTGAAATTCACCAATTGAAAATCATTAGTTTTAAAATTAGGGTGGTGGTGTGGTCCTTTTGCTTTGGGCTCATACTTTCTCCCCCTTTGGCATGAATCGCCAAAAACGGATACTTTGAGTGAGATATAAGCCCTTAACTAACTACTTTCTCCCCTTTGGCAAATAAGACATATGAGTGAAGATTATACCAAAGACGAAGAATTGCTTGGGGCTACGGCGAAGGATGAGTGATAGAGTGGAGTGGAAGCCTTGTCTTCGCCGAAGACTCCAATTCCCTTTCAATATACCTATGACTTGGTTTGAAATACACTTGAAAACACATTAGTCATAGCATATATAAAAGAGACATGATCAAAGGTATACTTATGAGCTATGTGTGCAAATTAGCAAAAGAAATTCCTAGAATCAAGAATATTGAGCTCATGCCTAAGTTTGGTAAAAGTTTGTTCATCTAGTGGCTTGGTAAAGATATCGGCTAATTGATCTTTAGTATTAATGTATGCAATCTCGATATCCCCCTTTTGTTGGTGATCCCTAAGAAAATGATACCGAATGGCTATGTGTTTAGTGCGGCTATGCTCAACGGGATTATCCACCATGCGGATTGCACTCTCATTATTACATAGAAGAGGAACTTTGGTTAATTTGTAACCATAGTCCCGCAGGGTTTGCCTCATCCAAAGCAATTGCGCGCAACAATGGCCTGCGGCAATGTACTCGGGTTCGGCGGTAGAAAGAGCAACCGAATTTTGCTTCTTAGAAGCCCAAGACACCAAGGATCTCCCCAAGAACTCGCAAGTCCCCGATGTGCTCTTTCTATTAATCTTACACCCCGCCCAATCGGCATCCGAATAACCAATAAAATCAAATGTGGATCTCCGAGGGTACCAAAGCCCAAACTTAGGAGTATAAGCCAAATATCTAAAGATTCGTTTTACGGCCGTAAGGTGAGATTCCTTAGGGTCGGCTTGGAATCTTGCACACATGCATACGGAAAGCATAATGTCCGGCCGAGATGCACATAAATAGAGTAATGAACCTATCATCGACCGGTATACCTTTTGATCGACGGATTTACCTCCCGTGTCGAGGTCGAGATGCCCATTGGTTCCCATGGGTGTCTTGATGGGCTTGGCATCCTTCATCCCAAACTTGGTTAGAATGTCTTGAGTATACTTCGTTTCGCTAATGAAGGTGCCTTCTTGGAGTTGCTTGACTTGGAATCCTAGAAAATACTTCAACTCCCCCATCATAGACATCTCGAATTTCTGTGTCATGATCCTACTAAATTCTTCACATGTAGATCCGTTAGTAGACCCAAATATAATACATCAACATAAATTTGGCATACAAACAAATCATTGTCAAGAGTTTTAGTGAATAGAGTAGGATAGGCCTTGCCGACTTTGAAGCCATTAGCAATAAGGAAATCTCTTAGGCATTCATACCATGCTCTTGGGGCTTGCTTGAGCCCATAAAGCGCCTTAGAGAGCCTATATACATGGTTAGGATACTCACTGTCTTCAAAGCCGGGAGGTTGCTCAACGTAGACCTCTTCCTTGATTGGTCCATTGAGGAAGGCACTCTTCACGTCCATTTGGTAAAGCTTGAAGCCATGGTAAGTAGCATAGGCTAATAATATACGAATTGACTCAAGCCTAGCTACGGGTGCATAGGTTTCACCGAAATCCAAACCTTTGACTTGTGAATACCCCTTGGCCACGAGTCGAGCTTTGTTCCTTGTCACCACACCATGCTCGTCTTGCTTGTTGCGGAAGACCCACTTGGTTCCTACAACATTTTGATTAGGACGTGGAACCAAATGCCATACCTCGTTCCTAGTGAAGTTGTTGAGCTCCTCTTGCATCGCCATCACCCAATCCGAATCTTGGAGTGCTTCCTCTACCCTGTGTGGCTCAATAGAGGAAACAAAAGAGTAATGCTCACAAAAATGTGCAACACGAGATCTAGTGGTTACCCCCTTATGAATGTCGACGAGGATGGTGTCGATGGAGTGATCTCGTTGGATTGCTTGGTGGACTCTTGGGTATGGCGGCCTTGGTTCTTTATCCTCCTTGTCTTGATCGTTTGCATCTCCCCCTTGATCATTGCCGTCATCTTGAGGTGGCTCATGTGGGGGACAGATATCCCCCGGGTCCACTAGAAGGGTAAAAGACCTCACGACAGGCCCAAGGGCCCAATAAATCATAAGGTCATTCCTTCATGGGCCTGGGGAAGGACAATCAGTGAAGCAGATCGACGTAAGGCCGGATCGGTGCAAGCCCGGATGGCCCCGCAGCGTTGAGCAAGAAACCATAACAGAAGATCCGACTTTCCCGCGATGGAGCCCCATGTAGCGGAACCAGGCGAGGATAGGTCGGCAGAATCATAGGAAGATAGACTCAAACAGTTCACTATCCTTTAGGAGCACGTTGTTATCATATCCACATGTATTGCCCCACGGTCGAATATATAAGGCCCAGGGGACACCCCTTCAGAACGATCGATCTCACTACTCAGCCATCCACCTCAACCCTCTACGTTCTCACTTCAGAGAACTGACTTGTAATCCATTGCACAAAGCATCCTCACCAGGACGTAGGGTGTTACGCATCTCTAAGCAGCCCGAACCTGCAAATACCGTCCATTGTCCCTCGTGCATCTGGCACGAACCATTTTGCTACAGTCGGTGACACCGTCCTACTCCTAAAAACACCTCGAGGGGCAACCCCAGGTGTGCGGTCGGACCCAAAACACCGACAGCTGGCGCGCCAGGTAGGAGGTGTGTCGACGATCTAAGCTAGCTCAATGGCCATCACCTTCCACGACAAGATCACCTTCCGTCCCGGATCCACGTTCTGCTTTGGAACGATCTCGTTCGTAGCAGATGAAGAGGGAACTCTACACCGCATTGCAGATCCGCCAAGAAAGAAGTCTCCTCCAACAAACTCCAAAGATATCGGAGAAGCGCAACCCCAGCTCTCCGAAGGAATATCGCCACGACAGCCACGCCATTCTACCCCGACGTTCTTTTCATCGGGAGAGTGGAGTCGCCTCCTGTCTCCGACGACGAGGCGACCGCGCCTGGGGAAGAACCACCTCAGCGGGAGTCCCGTCGACGAAGAAACCGGCGCCGAAACATCCGGCGACATCACCAAGCCGGAGAATGGGATCCGGAGCAGCCTGTCTCGCGAGACGAGGTCTCGGAGATGGGAGAAACTCCGGAAGAACGCGTCTTCAGAGAACAAAGGAACTCCCGACGACGTGATCGTCGACGAGCTCAGGAACAAGCCGAGCAAGACGCAAGGCAGCGCCGAGAAAATCCACTCTTCGGTCGCAACCTGAACCCCGATTTCGCCCGAGCCATGAACACACCGAGTGAAGTTGGAGGAGTACTAGCTCGGATAGCTGACGGACTCCCTCGGACTCCCGATGCCGAGGGCTATCGACGCCTGTTCACCCAAGCAGCCAACCATCTTCTACCTCTCGCTCACCCGCCGAACGACTTGCGACACGCCATCAACAGTCGCCGAGACACGCGGAGCTCCATCAACGCTTCGCGTGAATGACGGCATGAGAACGAGATCCGCCGCCGAGAAGAGTACGACAGGGATCATGGCATCCCAACTCGAAGTCAAGCCACCAGAGCCGAATCAACGACGGCCTCGACTGGCGGAACTACCTGGGGACGGTCAAGGAACCACAACAACTACTCCCCCCTCGGGACAGGCATCATCCCTGACGACAGGAGGACACATGTGGAGTGTCCGCCCTTACTCCACGCCTTAGGGCCATTCAATGGCCCCCTAACTTTAAGGTATCCAATGTCGATAAGTATGAACCTAAGCAGGACCCAGGAGGCTGGCTGGCCGTCTACACCACCGCCGCTCGAGCCGCCGGAGCGTCCGAGGACGTAATGACTGCGTACTTACCCATTGTCCTCGGGCAAGACGCACTGCAATGGCTACGACATCTACCCCGGCATTGCATCGACGACTGGAGCGATTTCAGCCGATATTTCACCGCTAACTTTCAGTCCCTCTAAGACAAACCGGCACAACCATGGGACCTCAAATCCATCAAACGCCAGGGGGACGAAACTCTCCGGTCATACCTCAAAAGGTTCCAGACCATGAGAAATTATATCCTGAAGTCACGGAGGCGGATGTGATCGAGGACTTCTACAGAGGATCCAATGACTCGGCCTTCGTCCGAGCCATATTGCATAAGGCGCCAACTACCTCCGAGGAGCTATTCCGGGAAGCCGACCTCTACATCACCGCCGACGAGCGAGCCCTGGACTTCATCGGGGGAGCAAAGCCCGCACCGGCAGCACCACGACGCGACGCGAACCAGCAACCTGACAAACGCTGGGAGAAGAGACCTCGCGAAGAAGTGCACGCCGCCGGACCACCTGCTTCTCGCGCCCGGGGAGGATCTCGCAGAGGCGAGCGCACGCTGGATGACATCCTCGACGCCCAGTGCCCGTACCACAAGGACATGCGCCACACTCTTCGGAACTGCCGGGACTTCAAGCACTCCGTCGGGCATGGCCGACCCTTCCAACCTCTACCTCCTCCTCCGCCACGGGGAGGACTAGAAGAACCACGATAACCCCAGCAGCAGGAGGAAGGAGGAGGAGCTTTCCCGCGCGTTGACAGGGAGTTCAACGTCATCTTCGGCGGACACGGGTCGCAGGAGAACAAAAGACAGCAAAAGCTCAACGATCGCCAGATACTGGTGGCAACCACCGGTCCTCCCGCTCCGTACCGATGGTCGGAGCACCCAATCACCTTCACTCGGGAAGATCAATGGCTCAACTTCGACCACCCAGGCAAATACCCGATCCTCGTCGATCCGGTGATCCGAGAGAGCAGGGTGAAGAAGGTGCTAGTGGACGGGGGGAGCAGCATCAACGTCACCTTCGCCCGGACACTCCGAGGCTTAGGAGTTCACCTCAAAGAACTCCACGAGTCAGATACTCCTTTCTTCGGCATCATGCCAACTGAAGGGGGATACCCGCTGGGCCACATCTACATGCTCGTCACCTTCGGAACTCCAGAGAACTACAGAACCGAGTTCCTGAGGTTCGAAGTGGCGAATTTCGACTGCGGGTACAATGCCATCATCGGGCGGCCAGGATTGGCAAAATTCATGGCCATTCTGCATTACACGTACATGATATTGAAGATGCCGGGACCACAAGGAAACATAACTGTGCGTGCTGACCTCCAAGGCGCCGCAGAATGTTTCCGAGTGGCCATCCAAGCAGCCCTCGCCACCAAACCGTCGGCGACTTCTTCGATCCAGGAAAACTCTAAGCCTGAGGAAGACCTTACGGCACCGGCGAACGAAGCTCAAGCCGCGACCTCTATGCGGCCGACTGAAGAAACTAAAAGGATCAATCTGGGGTTCGCTGATGAACGCAAGACTGCCATCATCAGCTCCAGCCTGGATGATAAATAGGAAGGCGCGCTCGTCCGGTTTCTACAAGACAACCTAGACGGATTCGCATGGCAACCTGCGGATATGCCGGGAGTCCCGAGAGAACTGGCTGAGCACAAACTGAAGGTCTACCCCCAGGCAAGGCCGATCCAGCAAAAACTACGTCGTTTCACGCCCGACAAGAGAGAGGCCACTCGTGCTGAGTTGGCCCGCTTGGTCGCGGCTGGGTTTATCAGAGAGGTATTACATCCTGAGTGGTTAGCCAACCCTGTTCTTGTACTCAAAAAGAATAAAGTGGATTGGCGCACGTGCGTCGACTATACTGATCTCAACAAACATTGTCCGAAGGATCCCTTCGGGCTCCCAAGGATAGATCAGGTGGTAGACTCCACCGCTGGATGTTCTGTGCTGTCTTTCCTAGATTGCTATTCTGGATACCATCAGATCAGCTTGGCGAGGAAGACGAGGAAAAAACGGCGTTCATCACTCCGTTTGGTGCTTTCTGTTATACCTCCATGCCGTTCGGCCTCAAAAACGCTGGAGCGACTTATCAGAGAGCCATTTAAACATGCTTAGCCGATCACTGGGGCAAGCGTGTGGAAGCCTACGTGGATGACGTTGTAATCAAAACAGAGAACTCGAAAAACTTCATCGAAGACTTGCAGTTGGTTTTCAACAGTCTACGGCGGTATCGGTGGAAGCTTAATCCCGAAAAATGTGTTTTGGGGTACCAGCGGGAAAGTTACTTGGATTTATTGTCAGCCACCGGGGAATTAAAGCTAATTCAGAAAAGATTGAAGCTATCATGAAAATGGAAGCTCCACAATCACAAAAGAAGGTTCAGCGACTCACCGGATGTATGGCAGCCCTGAGTAGATTTATATCCAGGCTGGGAGAAAAAGGTTTACCATTTTACAAGCTACTCAAGAAGGTGAACAAGTTTCAGTGGACTTCAGAAGCACAGGAAGCCCTAGATGCACTAAAAAAATTCTTGACAACCCCACCAATGCTGAAACCACCACGGCGAGCCACACCGACTCAACCGGCTGAAGATCTGCTACTGTATATTTCTTGCACGACTCACGTGGTAAGCACCGCGTTGGTATTCGAGCGAGCAGAAGAAGGACATACCTACCCAGTACAACACCCTGTTTATTTCATCAGTGAAGTTCTGGGTCCCTCGAAGAAAAAATATCCTCAAGTTCAGAAGCTATTATACGCAGTACTTCTAACTGCCCGCAAGCTACGACACTACTTTGATGACCACAAAGTCATAGTAGTCACCGGTTTTCCGATAGGGGATATTCTTCACAACAAGGAAGCCATTAGCCGAATAGCCAAGTGGGCCTATGAACTGGGATCTCATGACATCGAGTTTCGACCTCGCACTGCCATCAAAACTCAAGCATTGGTCGACTTTGTATCAGAGTGGACTGAACAACAAGTACCAGAGAACCCGGAAACGATAGAAGTATGGCAGATGTATTTTGATGGCTCGCTGAAGCTGCAGGGAGCAGGCACGGGAATTCTCTTCATCGCACCTGGAGGCGAACACCTCAAATATGCCCTCCAGTTGTTATTTCTAGCCTCCAACAACGCAGCCGAGTATGAAGCTCTGATCCATGGACTAAACATCGCCATATCATTAGGCATCAAGAGACTAATGGTATACAGAGATTCTCTGGTGGTCATAAGCCAGATAAACAAAGAATGGGACTGTTCGAATGATTCAATGGGAAAATACTGCACTGCCGTCCAGAAACTAGAAGATAAGTTTGAAGGCCTAGAATTTCATCATGTGGAAAGAGATCGAAACACGGCGGCTGATGTATTGTCCAAGCTAGGATCCAGTCGAACTCAGGTCCCACCTGGAGTCTTTGTACAAGAAATACCACAACCAAGCATCTCAATGAATCAGGCAGAAGAGTGTAATATCGTAACTCAAACAGAGTCAGACTCTGATGACTGGAGAAGGCCGATTATCAGATATATAAAGAATGAAGAGGAACCAGATGACAAAAATGTAGCCGAGCGCATCGCCAGACAGTCAGCCCACTACACACTCATTGGGGAAACATTATACAGGAGGGGTGCTTCAGGCGTCCTCATGAAGTGCATTCTCTCATCTACTGGGAAGCAACTTCTGGATGAGGTCCATGCTGGGCAATGTGGAATACACACAGCATCCAAGACATTAGTCGGGAAGGTCTTCAGGTCAGGATTCTATTGGCCAACAGCAAAAAGCGATGCAGCCGAGTTAGTTCAGAGATGCGAAGCTTGCCAGTACTTGTCAAAGCAACAACACCTACCAGCACAGCAATTGCAGACCATACCAGTAACTTGGCCCTTCGCATGCTGGGGACTGGATATGATCGGACCTTTCAAGAAAGCTCAAGGAGGATACACTCATGTACTGGTAGCAATTGACAAATTCACTAAATGGATAGAGTTCAAACCCATTGCTTCTTTAACCTCGGCTAAGGCCGTGGAATTCATACAAGACATAATATTTAGATTTGGAATACCAAACAATATCATAACTGACTTAGGATCCAACTTCACAAGTTCAGAATTCTTCGATTTCTGCGAGCAAAAGAGCATCCAGATCAAGTATGCTTCGGTAGCACACCCGAGGGCCAACGGGCAGGTTGAGCGAGCTAACGGGATGATACTGGACGCACTCAGGAAAAGGGTCTTCGAAAAGAATGAAAAGTTCGCAGGAAAGTGGATAAGGGAATTGCCCTATATCGTTTGGAGCCTAAGAACCCAACCTAGCCGAGCTCTACATGGAAATACTCCTTTCTTCATGGTCTATGGGTCAGAGGCGGTATTACCCGCCGATCTCAAATTCGGGGCGCCGAGGTTGGTCTTCGAAAACATAGCAGAAGCCGAAGCTACTAGGCTGGAGGACATTGATGTACTCGAAGAAGAACGGCTGAATGCAGTAATTCAATCAGCACGATACCAGCAGACTCTGAGACGCTATCACGACAAGGTCGTGCGACAACGATCCTTCTCAGTGGGAGATCTCGTCCTTCGCCGAATTCTAATGGGGGAAGGACGACACAAGTTGTCACCCTTATGGGAGGGACCATTCATAGTAGCAGAAGTCACTCGGCCGGGATCATATCGTCTAACTCAGATGGACGGCACAGAAATTGGGAACTCCTGGAATATAGAACACCTCAGGAAGTTTTACCCCTAGCTGAATTTCAAAAGCTATCGGGACGACAATGTACTCTGTAAAACGGGAGATATGTCATCAATAAAGAAGGCTTCAAAGATACTCAATTTGTTCATGATTGACTAGCACTCTTACTTAACTCAGGGTGACCACTATGCCCTACTAACGGAGCAATCGGCTTAAGTCGGCAAAGACTTAAGACGGTGCAACATGCTCACGCTTACTTAACTCAGGGTGACCACTATGCCCTGCTAACGGAGCAATCGGTTTAAGTCGGCAAAGACTTAAGACAGTGCAACATGCTCGCGCTCACTTAACTCGGGGTGACCACTATGCCCTGCTAACAGAGCAATCGGCTTAAGTCGACAAAGACTTAAGACGGTGCAACATGCTCACGCCTACTTAACTCAGGGTGACCACTATGCCCTGCTAATGGAGCAATCGGTTTAAGTCGGCAAAGACTTAAGACGGTGCAGCATGCTCACGCTTACTTAACTTGGGGTGACCACTATGCCCTATAAATAGAAGCAATCGACTTAAGTCAGCAGCGATTTAAGGCGATCTGACGCGCTTACGACTACTCATATAGGGATGACTTCTATATCCCGTAAACAAGTTTCAAAACCATCACAAAGCCTTTTACTACTGCAAATTTATGTACTGTTGAATTCTAAAACAATAGGAGAATAGCAATATCATTCAAATGCTAAACTGGTGTCCTCTAACAAATATATGACCGTGCTAACCACGCGCTCAAAGCACGCAAAATATTTCTCTATTTCGCGATGTCTTTCTCAGGAGCAACCGACGAGGAAGGGCGACTTGAGGAATCAGGAGCAGCATTCATGTCAGCCCTTATATCTTCAGGAACAACTACGCCGGGTCTCCTCATCAAGATTCGTCCCGCCCGAATGGCCTGGTCCATGGCTCTATCGCGCTAGGCTCTCAGAGTAATGGAAGTTTCTTCAGCAACCTTGGCAGCCAATTGAGCAGTTTCTAGCTCCTGGGCGATGGATTTCTTGGAAGCATGGAGTTCTTTGATAGTAGCATCCTTAGCCGATATCAACTGCCTGAGACGGATCACGTCATCCGTGGATTCCTGCAGCCTACAACGAAGATTATCTAACTCCTCCATGGAGAAGCGATGACTCCTCTCCAGGATGGTCAACGAATTGCTAGAGTCGCGATACAGTCTGTCTAGATTGTCGCGAGACGCAGCATGGACACGTTTTTCTTCCTGCAAACAAGAATCAACTCCTTTCAAACATCAAACAAGCAATAGGAACACAGCAATGCAAGGCACAGTTTCATAGGTCACCTTTTCAGAATCAAGCTGAGTGCGAAGGGAAGAGCTCAGTGCATTGGCGTCATCTAAGGCAGCAGAGACCTGGGCTAGTTCAGTTTGGCTTTGAGAATACTTTTCCTCAAAATCAGAGCACCGCTGGACCAGCTCAGCCTGATCTCGAGAATGTTTTTCTTCAAAAGTGGAAATTTGTCGAGTCATATCTAGTAGGAGACAATCAAACAAAAAAGGGTCAGAGTGTAAGGTAGTTCAATAATGAAGACAAAAAGAAGCAGAAGAGCACTAACCAGCATTGGTCGCTTCCAAGTCAAAGACACGTTGTTGAAGTAACACCGGATTCCAACGTGCAAGAGACAAAGCTCCTGCTGGAACAGAAGCACCCTGCAACCTCAGCTGGCTAGCCATCCCGTCCACCAGAGCCTGATAATGAGAACAGACGAATGTAATGACAGCAGTTCATACGGTACAAAAGTCAGAACAGAATATTTCACAGTACCTGGAGATTGGAGAAGAACGAAGGGACTCCCAAATCATTAGAGATCAATTGACGACCGGGCATAAGGTCGCCACCAGAAGCAGCTTGCAACAAACCAGCAGGAACCAACTCAGTGCCATCAACAGAGCTCAAAACTTGGCCAGCGGGGACGCTGCCCTCTAAAGCGACTCCCTGGTCCAAAGCTTGGGCTACCACCATGCAGTCGGAGTGCGGAGGTGATCCCGCATGAACGTCTATGGAAGTACAAGAGGGAGACCCCGCTCGGACACCCTTAGGGGCTGGGTCATAGTTTGCGCTACCCACGTGAGCCGGATCATCTCCGGTAATACCCTCGGGGGCTGGGCAGTGGCTTGCACTTCCCACCTGAGCCGAGTCACCCTCGGCGACACCCTCGGAGGCTGGGTAAGCGTCAACACCATCCTTGAGGGCCAAGTTCTCTGCAGTAGCCGCCTCTAAGGCTGAAAGCCCCTCAGTTACTTCCATGGGACCGAGATGATCCAAGTTAGTCTCCTGACCCTCAAGACCGCGCTCTAAGGTCGATGAGGCGCGGGACGACCTCAACCCAACATCGAGCACATCAGCACAAACCTCCATCACACCATCATCCGCTGGCTCTGATAAAAGGTCCTCCGGAACCATATCCTCTAGAGTCTGATCAAAGTTTGCCAGAGATAACTCCTGTAGACCAACGAGGGCTGACAGAGCAGGAGAAGGAACTCCACTACTCTCCCCACTGGCAATATACTGCCGACTGTTCTTCCGAGTCAGAGGGACCTCATCTTCTTCCTCCCTGTCGTTTTCATCAACAACATAAGCAACACACCCTTTGGGTTCAGCATCGGATGGGGCACCCCCATTGGGACCAGCAGCAGATGGAGCACACCCATTGGGGTCGGCGTCAGTAAAATCAGGCACGGGAACCTCCTCAGCAGCAGGAACCGAAGGACCAGCGCCCCGATGCAAACTAGATACTTGCCGAAGACGTCTCTTTTTCTTTTTCTGCTCATCAGCAGAAGGATCAGGTTGATTAGCTCGGCAAGGACGTCTCGGGCGAGCACTGGCAGGCTTCTGAATATCCAAAATCGTATTAGCTTCTGGGAGAGGCGCCACCACCAATATCTCGATAGGAGCAGCATCAGGAGAGTCCTCAGCCAGCAAATCAAGCATAGCACTTATCTCTGCATCACTAGGATCCAAAGGCACCTCAAAGTGGACTTGCCGTTCATCATCAGGAATTTCCCCGAGCGAGGCAACCAAAGTGTTTACCTCTTCGGCAGAGGGTCGCACTCTAAGGCCCAAACCGCTATCAGCAACAGGCGGATTCGACACAAAAAAAGTGAAGGCCTTGGGAGGAGGCAGGTTCCATGCTGAGTATGCCACTGGGGCACCAATATTTGATACCTTGCCTCTAAGAATCATCTCAAGCCGGTTCACCAAGTCTACAGAGGAAATCTTCCTGTTGGTGACCCGAGTTGAGTCAGCTAGACCTCGGTACAGATAAGCCGGGTATGCCCTGTCCTTCAACGGCTGAATATTCTTGAAAACAAAATCAGCAACCACAGCCTCGGCAGTTAGACCCATTTCTTTCAGCAGTCCAACTTCAGCTAGCAAAGCCCTCGCCTCAGCTACCTCCTGATCCGTGGGAGACTCAGTCCAACTCGGAGTGCGAACATCCGGCTGTCTTCCCGACCGAGGGGGGAGAGAATTTCCATGGTTCTCAACAATAAACCACTCCAAGCGCCATCCCTTGATACTGTCTTTGAGAGTGATTTCAAGATACTCAGTCTTCCTCCCACGGCGCATCTCCAGACTAGCACTCGCAACCAGCTGATGCTGACCCCCGGGCATTCCAGGGCGGCAGTGATACAAGTACTTCCACAACCCAAAATGTGGCAGCACACCAAGAAAAGCTTCGCACAAATGAACGTAAATAGAAATTTGAAGAATAGAATTAGGATTCAGGTGGGTCAAGTTAAGGCGATAAAAATCAAGGAGGCCGCGGAAAATGGGAGAAATGGGGAGAGCGAGACCGTAGAGAAGAAAAGGAACATAAACCACAGATTCATGGGTATCCTCTGTCGGGATAGTGACCTCATGACAAATCCGCCAAGAACAAAGCTCCCTCGGGGGAAGAACCCCGATGGACATGAGGTGGAGGAGATCAGGCTCAGAAACAACAGACGTGTGGTTACCTGTGAAAGGCAACTGGCTGTTGGGGTCGATGGGGGGAATTACTGCAGCGGATGAACTCGAGGCCTTTCTCTTGGGCGCCATCTCAACTCTACTAGCGAACAGAGCGAGAGCCGAATTGCAGAGAGGATTTGGAGGCAGGAAAGCAAGAACTAGGGCACGGAAAGCAGAGGCGGCTGAAAGCGCAGTATACGCGGGATATTCCCGAGTCGGATACCGTCTCCAAAAGCGCCCAGTCAGCACCCGGCATTTACTTCTAAAACACCGGCGTGCCATGTCATCATCCGGCGGCTACTTCTAAAACCCCGATGTGCCACATCATCACTCGGCTACTATCCTCAAAGTGGCCGACACGGCCCATTTTAACTCGGCTGTTATTTCTAAAACGCTGACGTTATCACCAGTCGCTCGGCATTTATCTCTAAAGTGCCGACGATACCTTCAGTCGCTCGGCAGCTATCTCTAAAGCGCCGACGATATCTTTAGTCGCTCGGCAGCTATCTCTAAAGTGCCGACGATATCCTCAGTCGCTCGACGGTTACCTCTAAAAAACGCTAACGTTGTTACAGGTCACTCGGCTGTCGCATCTAAGAGCGCCGACGTGGTCAACAGTTATTCCGATGCTGGCACGGTTTCATCATCACTCGGACTCTAATTCAAATACGTAAATATCGACAGTAGTAAGCTCGGCCATCACCTATGAAGCGGCGATACGATGCCCGAGTTATTCAGTTACTATTCCGAAATGAATCAACTCCACAAATAAGAGATCGACTTACTATGAAGCACAGTAATTAGTACCAGAGGAGACAAAGCCATTCTTCATTAAGGGAAGTAACAATACTTACAAATCAACTCATTAAGAGTTGATAACTTCCCTATTGATACTACTATACTACATTCTACTACTACTGCTACTACTACTGCTACTACTACTACTACCTACGCTACACTATACTACTCTACATTACTAATACTACTAAATTATTTCACTATACTACTTCTAATCTATACTAATATTTAAAAACCAGTGGCATTTAGCCACTGGCCTTGTTGCCGCCCCTACCGCCGCCGCCGCTGCCGCCCCTGCTGCTGCCATTGCCGCCCCTGCTGCTGTCGTTGCCGCCCCTGCTGCCGCCGTCGCCGTCGTCACCGTCGTCGCCACCGCCATCGCCTCCGTCGTCGTCGTCGTCGTCGCCTTCGCCATCGCCGCCACCGTCCTCCTCGGACAAGTCCTCCTCGTCCGAGGAGTACTCCGACTCATCCGAGCCCGCGAGCCCAGAGCGCTCGACAGCCCGGATGTAAGTCCAGACCTTGGCGGCGAGCCCCTGGGAGTCGTCTGAATTGTCAGACGACTCACGCAGAGGGATGGGAGCCGGAGACCCCTCGGACTCAGAGGAGAACTCCTCCTCTGAGTATTCCGAGTCACCAAAGTCCTCGGACGGAGGAGTCGGCTCGCGCTTGCGTTTCTTGCCCATGGCGGAAATGCAAAGAGAGGAAGAAGGCAAGCAGTGGAGAACAGCAAGAGATGTGAAAAAACCAGAGAGACAAAGGCACTATTTATAGAGGAAGAAGGCAACCGCTCACCTCCAACCGCGGTCACTGAACAGTCACGAGGCATTCAATACACACTTCAACCCGTCTGAAGACGCGCGGCTGACGCCGTTTCACGCAATGCAACACCCATTGGGACTCCAGTCAACAGCGCGGAGGATATGATTACGCCCGCCGTCACATCACATTACTACTCAGAAGCAGCCGGCTAAAACGCTCAGCTTACCAAGCCGTCCCTTGCCCACACCCATTGGGGGGGACGCCCAGGAATTATCAGTATATTTTTCAAAAACTGTCACACCCGTGCAGAGCGTGCAATGAACACCTCAAGACAAAAATGAGATATCAGTAAGGATCAAAGGAAAGCCAAATATAGCCGGTGAAGTACAAAATCTGTCCGACGGAAGCGACGTGAAGACTAGCCAGGGAACGTCCATCAAATGTCCAATCGGTCGCAGAGCAAATAAATTGCACCACCTAGCAAGATATGGGCGGATCACGAACTCGGCTGCAAAAGACAAAATACGTGCTGACCTCGGATGCATAATACTGATGACATAATGCTGACCTCTAAAGCATAATATGGATGACA
This sequence comes from Zea luxurians, assembly GCA_029449295.1. NCBI lineage: Eukaryota > Viridiplantae > Streptophyta > Magnoliopsida > Poales > Poaceae > Zea > Zea luxurians. The sequence continues at coordinate 1,080,182 of JAOPSE010000044.1, forward strand.
TAATGTCGACTTCTAAGGCATTCAAAAAAAGAGAAAATATGACTCTCGGCAAAAGGACATGAAGTAAAGACCTTTGAGAGGATTGTTTTCAAAAATCCACTCAAAGCTCGGGGGCTACACCCATTGGGTGCACCTTCGGTGCACCCCATGGATCACCATTTCAAGCCAAGATAGTGCCGACTTCTAAGGCATAAGACAAGATTAAAAGACAAGGCTAGCACTCAACCAAAGTGTGAGAAGAAAATAAAAATAATTTCTGATGAAGACCTTCGAGTAGATTATCTTCTAAAATCTACTCGAAGCTCGGGGGCTACACCCATTGGGTGCACCTCTGGTGCACCCAATAAAGTTCAGGGTCCTACAATATGAAATGTCGACTCTTAAGGCACAAGCACGAAACAAAGCTCCAGTGTACGAGTGATCACAGTAGAAGGAGACAGTAAGAAATCGTTTTTCTCCAAATTACCTGCAAGATAGGCCTAGGATCTTTGGGCCGATTACCTCAAAATCAACCCAAAGATCGGGGGCTTGTGAGGGACAGATATCCCCCAGGTCCACTAGAAGGGTAAAAGACCTCACGACAGGCCTAAGGGCCCAATAAATCGTAAGGCCATTCCTTCATAGGCCTGGGGAAGGACAATCAGTGAAACAGATCGACGTAAGGCCGGATCGGTGCAAGCCCGGATGGCCCCGCAGCGTTGAGCAAGAAACCATAACAGAAGATCCGACTTTCCCGCGATGGTGCCCCATGTAGTGGAACCAGGCGAGGATAGGTCGGCAGAATCATAGGAAGATAGACTCAAACAGTTCACTATCCTTTAGCAGCACGTTGTTATCATATCCACATGTATTGCCCCACGGTCGAATATATAAGGCCCAGGGGGCACCCCTTCAGAACGATCGATCTCACTACTCAGCCATCCACCTCAACCCTCTACGTTCTCACTTCAGAGAACTGACTTGTAATCCATTGCACAAAGCATCCTCACCAGGATGTAGGGTGTTACGCATCTCTAAGCGGCCCGAACCTGTAAATACCGTCCATTGTCCCTCGTGCATCTGGCACGAACCATTTTGCTACAGTCGGCGACACCGTCCTACTCCTAAAAACACCTCGAGGGGCAACCCCAGGTGTGCGGTCGGACCCAAAACACCGACAGCTCATCTCTTTGATCTTCTCCTTCATCAACTTGAGCCTCGTCCTCATTTTAGGTTGGTGAAGATGCTTGCGTGGAGGAGGATGGTTGATCTTGTGCATGTGGAGGCTCTTCGGATTCCTTTGGGCACACATCCCCAATAGACATGTTTCTTAGCACGATGCACGGAGCCTGTTCTTCACCTATCTCATCAAGATCAACTTGCTCTACTTGAGAGCCGTTAGTTTCATCAAACACAACGTCACAAGAAACTTCAACAAGTCCTGAGGACTTGTTAAAGACTCTATATGCCCTTGTGTTTGAGTCATATCCTAGTAAAAAGCCTTCTACAGTTTTAGGAGCAAATTTAGATTTTCTACCTCTTTTAACAAGAATAAAGCATTTGCTACCAAAAACTCTAAAATATGAAATATTGGGCTTTTTACCGGTTAGGAGTTCATAGGATGTCTTCTTGAGGATTCGGTGTAGATATAACTGGTTGATGGCGTAGCAGGCGGTGTTGACCGCCTCGGCCCAAAACCGATCCGGTGTCTTGTACTCATCAAGCATGGTTCTTGCCATGTCCAATAGAGTTCAATTCTTCCTCCTCCTCAAGGAAGCCTTCAATTTGTGAGTTCTTGAACTCCGTCCCATTGTCGCTTCTAATTTTCTTGATCCTTAGGCCGAACTCATTTTGAGCTTGTCTCAAGAATCCCTTTAAGGTCTCTTGGGTTTGTGATTTTTCCTGCAAAAAGAACACCCAAGTGAAGTGAGAATAATCATCCACAATAACTAGGCAGTACTTACTCCCGCCAATGCTTATGTAAGCGATCGGGCCGAATAGATCCATGTGTAGGAGCTCCAGTGGCCTGTCAGTCGTCATGATGTTCTTGTGTGGATGATGAACACCAACTTGCTTCCCGGCTTGGCATGCGCTACAAATCCTGTCTTTCTCAAAATGAACATCTGTTAGTCCTAAAATGTGCTCTCCCTTTAGAAGCTTATGAAGATTCTTCATTCCAACATGGGCTAGTCGGTGGTGCCAGAGCCAACCCATGTTAGTCTTAGCAATTAAGCAAGTGTCGAGTTCAGCTCTATCAAAATCTACCAAGTATAGCTGACCCTCTAACACTCCCTTAAATGCTATTGAATCATCACTTCTTCTAAAGACAGTAACACCTACATCTGTAAATAGACAGTTGTAGCCTATTTGACATAATTGGGATACGGAAAGCAAATTGTAATCTAATGAATCAACAAGAAAAACATTGGAAATGGAATGGTCAGGAGATATAGCAATTTTACCCAAACCTTTGACCAAACCTTGGTTTCCATCCCCGAATGTGATAGCTCGTTGGGGATCTTGGTTTTTCTCGTAGGAGGAGAACATCTTTTTCTCCCCTGTCATGTGGTTTGTGCACCCGCTATCGACGATCCAACTTGAGCCCCCGGATGCATAAACCTACAAAACAATTTTAGTTCTTGACTTTAGGTACCCAAACGGTTTTGGGTCCTTTGGCATTAGAAACAAGAACTTTGGGTACCCAAACACAAGTCTTTGACCCCTTGTGTTTGCCCCCAACAAACTTGGCAACTATCTTGCCGGATTTGTTAGTTAAAACATATGATGCATCAAAAGTTTTAAATGAAATGTCATGATCATTTGATGCACTAGGAGTTTTCTTCTTAGGCAACTTAGCATGGGTTGGTTGCCTAGAGCTAGATGTCTCACCCTTATACATAAAAGCATGGTTAGGGCCAGAGTGAGACTTCCTAGAATGAATTCTCCTAATTTTGCTCTCAGGATAGCCGGCAGGGTACAAAATGTAGCCCTCGTTATCCTGAGGCATGGGAGCCTTGCCCTTAACAAAATTAGACAATCTTTTAGGAGGGACACTAAGTTTGACATTGTCTCCCCTTTGGAAGCCAATGCCATCCTTGATGCCAGGGCGTCTCCCATTATAGAGCATACTTCTAGCAAATTTAAACTTTTCATTTTCTAAGTTATGCTCGGCAATTTTAGCATCTAATATTGCTATATGATCATTTTGTTGTTTAATTAAAGCCATGTGATCATGAATAGCATCAACATCAATATCTCTACATCTAGTACAAATAGAAACATGCTCAATGGTAGATGTAGAGGGTTTGCAAGAATTAAGTTCAACAATCTTAGCACGCAAAATATCATTGTTATCTCTAAGATCGGAAATTGTAATATTGCAAACATCTAATTCTTTAGCCTTAGCAATTAATTTTTCATTTTCAACCCTAAGGCTAGCAAGAGAGGTGTTTAATTCTTCAATCTTAGCAAGCAAATCATCATTATCATTTCTAAGATTGGGAATTGAAACATCACAAACATGAGAATCAACCTTAGCAATTAATTTGGCATTTTCATTTCTAAGGTTGGCAATAGTGTCATGGCATGTGCTTAGCTCAATAGATAATTTCTCACATTTTTCTACTTCTAGAGCATAAGCATTCTTAACCTTAACATGCTTTTTATTTTCCTTGATTAGGAAGTCCTCTTGGGAGTCCAAGAGATCATCCTTTTCATGGATGGCACTAATTAGCTCATTTAGTTTTTCCTTTTGTTGCATGTTTAGGTCGGCAAAAAGAATGCGCAAGTTATCCTCCTCATTACTAGCATTATCCTCATCGCTAGATGTTTCATATTTGGAGGAGGATCTTGATTTTACCTTCTTCCTTTTGCCCTCCTTGGCCATGAGGCATTTGTGGCCGACGTTAGGGAAGAGAAGACCCTTGGTGACGGCGATGTTGGCGGCGTCCTCGTCGGAGGAGGAGTCGGTGGAGCTCTCGTCGGAGTCCCACTCGCGGCACACATGGGCATCGCCGCCCTTCATCTTGTGATATCTCTACTTCTCCTTTCTTCTCCCCTTCTTGTCGTTGTCCCTGTCACTATCACTTGATAATGGACATTTAGCAATAAAGTGACCGGGCTTACCACACTTGTAGCAAACTCTCTTGGAGCGGGGCTTGTAATCTTTCCCCCTCCTTTGCTTGAGGATTTGACGGAAGCTCTTGATGATGAGCGCCATCTCCTCGTTCTCGAGCTTGGAGGCATCGATGGGTGTTCGATTTGGAGTAGCTTCCTCCTTCTTTGCTTCCGTCGCCTTGAATGCGACTGGTTGTGCTTCGGACGTGGAGGGGCCATCAAGCTCGTTGATCTTCTTTGAGCCTTTGATCATCAACTCAAAGCTCATAAAATTACCTATAACTTCCTCGGGGGTCATTTGAGTATATCTAGGATTGCCACGAATTAATTGAACTTGAGTTGGGTTAAGGAAAACAAGTGATCTTAGAATAACCTTAACCACTTCGTGGTCATCCCATTTTTTGCTCCCGAGGTTGCGCACTTGGTTCACCAAGGTTTTGAGCCGGTTGTACATGTCTTGTTGCTCCTCCCCTTGGCGAAGACGGAAGCGACCGAGCTCCCCCTCGATCGTTTCCCGTTTGGTGATCTTGGTCACCTCATCTCCTTTGTGCGCGGTTTTTAGCACGTCCCAAATCTCCTTGGCGCTCTTCAACCCTTGCACCTTGTTATACTCTTCTCGACTTAGAGAGGTGAGGAGTATAGTGGTGGCTTGGGAGTTGAAGTGCTCGATTTGGGCCACTTCGACCTCATCATAATCTTCATCCCCTACGGATGGTACCTGTACACCAAACTCAACAACATCCCATATACTTTTGTGGAGTGAGGTTAGGTGATATCGCATCATATCACTCCACCTAGCATAATCTTCACCATCAAACGTTGGTGGTTTGCCTAATGGGACGGAAAGTAAAGGTGTATGTTTAGGAGTGCGAGGGTAGCGTAGGGGATCTTACTATACTTCTTGCGCTCTTGGCGCTTAGAAGTGACGGACGGCGCGTCGGAGCCAGAGGTCGACGTTGATGAAGTGTCGGTCTCGTAGTAGACCACTTTCCTCATCCTTTTGTGCTTGTCGCCTCTCCGATGTGACTTGTGGGAAGAGGATTTCTTCTCCTTCCTCTTCCCTTTGGAGGAGTCTTTCTTTTCCTTCCTTTTGTTGCGGGACTCCTCCGAAGAAGTCGACCCGTGGCTTGTAGTAGGCTTGTCGCTGGTCTCCATCTCCTTCTTGGCGTGATCTCCCGACATCACTTCGAGCGGTTAGGCTCTAATGAAGCACCAGGCTCTGATACCAATTGAAAGTCGCCTAGAGGGGGGGGTGAATAGGGCAAAACTAAAATTTACAAATATAAACACAACTACAAGCCGGGTTAGTGTTAGAAATAATAATGAGTCCGAGAGAGAGGGCGCAAAACAAATCGCAAGCGAATGAAGAGGGTGACACACGGATTTGTTTTACCGAGGTTCGGTTCTCGCAAACCTACTCCCCGTTGAGGTGGTCACAAAGACCGGGTCTCTTTCAACCCTTTCCCTCTCTCAAACGGTCCCTCGGACCGAGTGAGCTTCTCTTCTCAAATCAAACCGGGAACAAAACTTCCCCGCAAGGACCACCACACAATTGGTGTCTCCTGCCTCGATTACAATGGAGTTTTGATCACAAGAACAAGTGAGAAAGAAAGAAGCAATCCAAGCGCAAGAGCTCAAAAGAACACGACAAATCTCTCTCGCTAATCACTAAAGCCTTGTGTGGAATTGGAGAGGATTCGATCACTTGAGTGTGTCTAGAATTGAATGCCTAGCTCTTGTAAGTGGTTGGAAGGTTGAAAACTTGGATGACTTGAATGTGGGGTGCTTGGGGGTATTTATAGCCCCAACCACCAAACTAGCCGTTTGGGTGGAGGCTGTCTGTCGCATGGTGCACCGGACAGTCCGGTGCACACCGGACATGTCCGGTGCGCCAGCCACGTCACCCGAATGTTAGGGTTCCGACCGTTGGACCTCTAACTGCTGGGTCCGCCTGGATGTCCGGTGGCGCACCGGACATGTACTGTAGAGTGTCCGGTGCGCCTCTTCGCGCGTGCCTGACTTCTGCGCGTTCTGGCGCGCATTTAATGCGCCTGCAGGTGATCGTTGGCGCCGAAGTAGTCGTTGCTCCGCAGTTACACCGGACAGTCCGGTGTACACCGGACATGTCCGGTGAATTATAGCGGAGTAGCCGTTGCGAATTCCTGAAGCTGGCGAGTTCAGAGTCGCTTCATTCCTGGAGCACCGGACACTGTCTGGTGTACACCGGACAGTCCGGTGAATTATAGCGGAGCGACTCTGCGTTTTCCCGAAGGTGAGGAGTTCAGCGCGTGGAGAACCCTGGTGCACCGGACAGTCCGGTGCGCCAGACCAGGGTGCCTTCGGTTGTCCCTTTGCTCCTTTGTTTGAACCCTTTCTCTTGATCTTTTTATTGGCTTATTATGAACCTTTGGTACCTATAGAACTTATAAACTTGGGCAAACTAGTTAGTCCAATTATTTGTGTTGGGCAATTCAACCACCAAAATTAGTTTAGGAAATAGGTGTAAGCCTAATTCCCTTTCCCTTGTTCTAGCTTGTCTTTAGCTTTCTATTGCTTTCGGAGCCGTCCAATTGAACTTTACCAAAGCCCACACTCCGAAGCACCCAGTCGTACCATAGAACGTCGCCGCGGACACCCTCTCTGTTGACTCACTCTCCTATTCTTGTTTAGTCCAAATTCAATCATGTACCTAGTTCCTGGTGAACCCGTGAAGCTTCCTCAAGCTTCAATTTTAGCGTTCATCGCGTCGGTTGTCCAGAATGCGATCTCTCGAGCCATTCCACCGGGACCAGGTACAAGCTCCAATTAGGGTTGAATCTTTCAAATTGATTGAGGGGAAACACTTGTTAAGGGTTGAATTAGGTCTCAGTCGAATTAGGGCACCAGCCATTGCTTATTTTAGCTAGTATGAGTTCACCGGAGCTCGGTTCTCCGCAACTCCCCATCGTGGACCTAGTGTTGCGAAGGAATAGAACTTCGGGGGTCTTGGTGCAAACGTCAGTGATACAAACAAATAGTGCTTTGGGTTATTTGCTGCTTATTCAAAAAGCTGAGGTCGTCTATGTAAAACTGCCAACGCGGGCACGTGCACGGGCGAGTTCTTTCTTTGCTGGGCCGTCTCGGACTGAAATGGGCCCAATACTGTAGCACCTTTTTCTTTTTCTTTTTCTGCCAGGACTAGAGAATTCCTAGAAAATTGTAGAAAATGCTAAAAAATCAAGACCAATTTTGCTAGGTTCCTAATTTTCTATAGTATTTAATAAAAATAGTAGCATGATTTTTAGTCCAACTATGAAATTATGGAGTATTTAAGATAGTCAAAGCTTATACCCCTGGAATTTTAGAAATTAATTAATAATCCCAAAAATCACCAAACTTTTTAGATAAGCTTTAAATGTTATTTAAAAGCCTTGGGTAAAGTTTGGTATGATTTGGACCATGTCTGGTACCTAGAACCTAAAACCCTAGTTTCCTACCCTATGAACTTTACTATAGACTCCAAAAACCCTAGTTTTCCGGAGATCCGTGAAGGAAAATTATATTCAAGACCTAAGATAATATACTTTTGTTATCTTTGCATTTTCATGAGCATTACATGAGCATTCATGATTATATATGGATATATATAGAAAACGAAGAAGAGATAGAAGTTGAAAAAGCAAGGACTACACCACCACCACCTGAAGAACCCCAGGCCGGGAACTGCTTTTATTTTGACATCTGTGGAGCAGAGCCTGACTCACCTATAACACAAGGCAAGCCCCGGTGCATTTGCCACCTCCTTGTTATTTTAAACTCTTTCTCACTTACTTGATGCATTAGGTGATAGGAGTTATGTGCTAAACAAATTGCTGCATTTCCTTCCTTGAGAATTTGATTACCTTTCTTTGATCCCCTATTTTGCAAAAAGGTTTTTCTTATGCTTAGCTTTGCTCTAGAAAAACAAAATGTTTTGTTTTTACAAAAGATGATGCTTCAAGTGGGTGGGGTGTTTCAAAATAAAACTTGATGGTGGATCCATCATGGCCATGATGGGTTCAACATCGGAAAAGATGTACCTCTACCAGGTATCAAACTTTGGGTTGAAAGTAATAAAGCTGAGACCGGGCGGGTGACTTGCACGAGAAGGAAGTCTCAGTGTAGTGTCTCCGTCTGAGTCGATTAAGGACCTTCTCGATGTAGGCCTACTGATTGAGGACCCTTTAACTAGTCACATGCCTCGTTATGGGTAAGCTTTGCCTCGGGCGGACTAATACCAGAATAAGATAACACGCAATGAGAGTGGAGAGATGGCGAGAGTAGCGTGTACGCTCCATGGCAAGAGGCTGGACGGTGGTGTATCTGTGCTCTCGGTTGGCGTGAACCTGATCTGGTCTTAAGAACACCGGTGGCGAGTTGACATATGCAAGGGTTAAGTGCTACACATGTCGTGTGATTGGAGATCCTCAGCTGAGTATTAATCGATTTGGATCTCCATAACTTCGCGGACATGAAGACTTGGTCACTGACTTACACGTAGCATTCCAGTGAACATGAAGGTTGATAAGAAATTGGCTAGTATAGGTCAAGTGATTGAACTAGGGTAGAAAGAACTCTAGATGCAGAGTCTTTGATTCTTGATAAGCCATACCTTGATCCCCAAAAGCCAGCATATCCTTGAGAGTTTTTCTATTTTGACGGGTAAGACTTGCGAAAGTACACTTCGTACTCAGGGCTTTGTCCCATGTTGTTTTAGGTGAGGAAGCAGCAAATTTTTGTTGCTTTTGTTCAAAGGTGGTGCCTAAAGAAGAAAACTAGGACTGAAGACCCAGGAGGAAGTGTCCTCCTTTTAAAACTTTTACTGTTGATCAGGAGGGGTTTTTGCCTCCCAGTGATGTAATAATATTACTCCAGCACTCTTATATTTGCTCTGGTCTGTAATAATACTACTCTTTCTATACTTTAATATAAAATAAAGTTGTTGTAACTGCTTCTGCATATTCATACCTCCGATGTGTTATAATATCTGGGTGACGGGTGAAACGCTCTTGGGAAAGGAAAGGAATACAGATACCGAACTTAACAACTGATCAGGTGCACCTACAGGGTTGTCTGAGGTCCGTTGGGCAAGGACAACTGTAGGTGGGCCTAATGATTTGGGAGGTTCTGTCACAGCCGGATACCGCTTCGCGCACGCGCACCCGATGCCTAGACCCCACCTTTTGGTCGCTGGTGTCTCTGGCACCTGGCCCGGCCGATCAGTCCGTTTCCTCGCCCTCGGTCGCTGACCGCCCTCGCCCGCTGGTCAGTGCGCGCCTGTGGCAGAACCTCCCAAGATATCGGGCCCACATGCACCTGTCCTTGTCTCGAAGACCTCAGACGACCATGCATGTGCACCAGATAACTTAACAGGATCCGCCTGATTGCCCCAAGGACACCGGATAAACCACTTACAACCAGGACCACAGGATTAAGTAACACAAATCACACACATCAACATTTTTGCAGCGGAAATCTTATTACCAAATTTTACAAGTTACAAAAAATTTTACATTATATTCATCGGAGTGGTTACAAAAGTGATTCAAAGGAATAAACTTTGAACTGTTATAAATTATTTATAAGTTTGAAATATATGCTAGCTTAAGGGACCATCCTCAATAAAAAGTATAGAAGAGTTACTTAGACTTATAAGAAGGCCGAGCCCACCGGCACTTAACACCATCAACAGCAGCACAAAGTTATAACCTGAAAAACAACAGGGAATAAAACCCTAAGTACAGAATTACTCAGCAAGACTTACCTGACTAAAGAAAAGACTCTCAAGGATATGCTGGCTAGAGGGAGTCAAGGTATGGCTTATCAACAATCAAAGACTCTGTTTGCAGAAAAGTTTACTAATAATGGATCCTTAAAAATCCAGTTTTATTGTCAGGTTATGTAAAGTTACCTGCATCTAGAGTTCTTTCTACCCTAGTTCAAGCACTTGGCCTATGCTAGCCATTTTCTTATCAACCCTTCTTGTTCACTGGAATTCTACGTGTAGGGCAGTGACCAAGTCTTCATGTCCGAGAAGTAACAGCGATCCGAATCGATTAATACTCAGCTGAGGATCTCCAATCACACGACATATGTAGCACTTAACCCTTGCATATGTCAACTCGCCACTAGGGTTCTTAAGACCAAATCAGGTTCACACCAACTGAGAGCACAGATACACCACCGTCTAGCCTCTTGCCACGGAGGGTACACGCTACTCTCGCCATCTCTCCACTCGCATTGCGTGTTATCTTATTCTGGTATTAGTCTGCCCGAGGCAAAGCTTACCCATGATGAGGCATGTGACCAGTTAAAAGGTCCTCGATCAGCAAGCCTACATCGACAAGGTCCTTAATCGACTCAGACGGAGACACTACACCGAGACTCCCTTCTCGTGCAACTCAACCGCCCGGTCTCAGCTTTATTATTTTCAACCCAAAGTTTGGTACCTAGCAGAGGTACATCTTTTCCGATGTTGAACCCATCAAGGCCTTGATGGATCCACCATCACAAGTTTTTCTTTTTGAAAACATTCCCACCCACTGAAGCATCACTTTTGTTTTAAAACAAAACATTTTTGTTTGCTAAAGCAAGGCTAAGCATCATAAAATTCTTTTCAAAAAGGGTATCAAGGAAGGGTAATCAATTTTCAAGGAAGGAAATGCATCAACGGTTTAGCACACAACTCCTATCACCTAATGCATCAAACAAGGTGATAAAGATTTTAAAACACAAGGAGGTGGAAAATGCACCAGGGCTTGGCTAGGTAACACTAGGTTAGTGTTGTTAGGTGACATCCACTTGATGATCATCCTTGTCCTAGCACTTGATCGGGCAGGTTCGTCTACCAGCACCACCATGTGGAGTAGCCCGCGCTTGGGGTCGACTTGGCTTGTCTTCCGCATTACGCCATTAATTAACGTACCTGAATGAAATGCATTATGCATATGAATGCATATAGATAGGAATATCATAAACCATAGCGAACCGTTTACAAGCACTCTATCTCTCTTGACTAGAGCACAATATCTAAACTTAGACTAAAAATAGAAATCATTACATTAACTTCTAGAATTACTATTCTCAGCTATTATGCAGCATAAGTCCCACTAAATTAAATATTTCATTTATCCTGCATTTTAGACCTAAGGTGCACCATATTACACATTTATTTCACACGATTACATTACCGGAGGGGCTGAGGTATTTTAGCAAACATCTAACACAAACACGATGCATCTGCTAAACACGAGAATTATTATGACTAATGAGTCTAGTTAATCCAATTCGATTAACCGAAATAATATATTGGCCTACCAAGACCAAATGGATTCGATATCCGTGAGGGCGATGACGGTTTTACAACTTAGACCTTTGATCGAGTCCTAAGAGAGTGCATGTAGGCCTCGCTTCTCTCGAACATCAGGGATTTCTCATCCAAAGCAAGTCTGACTCAAAGCTTGCGAGAACGTCGACAGTCTCTGAATAAAATCTTCGATCGAACACCTGACGAGCATTAAACTGAGCTTCACTTCGACGACCACCAGATCGATATCAGGACTCGACGGCAACGCAACACCACCACGAGATAGAGGCAAACTGGCTACGACGGCCTAGGACGAGTGCAGAGGCTAACAGCAGGGGACTTCACGATGGGCAATGAGGCTCAACGACGAAAGACGTGACGATGAAACAACGACGAACTAGCAAGCTGAGCCACGACGAGCAATGTTGACAACAAGACCAGGGCTGCACAGATCCGGGGCTGCTGCACGCACGAAGCGACAACGAACGACGACAATCGGAGAGGTCGACGACGCAATAAGGATTAAGGCTGAGCGAGCCGAGAGGGCGCGCTGGCGAGCAGAAAGCCGCGCGAGCACAGGACAGGGAAAACGATGGGCTCGACAGCGTCCACGGCCAAAGCGAGCACCGGAGACGAGCACGACAGGGCGGCTATCGGCAAACATGGCGAAGTGATGACAACGGGGATCGAGCTCGCGACAGAAGTGATGACGGCGCGGCACGACAAACTGAAACAGGGAGCCGAACACCAACGACGAAGGGAGTGACCATGGATAGACTTAAGTGTTCTAGAAATTGAACAGAGAAGGCACGAGCGCATGGGCTATGCTCGGCCACCAGGGAACGGACGACGTCCGGCATGCAGGGAGGGATCTAGGGGAGAGGAGCGCGTAGGGGTGAGCTAGAGCACCGCGACGAGCGCAGGGACGCGGCATAGGCGAGGGCGAGCACACACGGCACCAGGGAAAGAGAGATCTCGGCTGCCATGGAGAAAACCGAGCAGGGAGCTCCGGCCAGGAAGACGCTCGGCTAAAGGGGCGACCAGGGAGAAGCTCGGCGCGTGGCAGAGGGCGAGTTCCAGGGTCGGAGACGGGGAGATGGGCACGCGGCAAGCCAGAGAGCTGGAACCAGAGCGGTGGCGCGTGGGAAACAGAGGGGTAGGCGCGGCTATGGAGAAGAGAGAGGGAGAGAAAAACAGGGGGCGCGAGGAGCAGGGGCGCGCGCCACCACGGCGGCCATGGACAGGGGCAACGCCGGCGAGCCCACGGTGGCCATGGGGGAGAGCTCAGCTAGGGGCGTGGTGGAGGAGGAAGCTACAGATGCCGAGCACGGCTGGAGGGGGCCTCTGGCCAGCAGAGGGAGCGCGGCGTGCTGAAAGAGAGAAGCAGAGAGGGAGCGGCTAGGGAGAGCGAGCAGAGAGGAGCTAGGGAGGGAGAAGATGAGCTCGTGGAGAAGAAGAAGCGCGCGGCACGATTTTTATCCAGGCGGCAGCTGAAAAAATCTGTTGGGGGGCGGCGACGGCAGATAAGAACGGAGGATCTTTTTCTTTTTGGGGATTTTCTTTTCTTCATTTTTCTTTATAGAAAATCATAGATATTTTTGAGTCCAGATTTTTAGCAATGTACACTGGGTCGACACGCTATTCAACTACAGATCCCATTCCCCGAATCTCGAAGCGGAAATCCGAGGACTAACGATTTGATTTGGCGAATTCTCTGAACTCGGACAAAATCGTACTGTTAATTCACTTTTGAAGATTTAGACCAAAGCGAGAAGCAATGGACTGAATTAAACATGATTCGACTAATATTAGTCGAAACCATATCGGCTAATGCACACATGATTTTGTCGCCAAAACAGCGTGCTGAAGAATGAATGGAATCATAACCTCGCGCACGATTTTTCTCGGATAATACGCGATTCGGATTATTTTGGCCCAAATATCTTTGTCGTCGAGTTCAAACTAATTTGTCCGGGATAAATCACCCAGTGGGTCGAGCTTCCGAATTCGTATTCGCGCGAGCGATGAATTTTTAAATAATCACCGAACGCACCAATTTTCGGAACAACGATGTTCTGAACATCACGGAAATTTAGGACGAGCCTGAATAGATAAAAACAAAGTCGAACTCGCGACAGCCGAATAGATGCGATATTAAATTCGCAACAGGCAAAAATGATTAAAATTTAGCATCCGTTTTATTCACTGATATTACGAGCTTAAACCCATACTCGTTGTCGAGCAGACGGTAAACACCTGGGGTGTTACAGCGCCCGCGCTCGCCCATGGATCTAATCGCGGTCGTAGATCGTGGATCTGACGGCTGAGGAAACCCCGTACCCCTTCGCGCGGCGGTTTTGCTAAAGAACCCCTCAGGTTTCCGGGAATCAACCCGTCGTCCCTTGAATTTACGCGCAGACCCTTGGAATCTTATAAAAGGACCCCTGCCCTTTTAAATAATAACATATTTGGACTTAATTTGTATTTCAAACTTCAAAACTTGATTATTTCATATCATTTTCATATCAACTCCAAATTGAGTGGTTCAAATTGCAAAATGTTCATAGGAATATTCTCTGTTCAAATAAATTATGCTCATTCACAGTCTGTGCACTTTAATTTTATACCTAGACAATAGGTTAGTGTATGTGTTGAATTATTCACTTAATAAAATAAATAAAAAGAAAACCCTAGTGGTTAATGGATATTTAATCTTGTTAGATTAATAAGGTGTATTATATGAATTTATCTCTGGTTTAACTTTTATATCTCATTAAAAATAAGTAGAATTAGATTATGTAACCATGTAGATAGACAACACTTAAAGAATAATCAACTGCTAAATGAGATTAGTTCACCCTATAATTTAAACTTTCTTTTGAGGTTATACTTTTCTCTTGAGATGTGTTCCATTGTTTGTACATGATTGATGTACTGTTCATTTGTCATTTACCAAATGTATTGAATGTATGATCGCTTTATTTAGATAATGAGCAGCTCGTGGTTCCTGAGTGTGTTGCTGAAGATCTCCCTGAGCAACAACCTGGTGAAGGCAAGTGTCCTCTGACCTATTATGTCCTACATACTTCATAATTCACTGTCCCGCATTACATTATTGAAACCTAAGGATTGACTAGTCTGTATTTACTAATCCTTATTTACCTTTTGGGTTAATCATGGTTAGCTTATGTTATTGCTTCAACTTAATCAATGAACATGATGTGAACATTTATGATACAATGATGTTATCTCGATGATGATATTGTGATACTTTAGGGGACTCAGGCCATTTTCTTGAGTACCTCTCCATAAGGACCTGTTCGTGGAGTTACCACCCGGGATAATAGTGCAACCATGAGGGTGGAATGGGACACCCTTAGCTGATTAATTAGATAAAGCTAGAGGTGTAGTTGGCTTTACTTGAGGGCCGTCAATGGGGGCCGGAGCGTAGTGCTCGCTCTACCAAGGGGGTGTAGAGGTTCATTCGATTTGGTTTTGTTAGTCACCCACCTTGGGGAGGTATACTGCGTTTGTACGACTGGCAAACCTAATGAGCAGCTATGCACCAAGGGAGTCTTTGTAAAGGCTACGTAGTGTATCCCTGGCCATTCACCTCGGTAGTGAAGATCAGGTCTGTACAACCCAGGCTGGAAAGGGATCACGACTCGTGGGTAAAGTGTGCAACCACTGTAGAGTGTTGGAAACTGGTATATCAGCCGAGCTCACGGTTAAGAGCGACCTTGGGATCCTCTTTGATTAGAAGAACTTTGGTTACTTTTATGATGATGGTTAATAATGATGGTTATAATTTTGATCTCTGGTATTTCCTTTTGGAGGAGGTGCATTTGGGTAATAACTGGGTTTATTACTAAAACTTGGCTCTACTCATAGTAATAAATACTTGACTAACTAAAATCAACTACTTAACCTTAACTCCACATACAGCTAGTCCACTTTAGTCAAACAGGACATTTGCTGAGTACATTGATGTGTACTCACCCTTACTTTAAAAACCACCCCCACCCTAGGTTGTCCCCACTGTATTCAGTGCCCAGGAGGAGATGCTGGCAATATGGAGGACTTTGAGGAGTTCTAGGACTATGACGAGTTCTAGTTTTTCTTAGTAGCAAACCCCCAGTCAGCTGCCTGTGTAGGCCTTATCTGCTACATTACATATTTCTGCACTTTGATGATATTAATGACTATGCTATGTATTAGACTCTATGGATGTCTTTGACATCTTATTGTAATAAAAGTACCTTTCCGCTATTTACTTTGAGCAATGTGTGATGATGTCCAATTATGTAATCGCTGTGTACGTGAGTTTCTGATCCTGGCACGTACATGGTTCGCATTTGGTTTGCCTTCTAAAACCGGGTGTGACACTACTGCTTAGGTAGAGCGCCGTCATTTCTGCCCTGCAGGCCTCGCTCCTGTCATGGGCTAGCGAGCGATGATGCCATCGTGCTGCTAGCTCAGACCGGTCGGAATTGGCGCCAACTCCCTAGCACACAATCCTCAACCATGGCCGATGAACATAGGTGGAAGATGATTGAAAACAAGCTTGAATTCCAATACAACAAAGACAATACAAGTATCCAGGGTGCTTATTCTCCTTGAATTTCTGACAAAAGGATTGGTATTACAACAATAAAAAGAGCTTAATTCTTATAGAAAAATGTTACTGCTCAGGTTCTTCAATTTTGTAGTTCCTATGGTCAGAGATAGTTTAGAAAATTTTAGATTTTGGGTTCCTACAAGTATAACCCCAAGCATTTAACACAAGTTGCATGCAATCTCAAACTACCTTTCCTGAGTACTGATTACTAAAATTCTAAAACGCAAATGCTAATTTTGATATCCGATGGTTTTTAACACAAATGCTTGAAACACAAATGATCCACCAGCTGCTGCTCTAGCTGTTACTCACAGAATTGCAAACCATAAGTGCAACCCCATCTTTTCACATGGCACTCATCATTGTCTTGGTGGAATAGTTAACATTAGTGTTATTAAGAATAAAAGTTAGATCCTACATCAAATGAGTATGTAATTTTCATGGCCATAGAAGGAAGCACTCATATAATAGCGTTAAATAGGGAATTCTCTCATTCTATTGCCACCTTGCACTTTGACCTCAAAAATCATTTCACGATATATATGTTTTTGTTACCTCATCTACATTTCTTAACACTGTTTTTATCTAATGTCCTTCTGTTATTATTTCATCATGATTGTATTCATTGAGGACAAACAAAATTTCTTCTATGCTATATGTACAGAGAAATTCTGTGAATTGTTATACATATTCTTCAGCCTTGGTGTCTTGCATTAGTAAACATGCTAGCTGTAGGGGGTTCTCTATGCAGTAGGGTTTATGGTTTAGGGTATAAGGCTATTTTGTAAAACATTTTATCTTTCTCAAAACGCTTCCTCTTCCAAAGGAGCAGGAAGTTTTTTATATAGAACAAAATCCTCTGGACTAAACCATCCAGGAATCTCGGTAGTTTCCCACCGGTTTACATTTTCAAAAACAACTATTGGACTTCCCGTCCACCATAGCCCACGGCTCAACCATCGGAACTTTTAAAACCTATTTTCAAAAGCATTTTTGGAAAACAAAATACTAATTGTCAAATCAAGTCATAACTCATCCATATCCGTGGACGTGGACTATTCGAATAGGTTTTTGAACTCTATGAAGAGGTGTACACTTCACCCACTAGTCTGGTTTCTGCAATCTCACCGTCGTGAGATCGGATTACCAAAACTCTCTCCTCCCCTACACGTCTTTACTTTAACAGTTATACCGAAAGGAACATGGCCACCTCCATGCCCAAACTAGGACAAAACTTTGCCCCTCCTTGTCCTCCCGGTGCACCCCAGCCAACATAACGCTGGGGTGCCGATCGTGCAAGTTCGGATCAAGCGACTGCCCATACGGTCTCGAGGTTGTACTTAATAAGAGTACAGGCAGTGAAGAATGGCATACGGTCCTTATACGATAGGGGTAATTCTTCATTCTCACACCTAACCCAGCTGAGCCATCACCTTAAGGCCCTCCCCACACCAAAGAGTCCCTGATCATCCCACTCAAAGGTGATAAGGGTGATAACCCTTCATCATAAACATTTTGAAAAACATTTTATTTTGAAAAACTCACACCTTTGCTCAAACCTTTTTGTAACAAAAATGTTAAGGAGTATAAAGATGAATTGTGGCAAAGTTCTAAGGCTGGGTTGCCAAATTAACATGTCTCTTAGCAGCAAAATCATATAATGCATAAAATAACAGGTTGATGACTGTCTTTGAAAAACATACGTAATTTATGCATCAAAGGGATCCAGTGAGCTTGCCATGCTTTAACCGGTGAAAGGGTGATTGCTCACGGACTTGGCTTCTGGCTCCACCATCTGGCGTAGACTTGCAGAACTGGCCTTCACGAGACTACATGAACGCTCCAATAACTACATAGCGTGAACAAGCAAGCATACAAATCAGCAAGTATATCAACAAATATTCATTATAGAGGTCAGGAATGGTGGTAGATGGGTGAATATAGTTTTTGAGTATAGTTTGTGTTGATGGAGTAGAGATGCTTACCCGAAGAGTGTATTGGAGGTGGACCAATACTAGAAGTGTAGTGGCAGAGCGAGGTGAGTGCGTGGGGGTTGCCTTGGCTCAGGGTGCTGAGGGTGTGGGAGGGAGAGGGTAACTCTCTGGAGGTATTTATAGATGGGTGCGTATGGTTTAGTATGGTAGAGTTTACTGTTTATGAGAATCGTGATGAAAGAATCAGTTTGGATAGAGAATTATAGGTGAAATATGGGACAAGAGTATTTTTGGAGTTTTCTAGAATATGCACTATGCTTACGGGATGACATGGATGGATAGAGGGTAAGTTGATAAGAATTTAGAAATTAGTACTATCAAAATCAGAGACTAGACGAAGGAGTTTTGGTTTTTATAATCATAGGAATAAAAAAGGAAAAGGGAAAAGGAATATTCCTAGAATATTCCAGAATTAGAATATTTAGAGATATTTGGAACCAGAGTGCCATGAATTATTTCTGCACTGTTCATGAGCAGATACTTATGTTGGTGGCAATTGTTCCTACCTTCTCTGTCACATGGGACAAGAGTAAGGCAGCACCTAGACACCTGGAATATTGTGATATTCTCGTCTGGACAGGTTGTGGTATCTTGGGCCAGGTTTTATAAGATTGATGGTGTATCCATACAAACATTTTTTGCCTTTCTTTTTGGAAGTATGTTTTGAAAGAACCACAAAGTTAAGTGTGCTCAACTTGGAGCAATTCTTGGATGGGTGACCAAATGGGAAGTTCTTACTAGAAGGAAAATCACAGTCACCGGAGTCCGTATGACTGAGATATTGGTCTGGTAGGTCTTAGGTGTGTTGATCATCATGATGGATGAGAAGTTGAATATTTGGGCGATCGGAGTAACAATGAATAGTAGGATGAATGATGAATAATGATTACGAATGATCCGTTTAACTGTGAATAGATCGTATGAACGAACGATGAACGATGAATAGGGATTATGAACGAATGATGAATGATAGATAGTTCGTATGAACGAACGATGAACGATGAATAGGGATTATGAACGAACGGACGATTGAATGATCGGACGAACGAACGATCGGAATTTCGGCAGCATAACGGCTGAACAAAGATTATTTGGACGAACGAATGAACAAACTACGAACATTTGGACGAATGGTCGAATGAACGACCGAACGATCCTTGTGCTCGTGTTGTGCTTGTGTGTGAGTGAGTTGCCATGAAATGGCTTGGGATGGCATGAGGGAGCCCCTTGCCTCTCTATTTATCGACAAGGTGGGGGGATTAGGGGGAGGAGGCAAGGATTAGTGGGAGGAGGTGAGGATTAGTGGGAGATAAGCATGTATTAACTGTGGATAAGTGAAATTAGCTTGTAGAGCTCACTGCATGACACTGAACGCGTATGTATGTGTATGAGCATAAGGAAAATTATTAAGAAAATATTTGTAGTGATTTTCAAAATGATTTAGAGGGTATTTCTCAAGAGAAAAATATTTAGAGAAACATCGGTGGAATATTTAGGCAATATTTCTGAAAGAATTTGAAGGGATCACTTGGAAAATATTTGTAGGTCTTATTGAGGAGAATTTTGGAGAGAATATAGACCACTATATTTTCTTTGTTGAGATCAACTTGCAAACAAACATTTCGAAATGAAATTTAAAAATTCATTTTGAATTTAGAGCGAGTTTGAGAAATTTTCAAGATTTGAATTTTCAAGGTGCTACATATCTATACAAACATGGTTCGCCTTTCTTTTTGAAAGTCTGGTTCGAAAGAACCTCGAAGTTAAGCGTGCTCAACTCAGAGCAATTCTGGGATGGGTGACCAACCGTGAAGTTCTTACTGGAAGAAAAATCACAGTCACCGGAGTTTGTATGGCTGAGATATTAGTCTAACAGTTTCAGGTGAGCTCATCATCATGATGGATGAGCAGTCGAATATTTGGGTGATCAGATGAACGATGATTAGTAGGATGAACGATCCGATGAATAATGAATAGTGATTATGAATGATCCGATGAACGGTGAATAGTTTGTTTGAACGAACGACGAATGATGAATAGGTATTATGAACGAACGATGAATAGTTCGTAGGAACGAATGATGAACATGGATTATGAACGAACGGATGAACGATCGGATGATCGAATGAACGAGCGATCAGAATTTTGCCAATATAACGGTTGGACAAAGATTATTTGGACGAACGAACGGACGAACGATCAAATGATCGGACAGACGAACAAACGAACCATGAACGATCGGATGGACGATCGAACAATCGGAGGAACGAACAAATTATGAACATTTGGATGAATAAGTGAATGAACGATCGAACGATCCTTGTGCTCGTGTTGTGCTTGTGTGGGAGTGGGAGTGGGAGTGAGTCAGTGAGTGGGAATGAGTAGCCATGAAATGGCTTGGGATGGCATTAGTGAGCCCCTTGCCCCTCTATTAATGGACAAGGTGGGGGATTAGGGGGAGGAGTCGAGGATTAGTGGGAGGAGGCGAGGATTAGTGAGAGATAAACATGTATTAGCTATGAATAAGTGAAATTAGCTTGTAGAGCTCACTGTATAACACCGGAGGCGTATGTATACGTATGAGCATAAGGAAATTTATTAAGAAAATATTTGTAGGGATTTTAAAAATGATTCTGAGGGTATTTCTTAGGATAAAAATATTTGGAGAAATATCGGTGGAACATTTAGCTAGTATTTCTTAAAATAATTTGAGGGGATCACTCGGGAAATATTTGTAGGATATCTTGAGGACAATTTTGGAGATATGGTAGACCAATATATTTTCTTTGTTGAGGTCAACTCACAAGAAAACATTTTGAAACAAAATTTAAAATTCATTTTGATTTTAGAGCGAGTTTGAGAAATTTTCTAGATTTGGATTTTTGGGGTGCTACAAGGGGCTGACGTCATAGGGCTGAGAAAATAGATGTAAGGATGCGATAAAGAAAGGAAATCTAACAAGGAAGTCTAACTATCATGATCGGTGCCATGTGCCCATGTGCCCCCAAAAGGTCCTAATGACCTTGTCGTTACTATTTGCGAGGAGTCTCCACAATCGGCTGACCTCTTGTGAGCCTCGCTTGATCCACCCACGTTCGGAGCCACCTCCTTCCCTTTCTGGGATGTTTCTTGGCTTGGAGCACCCTGCTCCTAGCGGGCAACATCGGCTTTAGGAGCCACTTTCCCCCGATGAGGCATGTCGCATCTGTCTGAGTGGACCTCTGGAAACCGCCTTGAGCATCAGTGTGCCACCGCTCCGACCTCGCAACTAGACTTGTCTGGCTGCCCTGTAACCACAGCAATTGCAGCTGTTCGGACGGCTGCAACCGCAATCCATAGAGACAAAATATTGTACAAGCTGCATCCGGATTAATGCCACAGTAAGCCGCAAACCTTCCATGTCGCACAGAACATTCGTGGTGTTGACGCTGACACGGGAGGCAACTACTGCTACTCAAGATTTTTCCGCTAACGTGACCGAATGCACGTTCTCCTAGAAACATCCTCATTCTGTGCAGTGTGATTTATACCGATACTGTCGTCTATCTGCAACAACATCTGTGAGCTGATGGAGGCAGCCTAAAGCATTCTGATATTTTTCATTAAAATTTATTGGGAAACATACTTCATATTTAAGTCCTCTAAAAACTTGTTAGATTTTGACTAAATTTCGCGAATCGAAAAAAAGTCTAATACCAAAACTAAAACTCCCATATATTATTAATAGCATTACCTACCATTACAATGTATATAATAACACCGAGCTTAATTTTTGTTTAGAAGCAGGCATGATTACACTCAGCCAGCGTAGAGTAGCAACCATGAGTTCGGCCACCAATGCAGCAGTAGCACTTGTTATCTTTGCATGGAAGAAACCCTTGAGCGCATTGTGCTCCTTTTCCTCGCATAATTCCTTCTTTGGCTAGGGTAGAAACACCGATATCATTTGTGACATGACCTAGTAGAAGGTAAAGGATAAGAGTTCTATTAACAACAAATGCCTTGAGTATAATTACATTCGAAATTATTTGAGTAATTTAACACAGGGGATTGCGATATATCATTAATTTGCCATGATACACACACGGTATCATAAAATAACATCTTCTAAATTGTCTACATCTATCAAGCATGCACACACATGTCTATATAGTTTTCACTTACCCTTCCCATGCGCATGAGCAGCAAAGTATCCGAGGAGAAGTAACGAGAAAAACACTAGCGCATCCACCCTCTTTTTGTACTCCATGATGCAAGAAAATCTAAAGAACTCCTCACGATTGATCCTAGAAGAGTGTATACTTATCTATATACTATAATCCTAGAAGAGTGTATACTTATATATATACTATAGTGGAAACCAATTCACTGGCAAGTATTCACCAAAGATATGCTACTCCAGTATTAGCAGTGATTTAGTTCCTTTTAAACAAAATTGTAAGTTATTTATTCTATCATATCATATCTACCTATATCTTCTATATATCTATATCTATATCTATATCTATATCTATATCTGTACCCCTATATTATTTGGTGAATTTGCTATATGTATCTCTATATCTATATCTATATCTATGTGAGGTGTGGGAATACCCAAGGTTAAAATTCTGGCTCTACTACTAACTGTCTGTGCCGAGAGCTCTTGGCCACACACCTGTCCCCAACGAGGAGCTGCAACTGCAAGCCACCGCACGCAGCGCTGTGCAGCTGCCACTGCCCTCCTCTCCTCCAACGCCGCCATGCACAAATCATGCCACTGACGCCTGTCACACTCAGGTTTTAGGGACCTAGGCGTGAACATAATCGCCAGGTGTGTTGGGACCAAGTCTCACACATATGATGAATCATGGCACAGAAACGAATGCCACAACTTTATTATACAATAGGATTTCTATACAAAATAAATTAATAATTACATCATAAGGAGACAACGATCCAGCAACCCAAAGTTGACTAGGAGACGATGGCCTAGACCTCTCGCGAACACATTGCAGCATCCTCCATGCGCCTCATCCTGTTTTACCTGTTCTTGACCTATGGGGGGTGTAAGACAGCAAAGGTGAGCTCACATATGTTCATCGCTCAACAAGTTGTGGGGAATAATGTGCATGAACTCACCAAAGGTGGGAGTTCACGTGAAGTGTAAGGCTGATCAATAATAAGGGTTAAAGTTGAGCATTGCTTTTAATAAGTTGGACAAATTTTATTAGCAGTTACTAAATATAAGTCAATACCAAATCATAATAATATTAGAACAACATTAATAATAAATCTCATGCAATGCAAATGACAAATTGAATTTAGTTCCATAATTTAATCATGCGAGAGTCCTGAGCTGCTCATGACCACGAGCACGACTAGTATACCAGTTTTACACTCTGCAGAGGTTGTACCATGTACCCACAAGTCATGTATCCCATGTTGCCAGGGTTTGCAAGGCCCTTAGACACTTCTGAGGTGAATGGCTAGGGATCCACTACGAGGCCTTTACAAAGTTCCACTAGCTTCCGAAAACCTGCTACAGTTTCTAGGAAGAGCAATGTAGGAATCCCTCGTCTGACCACCATCGCAGCAAAATCAACCCGAGAACCTCCCTACACGCCTACTCCCCTACTGCCCTTGCCTCTTTCGGGTAAGGCAGTCTTCCACTAGCTTTCCTAATTAGTCAGCCAAGGGCGTCCCATTCCACCCTTGTGGTGGCACATGTTTCTCAAGTTAAGCTCCATGTTCCAATTAAAAATAATGATCTTGACATGAACAATAAATAAAATAACATAATAATTGGAACATGGACATAATGTGATATTAATCCCAAAAGCATATAGAGCAATAGCAAAACTACACAAATAGTTCATGGGTAAACAAGGTATAAAGATAATCAGACTAGGGTGACCTATTGGGTCCCATCAAAATTAAACCTATGCGTGAATAAATGATTATAAAGAACATTATTGGGTAAACAAAAGTGATCAAGGGCACAACTTGCCTGGGACTTGAGATTCCAGGTACCAGGATGATCTTCAGATGACTCATGACCTCACTGCTAAACGTAGCAATACAAACAAACATGGTATAAGTAAAATTAACATTACACCAAACATAAGAATAAACTACATAATAATAATCTATGTGTCGCTACGAGATCGTGGGTTCGAGAATCGCTAAATTCAGAGTTACGGTTAAGGAGTTGTGATTTATGGAAGATCTATGAGATTTAAATATTAAACTATATTATGAATTGGTTAGTATACATCATACGAGAGAATATTTTATATATAATTAACTCAACTTTAATCTTAATTACAACTTTACTAGAGCTCATATTTTAATCAAATTATAATCATGGACAGTTTAGCTTTGATTTAGAAGAGTTAATCTAGTAGACATAGAATAAATAAATATCTAACTATAAAATTATACGATATGGTATAATTCATGCTGTTACTGCATAATAAATATTTATACGAAGCTAACGCAACTTGAACGGATTGAAACAGAGTTAAAATGAATTAGTTATGATTTTCCGAAGTTTTAAGTGGTAGATACGAAACAAATCAAGCGTATAAATTTAACCATATGCTTCATACTAAAATAATATTACCAGAGGATAAACAATATTACTATGAATTTAATGCAACTGAAACGGATCAAAAAGGAGTTCAAATGAATTTCTTATGAATTAAACAGGATTCTGGAATTATTTTTATACTAGAAACCATTTTTCTATATTAATTACTGTATATATTTAAGCCCTGGGCCGTGGGTACTAATTACCAGAAGTTCGGGGGCAAAACTATAAATTCTAGGGGCGTGCCCGTATTTATTTTCCATAGCCAGAGGATGGCGGGTTAATTTCTTAAATCGCTGAGGGCTTTTTAACAAAATAGTCGCGGCGAAGGGGTATTGGTGAGCAGTGGCCATTGGATCCGCGATTTGTGGTGAGGATTAGATCCAAACGTTTGCCGAACCGGTGTAGCTATCAGCCGCAAGATCGGAGATCAACGGCTACAAATTAATGGAACGTGATCTGTTTCGAGCTGTAGGATACCGATCCAACTGCATAGATCCAACGCCCTAGGCGGTATGCTAAAACAAATCTGGGCCGCCCATCTATGGATCCATGGTTCCGCGTCTGATCTTCTACCCCCAGCCTGAACACGGCGATGCACCAGTGAACGACGGTGGAGCTCCCACCGGCGTGCGGCGATCACGGCTCTGGTGCACTACTTGATAAATTGAAACGCGCTAAACGACTCTAAGGCCAACACGGACAGTGTCGGTACCTTGAAACAGGGGTACCCCTGGTTACAAGGTATAAACACCGTGCCGGCGGTAAAGCCTCTAGTTGCGCGGCAAGCGGCTCACCGTCGTGCAAAATCAGCCGCCTTGGGGTCGCCACGTGGCCAAGGGAAAAAGCGTGCTCTGGATACGCGCAGTAGGTCCGGGCCTGCCACGTGGGAAGCATCTGACCCCGTGCGTAACGGGCGGACCTCCGAGAAAGATCTCAGACCCTTCCGTGTGGGGTCCGGACAGATCACCACCTGGTCCCCAGGATTCTGGAGCAGGGAATACCCGGGCCCCGCCCTGGAAGGGGTCCGGTGTTGTCACGTGTCCGGGGCTTGCACCACGCTCCCCGCTCGGACCGAGACCCACCACTACCGTGCGGCTCGTGGCTCATGACATAAGCCGAGCGAAGGAGTCTGACGTTAGGCCACCGAGGTCGTGCGGTCTCCGCATTTATTGCGGAGAGGACGCGCCGCCTACCACCAGGCTGACGGACGATGTGCCCCCTCGGCATTTAATGCGTCCAGTCCACTCCGCTGGCAGACGGCGTCAGACAACGCGCCTGTTCAATCTATCATCGAACAATGCGCCCGTGCCATGCGGCGCATCGTGCTCATTATCCCTTCTGCAAGAAGCTTCCCCTGCACGCCAAAGATACACGAATCTCGGGTGACAGGACACAAGGAGATTGCCCTAGCAGCAAATATTTATAGTCCCGAGCGCTATATTCTCTATGTCCCTGGGCCCACCTGTCGGGGCTCAGTACCTTTGTACATGCCCCCCTTCATCTATAAAAGGGGAGGCATGCGACGTTACAAGGCCAGATCCAAGCTCAGACTCACAATACATTACACAGTGGAGTAGGGTGTTACGCCCCGGCGTCCCAAACCACTCTAAACCCTCGTGTGCTCTCGTGTGTTCATCCACCAACCTCGTAACAAGCAAGACGCTTAGGCCCCTCCTAATTTTAGGAATTAGGGCGGGTGCAATCCGCCACCCGACCGGAGAGATTTACCCTCCGACATTTTGCGTGCCAGGTAGAGGCGTAGGCTTTTAGATTTTTGCTTGTTACTCGATCGACACCATGGTCCATATC
Source organism: Zea luxurians (assembly GCA_029449295.1). NCBI lineage: Eukaryota > Viridiplantae > Streptophyta > Magnoliopsida > Poales > Poaceae > Zea > Zea luxurians. Next base: position 1,106,596 of record JAOPSE010000044.1, read on the forward strand.
GCCGAGCACCAAGATGAGACCTCCGAAGATTTCCTCTTGGAGGAAGGGACCGCATCTGCTACATCAAAGAATTCCGACTGCCAGGCGCCCTGCGCCGCAGCTGTGCGCTCCGCACGGTAGCATACACTGGCGTAGGCGTCCCGGACTCCATCGGGGGTCGCTCCCGCCGGAGCGCTCTCCGCGGCCAGGGAGCTGCTGCATCATCCACCAAGCTCCACAGCCTCGCCGGGGGCTATGGGACAATGGCACGACGACGTGGATCGCCTCCTTGGTATAGCACACATTGGCTCGGTGAGGCCCAGGCCTCAATCGTCCCGACGCCAGTACGAGGCATCGGCCTCGGTGCGCTCGCCCTCGGTGAGGGCTGCGCCGACCAAAGATCTGCGGGCAGAACTCAATCGCAGACGAGCGGCTAAAGATACGCAAGTCCCCCTGGAGAGACCAGAAGACCTACGGGACGAGCTCAACCACAGGGGGGCGGGCAAGAATGCCCATCTCTCTTTAGGAAGGGCGCGAGAGTGCCGCCGGAGCCTCGGGGGTCACAACCTCGAGCAAGACTTCACCGCGGCCGCGCCACAAGGCCCGGGGGATGCTCGATTCCAGACAAGCATCCCATTGGCCGGAGTAGGTTGCGCCGCCTTAACGGACCACCTCCGCGTGGCAGCGTGGCCAACCAAGTTTCGTCCACACCTGCCAGAAAAAGTACGATGGTACGACAGACCCGTCAGAATTTCTGTAGGTCTACGTCATCGCCATTGTAGCGGCAGGTGGAGACACCGCCGTAATGGCGACCTATTTCCACGTGGCTCTGACTGGGCCAGCTCAGACTTGGCTCATGAACCAAGCCCCAGGGTCCATATACTACTGGGAAGAGCTCTGCGCGTGGTTCATGGCGAACTTCGCCAGCGCCTACCAGCAGCATGGTGTAGAAGCACACCTCCATGCAGTAAGGCAGGAACCCAGGGAAACCCTCCGGGCGTTCATTTCCCGCTTCACCAAGGTACGTGGGACAATCCCTCGTATCTCAGATGCTTCCATCATCACAGCTTTCCGCTAGGGGGTGCGTGACAAAAAGATACTGGAGAAGCTGGCCACGCGCGATGTGGACAACATCACCACACTCTTCGCCCTGTCTGATAAATGTTCCAGGGCCGCTGAGGGCCGTGCTTGGCACTCGGTGCCACAAGCTGGGGTCACCCAGATGGGCGGTTTGGATGCTGACGCCCAGGGCGATGGCAAAAAGGAAAAGAGGAACAAGGGTCGCGGCCGCAAGAAGCAATAGGATGCTGCTCTAGTCATCACTGCCACGGCTAGGGGCCAGGGTAAGCGCAACAAGTGCTCACGGCCCCAAGAAGGCAACGGCAGCACATGCCCAGTGCACCCCAACAGCCGTCACAGTGCCGCAGACTGTCGGGAGATTATCAAACTCGCAAGGCACGTCAACAAGCGGCGCGAGCAGTCCTCCAAGGACGGCTCGCCGCCTCGTCACAGGCTACACAAGGAAGAGGCTGACCAAAGGGCTACGGCTGTGGGGGGACAGGACCTTGACTACCAGTCGCTCGAGAGAAACCTTAAGGACATTTTCACTGAAGAAACCAACTCCGGCAACGACGACGACCGCCGCAAGAAGCTGTATGTCATGTACGGCAGAAGCTGGGAGCTCGTCTCCCGCAGGAGTGTCAAGACCCTACGGCGGGAGGTCCTATCGGCAGACCCAGGAGTCCCCAAAGCTGCTCCGCACCAACGATGGAGGAGCACCACCATCTCTTTCGGGGCACTCGACTGCCCCCACAACATGGCAGGGGCCGGCGTACTACCGCTCATCACCGCCCCCATTGTCGCCAATATGCGACTGCATCACGTGCTGATCAATGGAGGGGCTGGCCTCAACATCATGAGCCATGCGGCGTTCAGGCAGCTGCAAATCCCAGGGTCCTAGCTGGGGCCCTCCCACACATTTTCCGAAGTAGGCCCACAGCCCGTGTATCCCCTCGGGAGCATTGCGCTCCTAGTTACATTTGGGACGGAGGAAAACTTCCATACAGAGAACGTCCAGTTCGACGTCACGGAGGTCAACCTCCCCTTTAACGCCATCATCGGGAGACCGGCTTTGTACCGGTTAATGGCCATTGCCCATTATGGGTACTTGGTCCTCAAGATGCCATCCCCCGCAGGAGTCCTCAGCGTGCAGGGCAACCGCACCGCCGCGCTGGCGGCTGTTGAGAAGCTACACGCCCTGGCGGCCGAGACCGCTCGGCCGAGCGGTGAAGGGAGAAGCCCCTCAGCCTCCGATGCGAAAGCACCAAAGGTGCAGCCAACCAAAGCAGACGGCGAGCCCGCAAAGACCATCCAGGTCGGCGCAGACCCATCCCAAACCACCCGCATCGCGGGAAATCTGGGAGAGAAATAGGAACTCGCGCTCGTCACCTTCCTCTGGGCAAATGCGGACGTGTTTGCTTGGGAGCCGTCGCAGATGCCTGGGATCCCTAGGAAGGTGATTGAGCACCATCTGAAGATCTATCCGGACGCCAAGCCGATAAGCCAGAAGCCTCGGAGGCAGTCCGTGGAGCGGTAGGACTTCATCCGTGAGGAGGTTCGGAAGCTGTTGCACGCCGGCTTCATCGAAGAGGTCCATCACCCTGTGTGGCTGGCCAACCCGGTCATCGTGCCAAAAGTGAACGAGAAGCTCCGAATGTGCATCGACTACACCAGCCTGAATAAGGCATGCCCCAAGGACCCATATCCACTTCCACGTATAGATCAGGTCGTGGATTCTACCTCAGAGTGCGACTTTTTGTCTTTCCTGGATGCCTACTCCAGTTTTCATCAAATCTGGATGTCCAGGGAGGACAGGAAGCACATCGCTTTTGTAACGGTAGATGGGCTATACTGTTATGTTGTGATGCCTTATGGTCTGAAAAACGCCCTGCCAACATTTTTTCGGGCAATGAGTAAGACCTTCGGGGATCTGATCTGGGACAAGGTGGAGGTTTACATCGATGACATCGTGGTCAAGACTAGAAGGGGGTCGACCGTAGTGGAGGATCTGACCCTGGTTTTTGACAAGCTGCGGGCAACCCACACCAAACTGAACCCAGAGAAATGCATCTTCGGCGTCTCCGCAGGGAAGCTGCTGGGTTTCCTGGTTTCATACCGAGGCATTGAAGCTAACCCAGAAAAGATTAAGGCTGTCGAGATAATGAGGCCTCCCGCCCGTGTCAAGGACATCCAGAAGCTTGCGGGATCTCTGGCTGCCCTTAGCCACTTCATTTCAAGGTTGGCTGAGAGGGCACTGCCTTTCTTCAAGCTTCTACGGAAATCTGTTCCTTTTACCTGGACCAAAGAGGCAGAACAAGCCTTCCAAGAATTGAAGCAACACCTAACTTCCTTGCCGATCCTGGTTGCTCCAGAGCCAGGGGAACCGATGTACCTGTACATTGTTGTGGCTGCTGAAGCAGTGAGCATGGTGTTAGTCACCGAAAGGGTGACACCAGAAGGGCAGGGACCTGAGAACTTAGAACCAGCGTCGGGCACCCAAACTGTCCAGAAGCCGGTTTATTACGTCAGCGAGGTCCTCCATGAAGTAAAGATCAGGTACCTCGAGACACACAAGCTCCTCTATGTGTGTCCTGGTAGCGTCCAGGAAGTTGCGTCACTATTTCCAGGCACACAGAGTTGTGGTGGTGACCTCCTTTCCATTGAGAGCCATCCTCCACAACTCAAACGCCACTAGCAACATCGCCAAATGGGCAGCAGAGCTCGCTGAGTTCCAGCTGGATTTCCAGCCTCGCCACGCTATCAAGAGTCAGGTCCTGGCCGACTTCATCATAGAGTGGACTCCACCCCATGCGCCCCTGGGGGCCCAGACCCCGATCTGGGCCCCACACCTGCGGCGCGAAAGGGTCCAGTCTTCACCGAGCCCCACTGGATGCTCTTCTTCGACGAGTCCGCCCGCCAACAGAGTGCTGGCGTAGGACTGGTCCTTGTTGGCCCAGATGGGGACCAGCTGAAGTATGTGGTACGCCTTGAGTTCAAAGCCACCAACAATATGGCAGAGTATGAGGCGCTGATCTTCGGCCTATCTGCGGCCCTATCTCTGGGGGTCCGCCAGCTCCTCGTGAAGGGGGACTCTTAGCTAATCATCAAGCAGGCCCGCGGGGAGTGTAGCTGCAATGAGCCCAGACTCGCAGCTTACCTCCTCCATGTAAGAAAGCTGGAGAAGGACTTCGCAGCCTTGGAACTACAACACGTTCCCTAGGCTGACAACTCAGCAGCAGATGACCTCTCCCAGAGGGCATCAACTTGAGCTCCCGTGCCCGAGGGCGCCTTCGAAAGGCGGTTCCTGAGACCCATCGCCCAGCCTGCCGAACTGGGCGAGGGGGGCGAGACCGGCACCTCGAAGCCGGCGGTCCCGGTGGCGTCCCAAGACCCACCAAAGGCTGTGTGTGCACTGGGGGCCTCACTGACCCCCCAGCACCACAACCGACAACTCAGAGTGGTCCCGATGCATGGATCTCCGAGATCCAGGACTACCTGAAGGAGGATATCCTTCCTGAAGACCATGTCTCCGCAGAGCGCATAGTACGGTTGGCTAAACGCTACACGACGGTAGAAGGGGATCTCTACCGCCGTGGCGCCAACGGTATCCTTATGCGGTGCATCACCCAGGAAGAGGGTCGTGAGTTACTCACGGAGATCCATGGAGGGGAGTGTGGAAGTCATTCTTCATCCCGCACGCTGGTCGGTAAGGCCTTCCGGCATGGTTTTTACTGGCCAACTGCCCTCCAGGATGCGGCTGAGCTAGTAAAGTGTTGTGAAGCGTGCCAGTACCACGCAAAGCAGATACACACACCGGCTCAGGCCCTGCAAATGATTCCGCCCTCCTGGCCATTCGCCATATGGGGGGTGGATATCCTGGGACCATTTCCCAGGGACGTCGGCGACTACCGGTACCTATTTGTCGCCATCGACAAGTTCAACAAGTGGCCAGAGGCCACCCCTGTGGTCAGCATCACTCAGGGCGCTGATGTCGCCTTCCTCAAATTGATCGTCTGTAGATTTGGGGTCCCAAGTCGTATCATTACAGACAACGGGACCAAGTTTACAAGTCGGATCTTTCAGGAATATTGCGAGGACATCGGCACCCAGCTCTGCTTTGCATCCGTGGCTCACCCTAGGAGTAACATACATGCAGAGAGGGCAAATGCAGAGATTCTCAGGGGGCTCAAGACGCGCACCTATGACTGCTTAAAGAAGCATGGCGCAAATTGGGTCGGTGAGCTCCCATCCGTGTTGTAGGGGAACCAGACCACGCCCAGCCGAGCCACCGGGGAGACCCCATTCTTCCTGGTGTACGTGGCTGAAGCTTGCCTTCCCCCGGAAATCATTATGGGCTCCCCGCGGGTCCAGTCTTTTGATGAGTATGCGCAGGAACAGCAGCGGTGTGAAGATGTGGACTTCTTCGATGAGCACAGGTGGCAAGTAGCAATCCGAAATGCACGGTACAACCAGGCGCTCAGACGCTACCACCAACGGTTCGTGCATAGTAGGAAGCTTGTGGTCGGGGACCTGGTCCTAAGGTGAATCCTGAACCGAGAGGGGCTCCATAAGCTCTCCCCCAGCTGGGAAGGACCCTTCAAAGTGACAGAAATATGCCGCCCCGGATGTGTCCACCTCGCCACAGCTAACGGAGTACCTCTTCCCAATCCTTGGAACATAGAGCATCTCCGTATGTTTTTCCCATAAAAATAGAATTGGGGGTTCGGTCTCTTTCCTTGTAACCAAGAAGCGCATTTATATGCGCCAGCCCGGAGAGGTCCGTCCTCAATAAACCCGGTCTGTTGGCCTACACTCGTGTATATCCAGTTATAAGGAAGGGGTTCGACCCACAAAACTGTTTTTATGTCGATTTTGTTCCTAAAGTTTGCGACCATTATTACTATCTCACCGCCCATGCAGTTTCCTTCCCTGGCTGGTATAGCGACATCCGAATTGAGTAACCAGACCCGGCAACCAGACAGTGGGGTGGTTTGGGGCCGTGAAGTCGCTTGGTATGGTCAAGTACCGTAAGCCTACATGCCCCACCGCCCTGCGGCCGGTCTTGTTGCGTGAATCAAAGGATAAGAAATACCAGCTGGCGGACCCTATGGGTGCTCTACTAAACATACCTAGCCAAGACTGTGTGCAGGTCGGGTTCCAGTTGGGGGTACCCCTTGGGGGTCACGACACCAGTTCCTCCTTATGAATCCTGGCATCCAGCCCTGACGCGTCGAGGCCATATCCCAGGGGGGCCGAGTACTAGGGAAGAAATTGGTAACAATGCACACAGCAAATGAAAAGTGGCGCGCAGATAAGTTGTAGCATCATCCGATAAGTAGTACCTAAAGAGTATCTTACGAAATCAAAGATATATTACAACCCACTCTCCAGCGGAACCATCGTTTTTTCTCCACGCAGGCCTGGCTACTCATCGTCTGTAGGATCCCGTTGGAAGCGCCCGACCACCGCGTCCACAACATCCTGCACGCCCTCCCAGGCAGCATCTTCAGTATCGGCCACCGGACCCGCGATGACTGGCCCCAAGGAGGCAGCCGGGTCATGACTCCGAAAGCATGTCAAGACGTATTCTACCGCCGACCAGCAAAGTCTGCTGCCCTCGGTATCCAAGCGGGCACCAAGAATTCGATCTAGACGTCAAAGACGCTCAGCAGTGGAATCTAGTAACGGGAGCGCGTCGGAGATGGACGCCAGCCGCACCAGCGTCGGGATGGGGCTCACCCCCAACGGCACCAACGCTGTTCTTGCCTCACCAGCCCAGGCGGCGATGCGCTGGGCCCCGGCGTGTTGCTCAGCCCGGAGGTCGTCGAGTGTCTTCCTCATCACCTCCACCGCCTAGGGGCCCGAGCCTGTCTGCGTTGCCTAGGCAGCTTGCGCTGCCTGGAACTGACGGACCCGCTCCTCTAGTACCCGCACTTTTCCCTCCAAACGCTCCCTTCTCTCCTCCGCTTCGAGCTCAAGCTCATCCAGCAGCTTGTTCCGCCTTGCCCACATCTCCTCCCTGAAGGTGAGGTCCTCCTCCTGCCAGGTGAGATTAGTTGCCTATTTCGCCAGGGAAGCTTCCCTCGCCTTGAGGTTTTCCTTGGCGCGAGCAATATCGCGGGCCTTGTCGGTGAGTTCCTGCTGAAGCTTCTGCAGCTTTACCTCAGCTGCAGCCTGCTTGTCCTGCTGTTTCTCCAGCACCATATTATAAGCTTTCAGCTTATCATGGAGCGCTATGACGGTCTCCTCCCTTTGGTCTAAGCGTACCTCCTTCCTGGCCAAAACGCTTCTCCTTTTGGGTCACCTCTTCCTCTCGGTCAGACACCTTCCGGATGTCCTCCTTGAAGTCCTCGCGCTCCTGCTCAAATTCAGCCCGCTCTGAGGCGAATTGGTAGGACACCGCCTTGTTGCGCTCCTCCAGTTGGGTGCACCAGTCGCCAAGGCACTGATGCTCGGTCTCGAGCGCCTCCCACTCTCGCCGGATAGCCACCTCGGTTTCCCGGAGAGCCTGGTGAGTGTGGGACAGCACTTGAGGGAGGGAAGTCAATGTTGCTTCATGTCCGACGCTAGATCGAAGCGGTCGCGTGAGGATAACCTCCGGAGCCTTCGGACTTGGCGGTGGGATAGAGCTAGACGCGCCTCCCACACCTACCACCGATGGTGCATCCGATGGTATCGCCGCCTCTGAGTCTGCAACAGCCATTGGCAACGTTGCCACCTCCGGACCACCAGCAGGGACTTGGGGACCCGAAGGCATCGCCTCGGCTGTAACAGGCGGATCCTGGGGGCCCGACGGTGCCACCTCAGCGCTAGCATCACCCTGCACGATGGAGGCAGACGCAGCGAGAACCTCTTCGGCCACTGCCAATGCTGGGCTTGGCACTGACGCTGATGAAGCTATGGTAGCCACTGCGGATCGCCGACGATGTCCCCAGCAGATGTATGATGCTGGGAACAAGGCCCACCGGCAGGCACGGTAGACGAAGGGGGACAAGCGTCCACAGAAGCTGAAGAAGGGGCCCTGACAGGGAAAGGACGGGTCAAGACCTGTCAACGTAAAAGCTACGCTCGAAATTTGGCACTTGGAAGAGCCTAAGCTTACTTGGGACCATGAACCTTCCAGTGACCTTGGAAGCGGGGCTCTCGTTGTCCTTGCTGCTGCTGCTGCTGCCGCTACCCCCGTGGTGACGGCGGCCGGTCTGACGTAGGCGGCGGTGGTGGTGGTGTCAAACCTGAAGGAGGTGGCGGCAGAGGGCTCACGCCCCTCTGCCCGTCCTGGACCCGAGGATTGGCCTCCTTAGCCCCACCAGCTGTCTTCAGACGCTTCTGGGGGGAGTCCGAACCGAGGGGAAGGTCCGAGACAAAGGACCCATCGACACAATGCAGTTGGTGCCGCCTTACTCCCTCCGACCTCCCGGTGGCGTCTGGAGTAGAGGAGCTGCATGCAGGCCCCTTGCCCTTGTTTGAGGAACTGGGGCCTGCAGGAGGGACTCTGGGGGCCACATCAGCAGGTTGGGGACCTCAAACTGGTGCACCGAAAATATGGATCCCTCGGTGGGGGTCCCGGCCACCGGTCTGGCGGACCGCCACCCCACTCTCATCAAGGGTTGGAAGCCGGGCCAGCACCGCTGAACGCAACCCTGGATTGTCATAGAGCGGCGAAATGCCCTGAGGAGGCATTAAGGATTCGAGGATAAAAGCCTCACCAGTGATCCCCCTCACAAAAATTTCCAACTGCTCCTAGGTTAGGTCAGTCCCAGGCCCGCGCTGGATCCTGCCAATGTCGCTGGGGCTAGTAAACCAGCAACACAGACGCGGCCTCCCCTATAGTGGCATGACCCGACGCTTCAGGAAATCGCCGAGTACGTGCGTTGAGGTGAGGCCACCAATCGCCAGTTCCTTAATCCTCTCCAGGACGGGCTCGAACTCCGGCACGAGGCATGGTTTTTCCATCCACTGCTTCCGGCCAAGTCTGGGCCCGTCACTCGGAAGGGCAAGGCGGTCGCTGACCTCGGTAGTGGCGATCACCCAGTCGTGCCGCCAGTTCTCCCACCTTGCGCCACCAAGGGAGGCGATGTAGGTCACTGTTGGATCTGACCTTGACTGGAAGTAGTAGGCCCCAAGGTGGTCTTTGGCCTTCCCAGACCTCACCAGTACAAAAAACTGGCGAAAAAGGGAAGTGCAAGCTGCCACCCCCACGAACATCTCATAGAAATGGACAAAGATGGCCACCTGGAGGATGGAGTGGGGCGTGAGGTGTTGGAGTTGGAGTCTGAACTCCTCCAGCAACAGCAGGAAGAACGGCGAAATCGACAGCGCCAACCCGTAGGAGAGGTAGGAGATGAAGAGCACAAACTCCCCGGCGGCGAGATCACCAAGGGGAGTAGTGTCGGCCCGGATCCTCCCGGCGAACGCAGGCGAGCCCCATCCGAGCATGCGGCACACCGAATCGAGCGTCTCCTCAGTCTGGTAGTGATCGGGGTGAACCAGCATGGCCATGACAACCACGACGGCGGAGAACTGAGAAGTGCGAACGCGGAGAGGCATGGAAGGCTCAGAGGCGAAAGGGCGGAGCAGTTGGGGAAAATGCGAAAGCAAAACCACCACGCGCGGAAAACCCCTCCTTCAAGAGATGGCCCCTCGCGCACCCTAGAAAAATCCGCCTGGCGCACACCTAGCGCCCGAACAACTCAGTCGCTGATAGAGGGACCCGGACCCGCAAGACGTGTGGCTGGGGCACTGGTCTCCATGCACAGGAGGAACAAACTGTCGCGCACGCTCCCACATTGCCTCAGGGCCGCTGCCGGAAGATATCCTTAAACATAGGCGAGGCCAACAGGGCGCCCCACGCACGCGGGGCACGGCCAAACTGCCATGCATGGGGGCCACGCACCAGTCCGTCGCGAAGACGGGCACGATGGTTGTATGACCAACTAGTAGCAAACTGACAGGATGTGCACGCTGGGTTAGTGCGGCACGCGCCAAAAAGATGCCCTGATCCCCGGTCACGCAGAGCTTACGCAGGATTCAGGTTATGGTCCCACCTGCAGGCTCATGCCATCCCCTGAGGTAGGCCTGGGGGCCACTGTCGTTACCTTGAAACAGTGGTACCCCTAGTTACAAGGTATAGACACCGTGCCGGTGGTAAAGCCTCTAGTTGAGTGGCAAGCGGCTCACCGTCGTGCAACATCAGCCGCCTTGGGGTCGCCACGTGGCCAAGGGAAAAAGTGTGCTCCGAATACGCGCGGTAGGTCCGGGCCTGCCACGTGGGAAGCACCGTACCCCGTGCATAACGGGCGGACCTCCGAGAAAGATCTCAGACCCTTCCGTGTGCGGTCCGGACATAGCACCACCTGGTCCCCAGGATTCTGGGGCAGGGAATACCCAGGCCCCGCCCTGGAAGGGGTCTGGTGCTGTCATGTGTCCGGGGCTTGCACCATGCTCCCCGCTCGGACAGAGACCTACCACTGCAGCGCGGCTCGTGGCTCATGACATAAGTCGAGCGAAGGAGTCTGACATCAGGCCACCGAGGTCGCGTGGCCTCTGCATTTATTGCAGAGAGGACGCGCCGCCTGCCACCAGGCCGACGGATGATGTGCCCCCTCGGCATTTAATGCGTCTAGTCCACTTTACTGGCAGACGGCGTCAGACAGCACACCTGTCCAATCTATCATCGAACAATGTGCCCATGCCATGCGGCGCATCATGCTCATTATCCCTTCTGCAAGAAGCTTCCCCTGCATGCCGAAGATACATGGATCTCGGGTGACAGGACACAAGGAGATTGCCCTAGCAGCAAATTTTTATAGTCCCGAGCGTTATATTCTCTATGTCCTTGGGCCCACCTGTCGGGGCTCAGTACCTTTGTGCATGCCCCCCTTCAGCTACAAAAGGGGAGGCATGCGACGTTACAAGGTCAGATCCAAGCTCAGACTCACAATACATTACACAGTGGAGTAGGGTGTTAAGCCCCGGCGACCCGAACCACTCTAAACCCTCGTGTGCTCTCGTGTGTTCATCCACCAACCTCGTAATAAGCAAGACGCTTAGGCCCCTTCTCATTTTAGGAATTAGGGCGGGTGCAATCCGCCACCCGACCGGAGAGATTTACCCTTCGACACACAGGATCGGAGAAAGCTCACTAGCAAAGGTGCGACGGAGATCGCTGGCCACAGGATAGCATCAAATCAATGGCGGAGTTAATCTCCGGCGTGCAATTCGTTGAGCACTGATCACACGCAGCCTCTTAACACCACACAGGGATACCCGCAGGCCATCAACAAAGTATCCTGAGCACTTATGTGCCCAAACAACGGCACCGACGAGCAGCGAGACGCAGCCCCCGGCAAAGGACGGCCCCGACGAGGAACCACAACTCCCCTGCGTATCTCGGAGCACGGTGACTGCACCATGCCCATCGATAGGGTCGGCCACCTCCCCAACAACACTAGCCATACCCAACAATGCCCCAGCATGAAATCAACCCCGGCGGTACTCCCTACAGTTGGCACAACGGTGGCGCCCTCATCGATCTCTCTCCCTCGATTTGATGGTGGCGGCGGAAACCCAGGGGGGTCCTTGGTCCTAGGGTTCGCAGCGGAGCCACCAGGCCATGCCTTTTTATCCCCGAGTGCAGGAAGACCCCAGTCCAAGGCTCCCATGCCACCATACGCGGGGCGGTTGCAACGGCCCACAGGGTTAGGGACGAGTCTGACCACCGTGCCCCATGAGTCAGTGTTGTAGAAGACCGTGTGCCACGGCAGGGAGAGGCTAACGAGGGGGTCCCGCCCGTCGGTGAGCCAGGGCGCGCGGTGAGCCAACGTGTGCGAGGGAGGAGTGGGAGGCTGGTCCTATGGGCCCCAGTGGTCAGCGACTGCGATCAGTATGGCTGAGGTGCGAGGTCATAGCATCAGTCGCAGGCTAGGGAGCGGGCTGAGCCGTGGGTGAGGGAGGAATGGGCCGACTAGGACATTAGGCCCAAACGTTGTTCTCTTTTTATTCTTTTTATTTTCTGTATTCCATTTTCTCTATTTCATTTATTTTCAGGTTCCAAACTAAAACATAATGCTCACTCAAAAATCAATCATGATGCAACAGATATATATTTATTTTAATTAGTTTTATTCGTTTGGTAGATGTTTTAATTATGACACACTCATATTGTTCCTTTCTTTTTAGGGAAAATAGCATTTTGAATGTGGGATAAGAATTAAAAGTTACTTCAAAAATAAATATTCATTATCCATTTATTTTGAAAGAAGATATTGTATACGTTTCATTTAAGAGTTTCTTGATTGTTTTAAGAGTATGCATAATTTATGAAGAGAACAAATCAATGGAGTATCTTCTATTATTTATTTTTCCCGAGTTTCAATTTTATGTGTTAAACTTAAAAAGAAAATCTAGTCTAGATTTGAGTCATCTAAATTTAATACTCATTTAGATAAATGTCATTTAATGAAATGAATAATCATTTAGTTGAATAGAAAATATTTCTATTACTTCTTTTCTAAATTAATTCTTGGTTTCGAGATTCAGTCCTCAAAAATCAAAGCTCAAGTATAAATTGAGATATCTTAATTTACTTTATCATTTCTTTATTTATTTTATTATTTTTCCCTTATACGAATTTTGGGCTTTACAAATCCTACCCCCCTTAACAGAATTCTCGTCCTCGAGATTTGTAAGAAAAGGGATACAGAAGGATTGGTTTGTAATTAAGTTTTTTTTGTCAATAATTGGTTCAAGAATCTAGAGTCTCATTTTTTTATAGTCAATAGTGGGTGATTGGCAGAGCATAGGTATTCAGCCACTTATTATGTAGGATATAAGCCAGACACGTTGAGGTAAGAAAGAAAAAGACTTCATCCAAAATGTTTAAGTCTTGATTCATCTCGAGATTCACTTTGACTATTATATCCTTCCTTGTCGATGTCGATCTTTTCTTCTCCGGCCTTGGTCTCATTGATTCGAGGTTAGTGTATTTATCAAAGCTGGAGAATATGGTTAAGATAGATATGGATGAGATAGACTACATGATGTAGGTCAAAATCTTGTTTGATGTTAGGTGGGGATAGACAGATTATGCAATCCATCATGACACTATTGCTTGGGTTAGCTCTTCTGCTCATGGTTGAGTTGGTCTAATGTGCTAAGTTAAGTTAACACTGGTTAGTAGGGTCTAATCTCTTCTACCAGTATCACTAATATGTTTAAGTTGACCACAGTAGATCATATTAGCTTAGATCACATTAGATTCTATAATCTTATTTAAGAATATCATTAAGCTTATCAATCTGACTTTATCTTTACGAAATTCTAGTATATATATTTTTTAATCTAGGTGGAACTTCCAATTAGTATTTTTATACACCCAAAATTTTCATGCCATTAGCAGGTGTGGCATAGGAAACAAGGGTACATCAGGTTTTAGCTATTAGGTGAGTGTAGAGAAAATTTGGGGTTAAGGGAAAGTTAGGAAGACTTTTAGTCCGGGTGGTGGATCTTGATTCATCTGAAGATTTGTTTCTATCCTTCATTATCGAGGTTAACCTTCTTCTTGGGTATGATTTAGGGACCATCGGTTGTAGTGTTAGATGTCATTATCTGAGCTGGGGTAACAATTGCGGGTACATGGGGTTGGTAGGTTAAACAGAGTTTTACTTACTTTTGGGATAAATGGGTTGGACAACCTATAACATGGGCTAGGTCGTGGTTTCACGGACGAGTTGGTTTAAGACACCAATTTAGGTTTAAACCCCATTTATAGGAAGATGGTCCAATCTATGTTACCAGTATTAACTAACTTGTTTAAGTAATTCCCTTTAGATTGGATCATATTAGATTAGGTAGGGTCTAGATTAGATTGGATATAACTAGATTAGACTAGTTTAAGTTAGATAGATCTACCAGGGTAGGATATATATTATTAATATATGTTGGAATCTTTGGAGATAGGATGGATGTTATGTTGTAGGTAAGTCAGAATCTCTGTTAGGTTAAACAGAGGGGTTATGCAACCATCGGATGGTTAAGGTAGTTGCATGAGGCCGAGTAGGTCGGTCATTCTTAACTTAGTGCAGAGTGAATTAAGTTAAAACATGTTTTATAGGAGTAGTCTCATTTATTTCATCAGTATCATCCTTCTTGTTAAGCAACTTACATTAGATTAGCTCCACTTTAGCCTTTGTTAGGTTAGATTAATCTATCACATTAGATCAGATCTAAGTTATATTTGTGTGACTAGATTAGACTAGATAATATCTCATTTTTGGATTAGATCCTGATTGTTACTTTAGGATGAGATAAGTCGTTAGGATAAGATGATTCCATCAAGATAAGATGAATTTATTAAGATAAGAGAGAATCTTTTAAGATAAGATGGATCTATTAAACTAGATATATTTTTAATAGGGAATATTCTGTGTTGTCTATTTTGTAAATATTTTCCCTTATGTCTAGGTGTATATGCAGATGCAATTGTGGACATTACTCCATAACCCATCACACTCAATCAAAGATCCAAATCACACAAGTATCATAAGAACAAACACTCAAGCGTATAGATACCTATAAAAATAGTTTTATTTTTGTTCCTAAGAGTAGGTCTCCTATTCCTAAAGGTCACTTTAGGCACAGGATTTCAAAGTGTGAAATCCACATTTGTCTTTAGAAGGAAAAGGTAAGAATAATCAGAGTAAAGTGGAAAAAGATGGGTAAAGTTTAAGAAAAGTTTAGAAAAGAACCAGAGTAGCAAAGGTAAGTAGATAATGGTTGTCCAGTTCTATCTAGGTTTCGTCCTACAGTCAACATTCCTCTGATATCACTTATGCCACACCCGGGTTTTAGGGACCCGGGCGCGAACATAATCACCAGGTGTGATGGGACCAAGTCTCACACATATGATGAATCATGGCACAGAAACGAATGTCACAACTCTATTATACAATAGGAGTTCTGTACAAAATAAATTAATAATTACATCGTAAGAAGACAACGATCCAGCAACCCAAAGTTGACTGGGAGACGATGGCCTAGACCTCTCGCGAACATATTGCAGCATCCTCCATGCGCCTCATCCTGTGGTACCTGTTCTTGACCTGTGGGGGTGTGAGACATCAAGGGTGAGCTCACATATGTTCATCACTCAACAAGTTGTGGGGAATAATGTGCATGAACTCACCAAAGGTGGGAGTTCACATGAAGTGTAAGGCTAATCAATAATAAGGGTTAAAGCTGAGCATTGCTTTTAATAAATTGGTCAAATTTTATTAGCAGTTACTAAATGTAAATAAATACCAAACCATAATAATATTATAACAACATTAATAATAAATCACATGCAATGTAAATGACAAATTGAATTTAGTTCCATAATTTAATCATGCGAGAGTCCTGAGCTGCTTATGACCGCGAGCACGGCTAGCATACCAGTTTTACACTCTGCAGAGGTTGTACCCTATACCCACAAGTCGTGTATCCCATGTCGCCAGGGTTTGCAAGGCCCTTAGACACTTCTGAGGTGAATGGCTAGGGATCCACTACGAGGCCTTTACAAAGTTCCACTAGCTTCTGAAAACCCGCTATAGTTTTTAGGAAGAGCAATGTAGGAATCCCTCGTCTGACCGTCATCACAGCAAAATCAACCCGAGAACCTCCCTACACGCCTACTCCCCTACTGTCCTTGCCCCTTTTGGGTAAGGTAGTCTTCCGCTAGCTTTCCTAATTAGTCAGCCAAGGGCGTCCCATTCCACCCTTGTGGTGGCACGTGTTTCTCAAGTTAAGCTCCATGTTCCATTTAAAAATAATGATCTTGACATGAACAATAAATAAAATAATAGAATAATTAGAACATGGACATAAGGTGATATTAATCCTAAAACCATATAGAGCAATAGCAAAACTACCCAAATAGTTCAGGGGTACACAAGGTATAAAGATAATCAGACTAGGGTGACCTATTAGATCCCATTAAAATTAAACCTATGCATGAATAAATAATTATAAAGAACATTATTAGGTAAACAAAATTGATCAAGGGTACAACTTGCTTGGGACTTGAGATTCTAGGTACCAGGATGATCTTCAGATGACTCGTGACCTCACTGCTAAACGTAGCAATATAGACAAACATAGTATAGGAAAAATTAATATTACAACAAACATAAGAATAAACTGCATAATAATAATCTATGCGTAGCTACGAGATCGTGGGTTCGAGAATCGCTAAATTCAGAGTTACGGTTAAGGAGTTGTGATTTATGGAAGATCTATGAGATTTAAATATTAAACTATATTATGAATTGGTTAGTATACATCATATGAGAGAATATTTTATAAATAATTAACTCAACTTTAATCTTAATTACAACTTTACTAGAGCTCATATTTTAATCAAATTATAATCATGGACAGTTTAGCTTTGATTCAGAAGAGTTAATCTAGTAGACATAGAATAAATAAATATCTAACTATAAAATTATGCGATATGGTATAATTAATGCTGCTACTACATAATAAATATTTATACGAAGCTAACGCAACTTGAACGGATTGAAACAGAGTTAAAATAAATTAGTTATGATTTTCCGAAGTTTTAAGTGGTAGATACGAAACAAATCAAGGGTATAATTTTAACCATATGCTTCATACTAAAATAAGATTACTAGAGGATGAACAATATTACTATGAATTTAATGCAACTAAAACGGATCAAAAAGGAGTTCGAATGAATTTCTTATGAATTAAACAAGATTCTCGATTTATTTTTATACTAGAAATCATTTTTCTATATTAATTACTGAATTTATTTAAGCCCTGGGCCGCGGGTACTAATTATCAGAAGTTCGGGGGCAAAACTATAAATGCTAGGGGCCCACCCGTATTTATTTTATACAGCCAGAGGATGGCGGGTTAATTTCTTAAATTGCTGAGGGCTTTTTAACAAAATAGCCGCGGCGAAGGGGTATCGGTGAGCAATGGTCATTGGATCAGCGATTCGTGGCGAGGATTAGATCCAAACGTTTACTGAACCGGTATAGCTATCAGCTGCAAGATCAGAGATCAACGGCTACAACTTAATGGAACATGATCTGTTTCGAGCCATAGGATACCGATCCAACGACACAGATCCAATGCCCTAGGCGGTATGCTAAACCTAATCTGGGCCGCCCATCTATGGATCCATGGTTCTGCGTATGATCTTCTACCCCCAGCCTGAACACGGCGGCGCAACAGTGAACGACGGCGGAGCTCCCGCCGTCGTGCGGTGATCCACGGCTCTGGTGCACTACTTGATAAATTGAAACACGCTAAACGACTCTAATGCCAACATGGACAGGATGGGAGAAAGCTCACTAGAAAAGGTGCGACGGAGATCGCTGGCCACAGGATAGCATCAAATCAGCGACGGAGTTAATCTCCGGCGAGCAATTCGTTGAGCACTGATCATCCACAGCCGCCCAACACCACACAGGGACACCCTCAGGCCATCAATGAAGTATCATGAGCACATATGTGCCCAAACAACGGCACCGACGAGCAGCGAGACGCAGCCCCTGGCAAAGGACAGCCCCAGTGAGGAACCACAACTCCCCCGCGTATCCCGGAGCACGGCGACTGCACCATGCCCATCGACAGGGTCGGCCGCCTCCCAAACAACACCAGCCATACCCAACAATGCCCCAATCAACCCCGGTGGTACTCCACTTTCTCTCCCTACGGTTGGCACGATGGTGGCACCCTCATCGATCTCTCTCCCTCGATTTGATGGTGGCAGCGGAAACCCAGGGGGTCCTTGGTCCTGGGATTCGCAGCGGAGCCACCAGGCCACGCTTTTTCATTTAAGAGTTTCTTGATTATTTTAAGAATATGCATAATTTATGAAGAGAACAAATCAATGAAGTGTCTTCTATTATTTATTTTTCTCGAGTTTCAATTTTATGTGTTAAACTTAAAAAGAAAATCTAGTCCAGATTTGAGTCATCTAAATTTAATACTCATTTAGATAAATGTCATTTTATGAAATGAATAATCATTTAGTTGAATAGAAAATATTTCTATTACTTCTTTTCTTAATTAATTCTTAGTTTCGAGATTTAGTCCTCAAAAATCAAAGCTTAAATATAAATTGAGATATTTAAATTTACTATATCATTTCTTTATTTATTTATTCTATTATTTTCTCTTACACCCCGTTTGGATCATTGGAATTAAATTCCATTCTAATAATAGTAATTTAGACATATATCAATTAAGTTAATTCGGTTTTATGCAAAATATATTTGTATACTATTATTAGCAAGATGTCGGAGATATTTATGTGCTACATTTTTACTATAGAAGAGTGAGACGAAGAATGTCATGTAAGTTATAGATTAGAAACCAATTCTAGTAATGCATAAAATCATTTCTCATCCTCCACCCCATGAATTTGAGATAGGCTTATATCTAAACTTTAGAAAGTGGTGGAATGTCAAATTCCAAACTAAATAAGTTACTTTATTTAGTGAATTACAATTCCTTTAAAATGAAGGGATCCAAACGCCCTGTTATACGAATTTTGGGCTTTACAACCCCAACACTGCTGTTAGTCGCTGCCAGAGCGCCATCGCTGCTCCACATGCTTTCTGCCCTGCTCCCACCGTGCTTAATCTAGCGCTCACCACCACTGCAGCGGGCAAGTCACCCCTTGAGCCCTCTGTTGGCGCTGTCTCTCGACAGCAAGGAGATCCAACACGAGTGAATGGAGATGGCAACAGGGCACTCGCGTGTGATGGCAAAAGCTCTGTTAATCTGGCCTCTCACGGGCACTGTGCGGGGGTATTTATAGGTATCCGAGTGCACGGCGCCTTGCGTTAAGGACGCATGTGCCCTCAGGTACCTAGTTTATCCCCAGAATATTCCCATAAAGCGGGGTTACAAGCTGTAATTACAAGTACGCCTTTACAAATTAGGCCCGTAACACAAACACGGCCACGCAGGGCCTGTTACAATGGGCCAGACCTCAGGTGGGCCTCGGAGCTGACCGAGGCCGCGCCGCGGGGAGGCGTCGCCGCAGGCCTTCGTCTGGTGCCGAATCGAGCGAAGGGTCTCCGTGTTGTCTCTGGTGCTGATGAAGCGAAGGGTGTCCCTGCCTGCTTTGTCTGTCAGGGCAGGGGCTAAGCGGTGGAGACTTCGGGCGAAGGGTGGCGTTTCTGCCTTCGCTCCAACATTTGCCCTCCGAGGGACCAGTTCGACAAAGTCACCTGGTGCCGAAGACGCCGCTAGATGGCGGAGACGCTGCCCTCGCTCGAAGTGGTTCCGCGGGGGTTTTTGATGTGACCGTTGATGGACATCGTACTGTTGGACTGCGGGTTTTCCGAAGCGTCGCGCCCTGTGGGATTGCGGGTTTCCCGAGGAGCCGCGCCCTGCCTATAAAAGGGGGCGGGGGACGGCGCTGTTTGCACTTTGCCTTCCGCGCTCCGTGAAAACCCTAGCCGCCCGCCGTCTTTCTGCTCCTCTTGTTCTGCTGCTCCCTTTGCTCGTCGGAGTTCTGGCTCGAGTGAAGCAGACCGCCCGCCGCCGCCGACGGTACGTAGCAATGCCATCCTCTTCTTCTTCCGCCGACGCCACGCCGCCGGCCGCCGCCTCGTCTGAGGAGACGTTGAGTAGCGTGATGGTGGAGGAGCTGCGCGCCGGCGACTCTGTTGATTTTGGTGTGTCGCGGATGACGTCAGCCCGCGTTGAAGATATGCAGCGTTTGGGCTACTTTGGCGGCGGAGTCGCTCGTGCTCCGGGGACGGAGGAAGTCCCCGAGCCGGAGGGTGAGTTGGTTGTTTTCGAGGCGTTCTTCGTCGCCGGTCTCCGCTTGCCTGCGCACCGGTTTGTTGGCGAAGTCCTGCGTAGATTCAACGTTCAAATTCATCAGCTGACACCGAACGCCGTGGTGGCGCTGGCGAAGTATGTCTGGGCGACGACTTCGTACGGCGGGCAGCCGTCGGTTGAAGTTTTTGCGAAGAATTATTGCTTGCATTGGCAGAAGAGGGTGGTTGAGGACGGAGTTGCCCAGTTCGGGTCGTGCACATTCACGCCGAAGACCGGCAAGACCACAATGCCAGTAGTGGAGTTGGTTCCGTGCGCCCGCAACAAGTGGGGCAATTGGAATGAATTTTGGTTTTACGTTGCTGAGGCTACTGTCGAAGGCCATGAAGGACTTCCCGTGTCTGAGATGTGCTCTCACTATTACTCTGCGTATCCGCCCTTTGAAGTGGCAGAAGAGGATGCAGACGAAGGGGCCCTTCGGTGCGCCGCCGGCCAGAGCAGTGGTCGTGATTTAGTTGAAGAGTTTGTGGCGTACGGGGTCTGGCCCTTGGCGCACGGCTGGGCGCTGGGCGAAGTGTGCCCTCGCCAGATGCCTTTTCACGGAGGAAGGGTGGTGCGAAGTCCTGCCTTTGCACTGAATTTGCGAAACCGTGACCCGGCCGCCTTTGTGCGTGATGCGGAGGACTTGGCGGTGCGGCTCGTGGGGCGGTACGTGGCGAGGACGGAAGGCCAGCGCAGCTTTGATATTCGCGGGTCAAATGAACGTTTGAACAGGGTCTTCGAATTAAATCAATTGCCGTACGACGGCTACCCTGGTCAAGACGAAGCAGACCGCCGTGGGAAGAAGCCGGCGGTGGAGACTGGAGGCGACCCTGCGCTGACGGCCGCCCCCACCTCAAAAAAGAGAAAATTAGGTACTGCGATGGGAGGAATCGGGGTGTCTGATAGTTTTGCTAGAGAGTTAATGAGGACGTGTGCGGCCCCGGGGGAGAGGATGTCTTCGCCCGAGCTCCGGGAGTCTTCGGCTCGGATGCTGAGGGTTACCGGGGGCTGCTGGCCTAGAAATGTTCCTGTCCCCTGCGCGGCTGAGGAAGACTGTTTTACATCTCGTATGGCTCGTCAGTGGAGAGTTTTTCCTTACGGGCGAAATATCGGTGCTGTTGTGTGGGCAGTGATGGACAAGGATCGCCAAGGGGCGGCGCAAAAACGCCAGGCGACCGTCAGGATTCACGAGGCCCGGCCGAAAAGGCAGCGGGGAACGGCGAAGGCTGCGGCCTCCAGCGGAGGCAAGCCGCCGCTGGCGGCGAAGGCGGGCGCCTCTGCACCCAGCAAGGCGCCGGAGACAACGGCGGGCGCCGGAGTCTCCAGGCTGACGAAGGTGGTGCCGCCGGCCAGCGGAGTGGCGGTGGCTTCGAAGGCAGCCCGAACGTTGCCGCCGCCGGGCAAACGCGTTGCCGACTTCGGCACCGACATTAGTGTGGACGATTATCTTGGGGGTAAGTCACCCGGCCGCCCTCTTTTTCTTTTTTTTTTGTTGTTGTTGATCGTTGATGCGTTGCAGGGTCGGACGAGGGCCGGCTTGCTATAGCTGTGCCTGCCGGGGCAATCGCGACGGCTGCGCTGTCGTCGAAGGCGAGGGGCGGGACCCTTGGCGCCGGAGGCGAGGTGTCGGCCCTCGCGTTGGTCAGGGACGAGGCTGACGCGGCGACCCGCCGGCTGAAAGGAGTGACGGAGGCACTGAGTCAGGCGACGGAGGCACTAAGTCAGGTCCGCCGAGCTTTTTTTTTTTTTGCGGCCATGGCCTTACGTGTGCTCTGCAGGTGGCTGACTTCACCAGCCGTACTGCGTCGGGGGCACTTACGGCAGCCTTATCTGCCGAAGTCGAGAGACTTCGGACGCAACATGCTGACGCTGTCCGTGAGAAGTCGGCCTCCGACAGCAAGTGTCGCAACCTGGCAGACAAGGTGGCCGCCCTGGAGGAGGAAAAGGCTGACCTCCGGCGCCAGCTGGCGGGGGAGAGGAGGGAGGCCAACGAGGCCGTCGCCAAGGAGCAGGCCGCGCAGGCGGAGGCTAGGCTGGCACGGGCGGAAGCCAATCTTGCCAAGGATCTCGCCGAAGACCTGCGGGGGCGGCTCACCGCTCTGGAGAGCCGCGCGAAGGGGGCCGAAGCCGCGGTGCGAACGGAGGCCGAACGGACGCGCACACAGCTTATGGCCACATATCGCGAGCTGGGTGCGCGGACCGGTGACTTCGTGGTGCCGGAGCGAGAGGCCGGGCTTCGCTGTTTGGAATGGGTGCAAGAGGAGCTGCAGGAGCTCCCCACTGTCCTGGGGGGATTAATGTCGTTCGCCTCCCTGGTCACCTGCGAGGGGGCGATGAACGCACTCTCTCGCGAAGGGTGCCGGCACTATGAGGCCTTCGACCAGGCAGATGAAGATTTTGGGCAAGACATCTATAAGGTCGAAGACCCCGTGGTGAAGGAGTCCGCCGGCGCCCTGTATGACCGGATGTGGGGTCTGTATGGTGGTGATGTGGTCAGGGAGCGGGCCGAGGCTGCGAGGGCTCAGGTAACGTTGTCGTTTGTTCGGCGTTTGCTGGATGTGGTCTGTGCGTGTGTTTGCTGACTTTTTGTATGTTTTGTTTTAGGCGGAGCGAGGCGAGCGGGTGGACGACTTCGGAGCACTGAACGACGCCCTGCCGGACCCGGAGCCGACCCCGGAGACCACGGAAGACGCACCAGGCGCCCCCACATCTGCTACAACAGTTGAAGACCTGCCCCTGAAGGTGGCCGAAGGCGCTCCCGATGCCCTCGCAGCAGCTGCGCCGACCGTCGAAGATCCGGCGGCGGAGGCGGTGGAAACAATGGCGGAAGTGGCAGCGGAGCCAACGGCGGAGGCCCCCGCAGCTCCAGGGCCCTCGCAGGTGGCGTAGTGGTTGTTTAGGGTTGGGAAATTTTGGATGTTGTACTGAATTTTGGTTGCTGCGCAGGTTCAAGATTTTGGGCCTGCGCACGCAACCGCTGCTACTGAGTTTTTGGCGGCTTCGACCGCGGAAGGTGGTAATGAATATAGTGGGTCTACATCTGAGTTTTTTGATTTTGCCGACTCCGGGAGCTCGGTTGAGTGGACTGAGGAGTCGTCGGAGGAGAATTTGGATTATTTTGCGGCCTTGGACGTGGCTGCGGCGGAGGCTTCGCCACACGCCGCGAACGCGTCGGACGTGCCAGGCCCTAGCACCGGGCGCCGTCGACGAAGGGCGGTTGCAAAATGTAGGGTTAGCGCGGAGGAGCGGGCTCTGCTTCGTGTGAGTGGGGCTGGTCGGCAGGAACTGTTGTCCCTGCCGACCGCCGAGGGTGTAGGTGAAGGGGAACTGCGAAGGCTTTTTGCGGGTGAGGAGCTTAGGATAATGTTATTTAATTATAGGGAGATGGGAATTATTCCTAAGGTTGAGCCGATGTAGAGTGTGGTGCCCTCACTTGTGTACGTCGAGGCTTGTATGGTGGAATTGTGTGCCCTCGCGTGCATGTGTGTGTGCGAAGGCGTTTTGTACTTACTGATTTGTTTTGCTGCGCTGTGTTGGCTTGATTATAGTTGGTCTTGGTGTGGATGGTTTGATGTTGTCGTTTCGGCCGTTGCTGTGCTAGTCCAGGTGTACCCTTAGGTGTCTTCTGCCCAGATAGTCTTCGGTTTTTTCGCACTTGTTGTGCTGATCCGGCTGCACTTTTAAGCGACTTCTGCACGGATAGCCTTCGCGATAGACTTAGATTTTTTTTTTCGCACTTGTTGTGCTAATCCGGCTGCACCCTTAGGCGACTTTTGCGCGGATAGTCTTCGCGATAGACTTAGATTTTTTTCTGCACTTGTTGTGCTAATCCGGCTGCACCCTTAGGCGACTTTTGCGCGGATAGTCTTCGCGATAGACTTAGATTTTTTTTTCGCACTTGTTGTGCTAATCCGGCTGCACCCTTAGGCGACTTTTGCGCGGATAGTCTTCGCGATAGACTTAGATTTTTTTCTGCACTTGTTGTGCTAATCCGGCTGCACCCTTAGGCGACTTTTGCGCGGATAGTCTTCGCGATAGACTTAGATTTTTTTCTGCACTTGTTGTGCTAATCCGGCTGCACCCTTAGGCGACTTTTGCGCGGATAGTCTTCGCGATAGACTTAGATTTTTTTCTGCACTTGTTGTGCTAATCCGGCTGCACCCTTAGGCGACTTTTGCGCGGATAGTCTTCGCGATAGACTTAGATTTTTTCTGCACTTGTTGTGCTAATCCGGCTGCACCCTTAGGCGACTTTTGCGCGGATAGTCTTCGCGATAGACTTAGATTTTTTCTGCACTTGTTGTGCTAATCCGGCTGCACCCTTAGGCGACTTTTGCGCGGATAGTCTTCGCGATAGACTTAGATTTTTTTCGCACTTGTTGTGCTAATCCGGCTGCACCCTTAGGCGACTTTTGCGCGGATTTGTCGCACGCGAGGGTAGCTAGTGCTTAGCCTCGCGGTGACCTCGTGGTGGTCGAATGTCGAAGACCGTCATCGCGGTCTTTTTCGACGCATGTCTTTTTGCGGGGGATTTTTTACGCATATATTACATGGCTCCGCCTCGTTAAAAACCTCACCCCCTGGGAGGAAAAGAGTGCGGGCCGGTGCAAGATTGTTTTTGCGAATTACAAGGGCGAAGACGGCCCTGAGGAATCAAACAAAAAATTTGCGGAGGTTGTCAATGTTCCAGGAGTGCTCCAGGTCCTCGCCGGTTGGCGTTGTGAGCCTGTAAGCGCTGGGGGAAGCTTTTGTCTTGACGATGAAAGGGCCCTCCCACCTGGGCTCTAGCTTGCCCTTGGACTCCGTTCGAGCTGTCCGAATGAGTACGAGGTCCCCCTCGCTGAACTCCCTCGGGGTGACTGAATGGTCGCGCCATGCTTTGGTCTGGGCTTGATACTTGTTCAGGGCCTGTAGGGCGAAGACACGGTCTCCGTCGATGAGATCCTTTGAAGTTGGCTCGTCCACATCTGGGACGGCCGACGGGACTGTTCGCGGGGACCCGTGCTTTATTTCTTGCGGGGTCATGGCCTCCGATCCGTATAAAAGACGGAAGGGAGTGAATCCGGTCGCCCTGCACTCAGTCGTGTTTAGTGCCCAGACTGCCTCAGGTAAAAAATCGCTCCATCTGCCCTTTTTTTCATCGAGGAGCATTTTTTTGATAGCTGTGAAGATTTTTCCGTTGGCGCGCTCCACGACCCCGTTGGACTGCGGATGATAGACTGAGGCGAAGGCAAGCTTGGTGCCAATGGAGAAACAAAAATCCTTGAAGCCTTGGTTATCAAACTGCTTGCCGTTGTCGACTGTTAATTCGGACGGTACTCCGAAGCGGCAAACAATGTTCTGCCAGAAGAATTTTTGGGCAGTCTTTGATGTTATTGTGGAGACAGCCCGTGCCTCGATCCATTTGGTGAAGTACTCGACCGCGACGAAGGTGAACTTAAGGTTCCCCTGAGCGGTGGGCAAGGGTCCAACAATGTTGAGACCCCAGCGCTGGAGAGGCCATGTGTGGGCGATCAGCTTTGTATACTGCGAAGGGCCGCCGGACCGAGGAGAGAACTTCTGGCAGGCTTCGCAGGACCGAGTGACCCGATTCGCAGCGCAAATCATTGCGGGCCAGTAAAAACCCTGGCGGATCACCTTAGTAGCTAGGGCCCTCGGCCCCGCGTGCGAGCCGCACGTGCCACTGTGGACTTCACGTAGAATCTGCATGCCTTCGGCCTCGGTGATGCACTTAAGCATTGGTTGACTGACCCCTTTTTTGTAGAGTTGGCCTTCAATCAGAGCGAAGTCTCGGCTTCGATGTCTGAGGCGCTTGGCCTCACTGATGTCGGCTGGGTGATAATACCCCTGCAGGAACAGGGTTATGGGTGCGCGCCAGTCTTCGGTCATGATGAGGTTGACTATACGGTGGCCCTCGCTGTCATTGGTTATTTGGAGCCCTTCGGGGCTCCGGACTGCTGGTGTGCCGATGACGTGGAAGAACACGTCGGAGGGCAGAGTTTCGCCCCTGGCCGCGGCCTTGGCCAATGCATCGGCCTCCTCGTTCTTGGCCCGGTCCACGTGCTGCACGGTGAACCCCTTGAACTGCCTCTCGAGACTTCGGATGGCCGCGAGGTACTGCATGAGTGCGGGGTCCTTGGCTGCATAGTCTTTTTCGACCTGGCCGGCAACTACCTTGGAGTCTGTTTTGATGATGCAAGTGGTGACTCCGAGGGCCCTTAGCTTGCGGAGGCCGAGGATGACTGCTTCGTACTCTGCTATATTATTTGTGCATCTGTCGGAGTCCAGATTGAAGCTGAGTCGTGCTGCATATCTGTGCTTGACCCCGACTGGTGAGGTTATGATTGCAGCGACGCCTGCCCCCGCATGGCACCATGCGCCGTCGCAATGGATCGTCCAGACCTTCTCTGTGGTCGGGTCCGGCTGTGCTACTGGCCCGGTCCAGTCGACGACGAAGTCTGCCAGGACTTGCGATTTGATGGCTGTCCTGGGCTCGAAGCTGATGTGGTAGCCGGAGAGTTCGGCTGCCCACTTGGCGATCCTCACCGATGCCTCCGGGTTTCTAAACAGTTCGCCGAGCCCCCTGTCTGAGGTGACGCGGACCTTGAATGCTTCAAAATAATGGCGCAGCTTGCGCGAGGACATAACGACTGCGTAGGCGATCTTCTCCAGCTCTGTCATGTTGCATTTGGATGGAGTCAGGACCTCGGAGACGTAATAAACAGGGCACTGTCTGACGGCGCCTTGGACTGTCTGCTCCTGCACTAGTGCCGCGCTGACCGCGTGCGGCGAAGCCGCGACATAGAGCAATAAGGGGAGCGAGGAGTCGGGGCTCGTGAGGGTGGCCAGCTCCGTTAAGTACTGTTTTAATGAGGCGAAGGCCGCTGCTTGCTCCGGCCCCCAGGCGAAGTCTTTTGTGCCGCGGAGAGTTTTGAGGAAAGGAAGACTTCGCTCGGCCGACCTGGAGATGAATCTGTTGAGAGCGGCCAATCTGCCTGTCAGACGCTGGACGTCCCTGGTGGACTGTGGAGGCGACATGTCGATGATGGCCTGGATCTTGGTTGGGTTGGCCTCGATGCCGCGGTGTGACACCAGGTAGCCCAATATCTTGCCCTGGCGAACACCGAAAACGCACTTTTCCGGGTTTAGGCGGAGTCGTGCATCTCGCATGTTTGCGAATGTCTCGGCCAGGTCGGCGAGATGGTCCTCCTTATTTTTGCTGGCGACGACGATGTCGTCCACATATGTAAATATATTTCTGCCGACCTGCCCTTCGAGTACTGTTTTGGTGAGTCTGGAAAAGGTGGACCCGGCATTCTTGAGACCCTCCGGCATTCTGACGAAGCAATAAGTGCCGAAGGGTGTTATAAAGCTGGTGCTGGCCTTGTCTTCCTCCTTCATGTATATCTGGTGATAGCCGGAGAAGTAGTCGAGGAGAGACATGACCTCGCATCCGGCCGCGCTATCGACTATTTTGTCGATCCGTGGCAACGGGAAATTGTCTTTTGGGCAGGCCTTATTGAGACTGGTGAAGTCTATGCACATCCGCCATTTCCCGCTTTTTTTCTGCACCATTACAACATTGGAGAGCCATGTGGGGTAAGCCACTGGCTCAATGAATTTAGCCTCTAGGAGGCGGTGCACCTCCGCCTTGGCAGCCTCTGTCTTTTCGTCGGACATTTTGCGGAGCCTTTGCTTTCTTGGTCGCACCGAGGGGTCAATTCCCAAACCGTGCTCGATTATAGATCGGCTGACTCCGACCAGGTCGAGGGCGGACCAGGCGAAGACATCTTTATTCTTGGCCAGGCAGCAGAGGAGCTTCTCTTCTTCATGCGAAGTAAGGTCTTCGCTGATAGTGACTGTCTGCTTGGGCGTGGCCTGATCGAGGGGGACAGTCCTGGTCCCATCCTGACTCTGCAACTGAGCCTTGTCGTGCTGCTTGTCAGTTGGGCTGGCGGGCGCAGGGACCTCGCACTGTGTCGTGAGACAGTGCACGTTCCTCTGACCCGGCACGAAGTCTCGCTCTATGTTGCGCGCTGTCTGCTGGTTACCGAAGACTGTAATTACGCCTAGCGGGCCTGGTATCTTCATGCACAAATACAGTCCGTGGATGGCAGCTTCAAACTTATTGATGGAGCCCCGGCCCATGATGGCGTTGTATGGATATACCATATCCACAATGTCAAAAGTCACCTGCTCACTCCGGGCATTGGGTGCTACACCGAAGGAGAGGGGCAATTCTATTTTGCCGACGGGGAAGGCGCCCTTGCCGCCGAAGCCATACAACGGGTTGTCCGAAGGCTTAAGCAGGCTGTGGCTGATGCCCATGCGATCGAAGGCGTGGAGGAAGATGATGTCTGCCTGGCTGCCGTTGTCAACGAGGACCTTGTGTAGGTCCCAGCCTGCCACGCTGCAATTGATAACCATGGCATCGCAGTGGGGGGCGCTGCGCAAGTCGACGTCCCGTGCGTCAAAGGTGAGCGGTACGTGGGACCACTTTGTCTGTACAACTGGGCCCGTGACGGCGACATGGTTTATGCTGCGGTAGTGGTCCCGCTTCTGCCGCTTGGTGTCGAAGTCGGTGCTGGACCCCCCAGTTATCATATGAATGACTCCGCGATAAGGTTGATCGGCGAAGTCCTCCTGCTTTGGGGCGTGGGGGATGTTTTGTTGTTGCTGGTGTGGTGGTGGAGGCGGAGGATGTACGATTTGTACTTCCTGATGATGTTGGTAAGCGTGGTGCGGTGGATGCGGGGCGGGAGCGTGGATATATGGTGGAGGGGGTGGCTGGTAGTTATGCGCGACAATTCTGGGGTTGTCGGCTGGCTGCGCCCTCGCCATTCTGTCTCTGGTGGCCTTCACTTCGGGGCAGTCTTTGGTTGGGTGGGCGCAGTCTTCGCCATGGAAAAGGCAGTAAAATCGGCGCGGTGGAGGGGGTGGCTGCGCACGCCCTCGGCCCCTGCCGCGAGTTCCACTTCCGCGGCCCTGGGGGGGATATTCCTGGCGGCGAAGGGGGTCAGCGGCCGGCTGCTGGTTGGCAATGTTGTGCACTTGCGGCTGACCGCGGCCATCTCGACCGGAGTCTGGTTGCGGAGTTCTTGTCCACGTGCGGCTGGACTGTGGAGCGTCTTTTGGCTTCCGCTGGGACTCAATCTTGCGCTGGTGGAGCTCCTCGGATCTGGCATACTTTTCAAACAGCTGGTACAACTCTTGGAGGTTCTTCGGCGGATCTCTGATGCAGTGGCTGTAGAGGACGCCAGCGCGAAGACCACTGATAGCATAGTGGATGGCAATCTGGTCATCGACTGAGGGTAGCTGTGACTTGAGTGTCAGGAATTTGCGGTAATATTCCCTCAGGGTCTCCCTCTCTAGCTGCTTGCAGAGCGAGAGCTCGGCCAGGGCGTCGGTGTCCGGGCGGTACCCTTGGAAGTTGAGGAGGAACTTGTCCCGGAGACTTCTCCAGGAATCGATGGACAGCGGAGGCAACCTGGTGAACCAGGTGAGTGCGGGGCCCTCGAGGGCGATGATGAAGGACTTCGCCATTGTGGCGTCGTCCCCCCCGAACGATGCGACGGCGACCTGGTAACTCATTATGTATTGAGCCGGGTCGGTGCTGCCGTTGTACTTGGGGTAGGTCCCAGCCCGGAAGTTAGCTGGCCACGGCGTTACTTGCAGGTGAGGCGCCAGGGGACTTCGCTCATCGAGATAATTGACCCCTTGGAATGGCGCGGCGTGCGGGAAAGTGAAGTCGCGCTGGGGTAGACGCGGGTCCTCCGTTTGCGCGCGGTGTTGCAGGGGTGGCTCATGCTGCAGGCCGGGGTGGCCTTCGCGCGTGTCTTCGTTTTGTGCGCGCTGCTGGAGGGATGACTCGTGCTGCGGGCCGAGGTGGCCTTCGCGCTGCATCAGCGCGATCTCCCGCTCGAGTTCCTGGGCCTTGTGCTCTTCGTCGCGTATCATCTGCCGCACTTTGGCGAGTGCGGACACACGCTGGCGCTTGGCCTCCAGTATCTCCTTCTGCCTCTGGAGGTTGCGGTTCTTGAGGCGCAGAGCGCGCAGCTGTAGCTGTTCTTCTGCTGAGATGCCTAGGACCTCACCGTCCTCGGCGAGGTCCGCGCCCTCCGGTGGTGCGAAGCCTGAGGGAGGTGCGAAGCCTGAGGGAGGTGCGAAGCCTGAGGGTTGTCCCTCAGGGTCGCAGGTGTGGAGGTTGACGTCTTCAGTGGCCTCTTGGTGGGTGGATTGGGTGAGGGCGAGGGCCTTGCCCTTTCTTGCGGCGAGCAGTGCTGCCTTCGCAGCCTCGTCAGCCTTCGGGTTAGCTCTCTTGGGTGCCATCGCGGGTGGTTGTCTCGTGGCACGAACGGTGGGCGCCAAATGTTGGCGCTGTCTCTCGACAGCAAGGAGATCCAACACGAGTGAATGGAGATGGCAACAGGGCACTCGCGTGTGATGGCAAAAGCTCTGTTAATCTGGCCTCTCACGGGCACTGTGCGGGGGTATTTATAGGTATCCGAGTGCACGGCGCCTTGCGTTAAGGACGCATGTGCCCTCAGGTACCTAGTTTATCCCCAGAATATTCCCATAAAGCGGGGTTACAAGCTGTAATTACAAGTACGCCTTTACAAATTAGGCCCGTAACACAAACACGGCCACGCAGGGCCCGTTACAATGGGCCAGACCTCAGGTGGGCCTCGGAGCTGACCGAGGCCGCGCCGCGGGGAGGCGTCGCCGCAGGCCTTCGTCTGGTGCCGAATCGAGCGAAGGGTCTCCGTGTTGTCTCTGGTGCTGATGAAGCGAAGGGTGTCCCTGCCTGCTTTGTCTGTCAGGGCAGGGGCTAAGCGGTGGAGACTTCGGGCGAAGGGTGGCGTTTCTGCCTTCGCTCCAACACCCTCGCACCTACACCTCCCTACCCTGCAAGTCTGCAACACCACCACAGCCGCTACTGCTTAGGTAGAGTGTCGCCGTTGCTGCCCTGCAGGCCTCGCTCCTATCTTGGGCTAGCGAGCGACGACGCCTTCGTGCTGCCAGCTCAGACCGATTGGAATTGGCACCAACACCCCAGCACACAGCCCTCAGCCATGGCCGACGAATAGAGGTGGAAGATGACTGAAAACATGCTTGAGTTCTGATGCAACAAAGACAATACAAGTATCAGGGGGATTGATCTCCTTGAATTCCTCACAAAAGGATTGGTGTTACAACAATAAAAAGAGCTTAATTCTTATAGAAAAATGTTACTGCTCAGGTTCTTCAGTTTTGTAGTTCCTATGGTCAGTGATAGTTCAGAAAATTTTAGATTTTTAGGTTCCTACAAGTGTAACCCCATGCATTTAACACAAGTTGCATGCAATATCAAACTACCTTTCTTGAATACCGATTACTAAAATTCTGAAATGCAAATGCTTGAAACACAGATGCTCCACCAGCTGCTGCTCTAGCTGTTACTAGCAGAATTGCAAACCATAAGTGCAACCCCATCTTTTCACAAAGCATTCATCAGAGTCTTGATGGAATAGTTAACATTAGCGTTATTAAGAATAAAGGTTAGATCCTGCATCAAAGGGGTATGTAATTTTCATGGCCATAGAAGGAAGCACTCATATACTAGCGTTAAATAGGGAATTCTCTCATTTTATTGCCACCTTGCACTTTGACCTCAACGAAAACATTTCATGATTTATATGTTTTTGTTACCTCATCTATGTTTCATGACACTGTTTTTATTCAATGGCCTTCTGTTATTATTTCATCCTGATTGTATTTATTGAGGACAATCAAACTTTCTTCTATGCTAATGTACAGAGAAATTCTATGAATTCTTATACATATTCTTCAGTCTTGGTGTCCTGTATTAGTAAACATGCTTGTTGTAGGGGGTTCTTTATGCAGTTTGTTTACCGGTTCTTATTGACTTTTGTTTATTCAGGAATCTCTATAATTGGAAATTTATTTATCTTCTTTGTTTTGCTTAGCATTTAAATGGACCAAATAATTTAGACACAACTCCCTTTTTAAAACTGTATTGCTTGATTACCATATTTATGTTTGCTTAGCATTTCAGGACTAACATCCTGCTGCAATTTGCAGTTCGGTTGCTTATTGCTACTTTGTTATTATGTCCATGAATATGCAACTTGTGGATGATAAACAAAAGGTGTGCCCAGCAAAGCGCTCATGTGTCTGCTTGATGTTAAGAAGCAGTAGTCTATATAAAGAGTTTAGTAGTGAAGTGTGAAACCAAGGTGCATTAGACATTGAGCATTTGGCACAAATAGGAAATAAGATTGGAACATGTCCCTTCTAAATTGACTTTTTTGGTGTTTACTTTGGCTAAAAAACTAGGATTCTAGCATTTCTTCTGTCATGTGCTGCTTACATGTGAGTTTGTGTTGTTCAAGAAACAAACTTAATCATCCTTTTCTCATTTTTCTGACTGTGTTTATAGATATTCGTTTTTCTTTTGGATTGTAGTTGAAGGCAGTCCTTTCCCACATACAGGGTTAATACGTTTGCAAGTTGTAACACTCCAAATCACATTTTGATGATTTAAAGAATTCTCTAAAAGATTTGGACTTCTAATAACAATTTTATATTTTTATAAAGTATATTCCCTTAAAGCAAATAAATAATACTATTAAAAGTTGTGTAGTTCAAAACTTAGATTCAAATCTTGAAGCTGAGGATTAAGCTGAAATTAATAACTAGAAGAAAGATTTTCCATCTATTCATTATTTCCTTTGTAAACTATAGCACTCTTTAAAAGTATTTTTTTAAGTAAAATGATTCCTAGTAAAGATTATATATCAATTTCCCCTAAATAAATGAAATAATGGATATTCATTTTTGAGTTAGCTTGAAATTTGATCACACACTCAAAAATAATATTTTCCTAAAAAAAGAAAAAATATGTGTGCATGACATACTTTGAGCCTTTAACTAAACAAAGAAATGAAATAATTAATATAAATATATAAGTTTATAAAAATATATATACTTTGCATCCATGCCGCTATTTTGGATGTTGCATTCATATTATAATTTGAAACCCATATTTGAATTTGAATTTGGAATGTGGAAATTAAAATAGAAAAGAAAACATAAATAAAAAAAAGAAAAGGCTCACCTATACCTACCTGGGCCGAATCTCCTCAGCATTCTGGCCCATCTTCCCATTAGCACCGGCTCCCACCATCGAGTAGTGTCTCTGCCTTGCGGAACCCGCCCGCCAAACACCCACTCAGCCGTGCCGCGCTCGTTCTCTCGCCTACGAGTGGGCCCCATGGACCAGCTCCCGCCGCATGAGTGCACTGTTGGTTGGGCGACTGCGACTGTGCCCACTTGTCAGATCTTTCTCCTCCGCTTAACAAACCACGCGCGCATGGCGGGAGAACCCCTGCCCCACGCACCGCGCTTGCCATCCAATCACCTGGCAGTTCCTCCATATAAATATGGACGCTTAATCATGCCCTCTTCCCATCCCATCGAGGTTTCGCGAGCCATTGCATGCGAGAAAAGCGAAAAGAAGGACGAGGGAGGAAGATAGAGATCCGCCATCGTTGAATCAAGCAAACATCCTCGTTGGGGGCTCGGTACCAGACCTGGGAGTATCGCAAGAACACAGGGAGTCCGACCAGTGCCCAACCAAACGGAGGCGTGGGCAGTGCTGTGGCCAATTGCTCGCCGGAGCGGTGCAGCCACAGCGGAGTCGCTGCGATGCATGGCCAGGGATCTCCACGCCATTATTTCTGATAAGACAGTGTCGACTGAGTTCTCCGTTCACAGCGCGTAGGTCAGATTCTATCGGTGGTTTTGGGTCTCGAGGGGGCTTGCAGGGCGGGTGCTGACCATGGCGCCACTGTTTGGGATCACGGCGCCAACGTGTCCCTGTGTCTAGGGAAGAAGAGATAACGGTGGTCGTTGGATTCTGATCAACGGGTAAGATTAGATCCATCGTATTGCGCTTCGGAGGGAGCGGGGCCGTTGATCCTTGTGTCAACGGTGGCGATTAGATCAGAGAATACCCCATGGTTTCGGTTAAGGGGGACCGTTACATCAAGATCCTGTGGTTCGAAATGGACCGCGCTTTCATTTGATCTGGTCCGTAGAACCATAGATTAGGGGATGCCGTTACTTACCCCTTTGCTGTTATATCCGCTCCATCGGATCGGGATCTGACGGGTCAGCTTTACCCGTACCCTTCGCGCGCGTCAGTTTGCAAAAGGAACCCTGAGTTATTTAAGAATAAATTCATCGTCCCTTGGCAAAGAAATTCTTACACCTAGGTACCCATAATTTGCAAAACAACCCCTGGCCTATATAAAGTAATTCTGAAGGTTGATTTTTACTATAGAAACAATTACAAGAATCATAACTTGTCCGTTTTAGCTCCGATTTAACTCGTTCCAGTTACGTTGGCTTTGTAATAAAATTGCCTACACGGTAGCGAACCTTATTTTGCTATATCACATACCTCCATAATTAGATATTTATTTACATGTATAGTAAATTAATCTTCGTGATCAAAGGTAAATTGTCCATAATTATAACTAACTAAAGTATGATCTTTAATTGAGTTATGATTTAGATTGAGGTTGAACTAGTTATCCCCCTCACATAATTTATAATAATAGTTCATTACTTAATCACCTAAAACTCTAGAAAACCATATCTTTTAATGGTAACCCTCATTTCAGTGATTCTCGAACCTACGACCTCGTAGCAGCACGTAGAATATTCCTACGGTGTTTGTTCTCATATTTGGTGTACTGTTATTTTTATGTATTCTTGTCTATTGGTATGTATTGCTATGAGTAGCAGCGACGTTACGAGTCACCCGAAGACCAATTTGGTGAAGTACCTGGGATCTCAAGTCTAAAGCAAGTTGTGCCCTTGATCACTCTTCTTTACCTAATCATGTTCTCGGTCAATCACTGTGACATGCTCAGGTTAATTTGATGGGACCTAATAGGTTTTTCTAGTTCTGTTTATCCCACCCCTTGCAGACAAATGAACTATTGGGTAGACTTGCTATTGCTCTACCTGGTTTTGGGATTAATGTTACATTTAAATTATAATCATGTTCCAATTATGTTGTTGTTTTAATTATTGTTCATGACAAGATCATTGTGTTAATTAGAACAAGGATCTTAACTTGAGATAACCATGCTAACACAAGGGTGGAATGAGACGTCCTTGGCTGACTAATTAAGAAAGGTAGTGGAGGACTACATACCCGAAAGGGGCAAAGGTGGTAGAGGAGCTGTGTATGGGGAGGTTCTCGGGTCTATCATGCTGTGATGGCTTTTCAGACGAGGGATTCCTATATTGTCATTCTCAGAAACTGTAGCGAGTTTTCTAAAGCTAGTGGAACTTTGTAAAGGCCTCGTAGTGCTACCCTGCCTTGTCTCCTCAGCAGAGATGAATGGGAAGTCGCGATCTTTTGTCAAATGGGTAACACAATTTGTGGGTAAAGGGTGTAACCTCTGCAGAGTGTAAACTGGTATATCAGCCATGCTCACGGTCAAGAGCGACTCAGGACTCTCGCATGATTAACTTATGGAACTAAACTTAATCTGTGATATGCATTTCATTGTGGGTGTTATTATTAATTGTGATCTCTAATTTAATTGGGTTTGTATCTAGTTATACTTAGTAACTGCTAATAAAACATTGACCAACTTTAAAAGCAATGCTTAGCTTTATGGTAAGCCTTACACTTCACATGAGCTCCATTGTAAGTGAGCTCATGCACATTATTCCCCACAACTTGTTGAGCGATGAACATATATGAGCTCACTCTTGTTGTACTCACATTCTCCCCAGGTCAAGGACAGGTACCACAAGATGAGGACCTTGAAGGATGTCACAATGAGATTCGTGAGAGGTCTAGGCCGTCGTCTCCCAGTTGGTTGCTAGATCGTTGTCTTCTTATGATGTAATTATTTAACTATTTTGTACGGAACTCCATCGTATACTAAAGATATGACATTCGTTTCTGTACCATGAGTCATCATATGTGTGAGACTTGATAATAACACACATTTGATTCGCGCCCGGGTTTGTCCCATAAATCCGGGTGTGACACAAGTGCAGCAATAAAATTTGCGTGCAATTGTATGACTGCGCCTTAAGTTTGATCGGCTCCTCTTATTAAAAAATCTCATAATTATTATTATTTTGTATAGTAATATCATTTAGCATAATGGACTTTAAGTTTGGCTTTGATTTTTTTCTTAAAAATCAATAAGTTGAGGTGGTAAAATTTTGTAAAAAAATCAAACGGATTATAAATTGGGACGGAAAGTGTAAGTTATTATTGTTATACAGCTTACAACACCTAATTTTGGTGTATACCTAGTTTATGCTTTCTTTTGTTCTTTGTATTCTTGAAAATTATAATCATCTAAGTAGTTTTATTTTTATTCATTTATGGTTTTGGAATAGTGGTGGAAACTATATGATGTTGTCACTAGCTAATTTTTTGAATGTAATAGCAGGAGATGGAGGCAACATCGAGGCCGAGACGAACTCAAACGTAACGCCTCCAGGAAGAGAGTGGCATCTAGGACGCCAACATCACATGTCCAAGATGGACCGGGCTTTCGCCCATGAAAGACAGAGCAATGTGATGCCCTCAATAAGGAAAGTGACGCACATGAGTGTCACCGTCACCGAGGCGTTTGTCCAAAATGCCTTCCAGCACATCGTTAGATCAGAACCTCAGGTCAAAGCATGCAGCCTTCGCCATCGCCACCGCCCTGTCCTCCACGCACACCCCTCTAGAGGGGCACCGAGGCGCATAGCCGCAAAGCTGTGTCAGCTGCCATCCCTCCGGCTGGGCATATGGAACAAGGGAACACCTTGTCGTGTGCGCCACTCTATCGCCTACTAGCTGTCGCCGTTGCCCCTGGCACCCGCGGCCATCGAAACCAGCTGTTGCGGGGTGCACCGCTACTGTTGCGCACCAACATGCACCTCACAAGGACAACCATTGCTAAGGCGTAGATCCAGATCTAGGCCGATGGGGCCTAGATTCGCCACCACCGTAGGGCAGCCACGCGAGCGCGCGACCACTGTCACCGACGCAGACTAACCGCAAGCACGCGGCCATGCAAGCCGTCGTGGGCCAGCCACGTAGCGCACCACCACCGCCGCCACAAACTAGCTAAGAGCGTGTAGGCGCCGCCACTGGCAGCCATAGGAGCGCGGCCGTGCCAGCCGTCGTGGGCACGCAGGCTCCGCCACCGCTGCGCGTAGTTGCCGACATGGGCCAGCCGCAGGCACGCGGTCGTGCAAGCCGTCCCGGGCGAGCAGGCGCCGCCATCGCCGCAGGACAGCCATGCGGGCGCGCAGGAGGTGCCGTCGTTAGGCCCTCACCTCGCCGGCACGGAAGGAGAAAGAGACGCAAGGGCCAACCAAAAAACCTCGCCACCACCATCACCGTGAGCCGCGCGAGTTTGTCACACCCGGATCTAAAGCCCGGGCATGGACATAATCACCAAGTGTGCTAGGGCCAAGTCTTACATATATGATGACTCATGGTACAGAAACGAATGTCACATCTTTACTATATAATAGGAGTTCTGTACAAAATAATTAAATAATTACATCATACGAAGACAAAGACTGGGAGACGACGGCCTAGACCTCTCACGAACTCATCACAGCATCCTCCATGCGTCTCATCCTGCAATACCTGTTCTTGACCTGTGGGGGGTGAGACAGCAAGGGTGAGCTCGCCTGTGTTCATCGCTCAACAAGTTGTTGGGAATAATGTGCATGAACTCGACAAAGGTGGGAGCCCAGGTGAAGTGTAAGGCTTACCAAAGAGGATGGATAAAGTTGAGCATCGCTTTTAAAGTTGGTCAAAATTTTATTAACAGTTACTAAGTATAAGTAGATACCAAACCAGAGTAATAATAGATCAAAATTCATAATAATCCACAATGCAATGCAAATGACAAATTGAATTTAATTCTATAAATTAATCATGCAAGAGTCTTGAGCTGCTCATGACCGCGAGCACGGCTAGTATACCAGTTTTACACTCTGCAGAGGTGGTACCCTTTACCCACAAGTCATGTTACCCATCTGCCATGGGGTTGTACGGGCCCCATACACCTCTACCAAGGAAGCGAGGCAGGGTAACACTACAAGGCCTTTACAAAGTTCCACTAGCTTCCGAAAACCTGCTACAGTTTTTAGGAAGAGCAATGCAGGAATCCCTCGTCTGACCACCATCGCAACAAAATCAACCTGAGAACCTCGATACACGCCTACTCCCCTACTACCCTTGCCCTTTCGGGTAAGATAGTCTTCCACTAGCTATCCTAATTAGTCAACCAAGGGTGTCCCATTCCACCCTTGTGGCGGCACGTGTTTCCCAAGTTAAGCTCGATGTTTTAATTAACATAATGGTCTTATCATGAATAGAAATAGAACAATAATAATAAAGAATGACGATATGTAATAGTTATCTAACCACCCAAACCATATATAGCAATAGCAAAGACTACCCAAAAGTTTAGGGGTAAACAAGGTGTAAAGATAACCAAACTAGGGTGACCTATCGGGTCCCATCAAAATTAAGCCTATGCATGCCAAGATGATTATAGAGAACATTATTGGGTAAATAAAAGTGATCAAGGGCACAACTTGCCTGGGACTTGAGATTCCAGGTACCAGGGTGATCTTCAGGTGACTCATGACCTCACTACTAAACGTAGTAATACAAACAAACATAGTATAGGCAAAATTAACATCACACCAAACATAGCACAAGATGCATAATAATAATCTGCACGTCGCTACGAGATCGTGGGTTCGAGATCCACTACATTCGGAGTTACGGTTATAAAGTTGTGATTTTTGGAAGACCTACGTGATTAAGTAATTAACACTAGGTTTTGTGTTGATTCCATAAAGATAATCCAAAGAAATAACTAATTCAACTTTAATCTTGCTTATAACTTGACTAGCGATCTTATTTTAATTATATTGCAAATATAGGCAGGTTAGCTTTTAGTAGAAGAGTCACTTTAGTAAACATAGTTTAAATAAATATCTAACTATAAAAGTATAAAATATGGTATAACTAATATTGTTACTGCGTAGTAAATATTTATACGAAGCTAATGCAACTTGAACAGATCAATTCGAAGATAAAACAAAGGAGTTATGGATTTATAAATATTTTTCTAGAATTGTTTATATGCCAAAAAATCATTTTCTCATATTTAATTAAAGACTCCGAACTAGGGGCACTATTCTACGAAAGATCAGGGTCAAATCTATAAATTCCGGGACCCAACCGCAATATTCTTAACATAGTCTTGGACGGGGGGCTGTTTTGAAAAAAATGTGGGGTTTCTTTAGCAAATTGTCCACACCGAAGAGGTATCGGCCAGATCTGGTCGTTAGTGTAGGAAACGGGTGACGCCTAAGAGGGGGGGGTGAATTAGGACTTCTAAAACTTTTACTAAACTAGGCCACAATTAAATCCCTAGAGCAAAACCTATGCAAATAATCAAAACTAGAATGTGCAAACTAGGTTTTGTCTAAGTGTTGCTATCTCTACCGCAAAAGGCTAAGTTTCAATCTATACTAAATAAGTATGACAACAAGATTGAAACTTAAATGCTTAATATAAATGCGGAATGTAAAGAGCTAAGTAGAGAAGCAAACTCTCGTGGATGACGCCGGTATTTTTACCGAGGTATCCGGAACCACGCAAGGTCCCGACTAATCCTCGTTGGTGCCCCTACGCAAAGGGAAGCCCACGCGAGGGCCAAGCACCACGGTCGAGTAACTCCGTAGAGAGCCGCGGGCCTTCTCCACGCGCAAGTGGTGCTCCGCTTCCGGCTCCTCTCGGACACTCCCCGCCGTCTCCACTATCGAGCTTCCGGCCGAAACGCCGCGGGCCTCGTTCCCTCCGGTACACGGTGGCGGCCGTGACACAAACGCGGTTGTCACGGTCTCGCAAGACTCTCGCCCCACTTGGTACAATTACAACGACTCGCGCAAGAGCCGAGGGGTTGTGTGGTTTTACAAAACTCACTCAACTAACTAGGATTCACCTAGAGCAAGCGCTAAAGCGGTCTAACTAACCTAAGCACTTCGCAAAGCACCTACGCTAATCACCGAGTGATTCTATTAAGCACTTGGGTGTTAGAGCTCTTGGAAATATGCACTATGTGTCTTGGTATGTTGCTTGGGCTCTCACACTTGAGAATGGCCGGTTGGGGTGGTATTTATAGCCTCCACACCCCCAACTAGCCGTTGGACAGAAAGCAGCAGCTTTCTGTCGACGGGTGCACCGGACAGTCCGGTGCACACCGGACACTGAACAGTAGATGTCCGGTGCACGCCACGTCAGCCGACCGTTGGCGCCTGTAGCAGTCGACCGTTGGATCCGACCGTTGGATTCGACCGTTGCCGTCTGCCCGTTGGCACACCGGACAGTCCGGTGCACACCGGACAGTCCGGTGCTACAGCCAGAGAGCGCCTGTCTGTGGCCTCTCTACGCAGACTGTCCGGTGCCTTACCGGACAGTCTGGTGCACACCGGACACCGATGTCCGGTGCGCCACCAGGCGCTGGCTGACAGCCCTCATCTTGGATTTCTTCGCTGATTTCTTCGGGCTTCTTTGTTCTTGATTCTTGGACTCCTATGCATCTTTTTATGTCTTCTTTTGAGGTGTTGCATCCTCATTGCCTTGGTCCAATTCTCTTTGCATCCTGTGAACTACAAACACAAACACTAGAAAACTTATTAGTTCACGGATTGTGTTGTTCATCAAACACCAAAACTCAATTAGCCAAATGGCCCGGGGTCCATTTTCCTTACAATCTCCCCCTTTTTGGTGATTGATGACAACACAACCAAAGCAAGCAAATAATACAAGTATTTGAGTGAAAGTATGCATTTTACTTGCTAAGATGCATTTGTCCCCACAATGTGAATTTTAAATTGGTGGTGTTTGGTGTTTGATATAGTTTTCATTGCTTTGGTCCCTAAACTTCTCCCCCTTTGGCATCAACCACCGAAAAGGAAGACATTAAAAGCATGTAGGAAGTAAATAAAAGCTTGCCCTCAACAAGAATTGAATCAAATGATATCGCTAGAAGGATATTAAGTTAAGCCATGAATGATACCACATGTAGGAATCCTTAAAAGATTACTCCCCCTAAATGAGTATTCTCCTTTAGAAAGAGTTTTTCTCCCCCTTTAGATATGAAGAAATACTCCCCCTGACAGAGATCCTCTACTTAGGAAAAAGCATGTGAAAATTAGAGGTGCAAGACATGATTTGAAAAGACTAACTTCCCTTATGCATAGGTAACAGAATATGAGTTAACTACTTATGCATTTTTGCAACATGGAAGCATATGATATGAAATATAGTCTAATCAAATATTGGAGAAGACATGTAAATGATACTGAATGTAGTCTCAAAAGATACCAATTGAAAGTCAATGGTGAGCTTGAGAGACATAAGAGTTCTTGGAGATTTTGCAGTGGAAGATTGTTGTCTTTCTCCGGGGACTTCATTTTCCTTACAATGAGACTTATCACATGAAATAGACTTGAAAAGGTGTTAGTCTCAAAGTGTTAGATTATAGAGTAACCTCCCCCTAAAGGTGTGCATACAAGTTTTGAATACTTGTAGGAGACATGCACTTTGATTTGATATCAAGAGGGGCAAATTATCCATAATCCAAACTTTGGCACATATAAGTTAAATGATACACTTTGTAGAAATCAAAATTTTCAATTTATGCATCATTTACTATGGAGTGATATAGAAGCTATGTGCCGTGCTTAAATAAACATTTTAAACCATGTAGGTTTGCTTAAATATATGAATTGAAAGCAAGCAATCCTACCATGTGATTTACCTAGTATGCATGATTTTAAACAAAAGTACATAACAATTGTAATGCTAGGCAAGAAAGGTAAACTAGATAGAAGGTAAATAGATACGCATATCTAAAAATGAAGAATACAATAAAACTAGTTACCTTAGTCATGGGTGGGAAATTTGGGTCCAAAATTTTCACTAACCCACTTGGCAATAAACTTGATCCAATATGATGTATCCCATGATATACATCCCAATTTAGCCAAGTCTCCAAATTTCCCGAAGACCTTCGGTCCACTCACTTCCCTTTCGGGATCCAAACCTTCTTGGTGCTTTTCATGGTTGAAATTATTTCCTTTGGCACCCAGATGCGTTTGGCCCCCTTTCCTTTGTTGGCTTGCTTGTTGGCCTTGATTGCTATCACCTTTCCATTCTTCTTCTTTTTGATTAAGTATGGTGTAGCAGTCTTTTTATCCACCTTTTTGATGTAGGTGTTGGAGATTTTGCTTGATGGCTTTTGCTTGAGCTTTTGCCTTTGTTTATCCCCGGTCATCGCCTTGCATTGAAAAGACTTGTGGCCTTCCTTGTGGCATAGCCTACAAATCACAGTTTCTCCCTCTACAGGCTTGTTCACTCCCGCAGTGGTGTTATCCTGTGGAGGTCGGATTTGTTTGGCTTTGCCTTTCTTGTCATACAAAGCCTTGCCAAGGCGAGCCACTTCTTGCTTTAATTGTTCATGTTCCTTTGCAACCTCATCCGAACATGTCTCTACAACAATATTCTCAACAACGACTTGGTTGCAGGGGTTAGAATCATCAATTAAATCAAAGCAGGAAGTAGAAGCATCTTTCTTAATTATTTCAGGTATTTCATCTAAAGATGCTGCTGGGGTGCTACCAATGTTTTCTAGCTTAGTGGTTAGCTCATTATTGTGTATGCTAAGAATTTCCATTTTCTCTAGCAAATTTTCAATAGCTTCTTGGGAGCTAGCTAACTTAGCCTTAAGTTTTTCATTGTTTTTAATAATGCTATCATCGGTAGCAGTGGATGGAGCACTAGATTCTAATAGCTCAATTTTAGTTGATAGCTCACTATTTAAGTTTGCAAAAGTTTCAAATTTTTCTAGCAAACCTTTGTAATCATTTTGAGAGCTAACCAACTTATTTTTCAAAGTTTTAAGTTGAGCTTTTTGCTTAGTGCAAACATCCTGGAAAAAGTTTACGGCTTCCGCAAGCTCTTCTAGAGAGGCCTTTCCCTCGCCTTCATCATCACTACTACTTTCATCACTAGAGGATGGAATGCTTTTGTTACCTCTTGCCA
Organism: Zea luxurians; assembly: GCA_029449295.1. Lineage (NCBI taxonomy): Eukaryota > Viridiplantae > Streptophyta > Magnoliopsida > Poales > Poaceae > Zea > Zea luxurians. The sequence continues at coordinate 1,149,649 of JAOPSE010000044.1, forward strand.
TAAGGCATTTGTGTGATGACCGTGATGATCGTGACGAGGACCGGTGGCTGCGCGTCCTTGGAGGTTCATCTTCACTTGAAGAATCATCCCAAGTTCTAACACTTGTGAGCGCCTTGCCTTTGCTCCTCTCCTTTTTGGGTTTGGCCATATTTGGACAGTTGTCCCTGAAGTGGCCCTTCTCCCCACATGCGAAGCATCCTCTCTTCCTTTGCTTTTTCCTGTCAATGTTAAAGAGAAGATCCTCGACCTGCAGGGGCACACCCATTAGATTAATCTTGCGGATCATCCTCATTACCTTTCCGACGCGTCGGATTGTTTCTTCGTCCTCGGAGGATGATGTGCATGGTTGATTATCTTCATCATCATCACTTTCTTCTTCTTCTTCCTCTTCTTCGCTTGAGGAACTTGGAGTGGGAGCCTTCTTTTTGCCCTTCCTTTCATCACATGCAAAAGCATATGGTCTTGAGGAAGTTGGCTCCTCTCCCCGACTCATTTTTCGCGACATCTCAAAGGCCGCGATTTTCCCAATCACAATGGTCGGGGTCATGTTGCTCAAGTCCTCCATGTTGTGAAGGATGGTGATGATGCTCCCATATCTTTGTTGTGGTAGCAGGGAGATAATCTTCCTCACAATGTCCGCATCACCTAGCTTATTAATGCCAATAGAATTGAGCTCATTGATAATTAGATTCAACCGAGAATACATGTCTCTAACAAGCTCATCATCTTTCATGGCAAAAGAATTATACTCATTTAAGACTAGGCAATGTTTTTGCTCACGGACATTTGATGTGCCGTCATGGAGCTCATGCAATTTTAGCCAAATCTCATTAGCAGTTTTCAAGGTAAATACTTGATTAAAAATATCCATGCTAAGAGATTCATACAAGCAATTTTTGGCTCTAGCATTTAAATGAATTTCTTTTTCCTCATTCGTGGTGGGTTTCTCGGGATTCTTGAGGGGTTTCATCCCGTCACGAGTGACTCTCCAAACACCTAGATCAACGGCCTCAAGGTAACAAGCCATTCTAGCACTATAATATAGGAAGTTTGTGCCGTCGAAGTGTGGTGGCCTATGGGTATCCATCCCTTCCTCTAAAAAGCGTCGGCTCTTTTAGCGGTGAAGCTAAAGCGTTTCAAATGAGCCAAACCGGGCTCTGATACCACTTGTAGGAAACGGGTGACGCCTAAGAGGGGGGGGGGTGAATTAGGACTTCTAAAACTTTTACTAAACTAGGCCACAATTAAATCCCTAGAGCAAAACCTATGCAAATAATCAAAACTAGAATGTGCAAACTAGGTTTTGTCTAAGTGTTGCTATCTCTACCGCAAAAGGCTAAGTTTCAATCTATACTAAATAAGTATGACAACAAGATTGAAACTTAAATGCTTAATATAAATGCGGAATGTAAAGAGCTAAGTAGAGAAGCAAACTCTCGTGGATGACGCCGGTATTTTTACCGAGGTATCCGGAACCACGCAAGGTCCCGACTAATCCTCGTTGGTGCCCCTACGCAAAGGGAAGCCCACGCGAGGGCCAAGCACCACGGTCGAGTAACTCCGTAGAGAGCCGCGGGCCTTCTCCACGCGCAAGTGGTGCTCCGCTTCCGGCTCCTCTCGGACGCTCCCCGCCGTCTCCACTATCGAGCTTCCGGCCGAAACGCCGCGGGCCTGGTTCCCTCCGGTACACGGTGGCGGCCGTGACACAAACGCGGTTGTCACGGTCTCGCAAGACTCTCGCCCCACTCGGTACAATTACAACGACTCGCGCAAGAGCCGAGGGGTTGTGTGGTTTTACAAAACTCACTCAACTAACTAGGATTCACCTAGAGCAAGCGCTAAAGCGGTCTAACTAACCTAAGCACTTCGCAAAGCACCTACGCTAATCACCGAGTGATTCTATTAAGCACTTGGGTGTTAGAGCTCTTGGAAATATGCATTATGTGTCTTGGTATGTTGCTTGGGCTCTCACACTTGAGAATGGCCGGTTGGGGTGGTATTTATAGTCTCCACACCCCCAACTAGCCGTTGGACAGAAAGCAGCAGCTTTCTGTCGACGGGTGCACCGGACAGTCCGGTGCACACCGGACACTGAACAGTAGATGTCCGGTGCACGCCACGTCAGCCGACCGTTGGCGCCTGTAGCAGTCGACCGTTGGATCCGACCGTTGGATTCGACCGTTGCCGTCTGCCCGTTGGCACACCGGACAGTCCGGTGCACACCGGACAGTCCGGTGCTACAGCCAGAGAGCGCCTGTCTGTGGCCTCTCTGCGCAGACTGTCCGGTGCCTTACCGGACAGTCCGGTGCACACCGGACACCGATGTCCAGTGCGCCACCAGGCGCTGGCTGACAGCCCTCATCTTGGATTTCTTCGCTGATTTCTTCGGGCTTCTTTGTTCTTGATTCTTGGACTCCTATGCATCTTTTTATGTCTTCTTTTGAGGTGTTGCATCCTCATTGCCTTGGTCCAATTCTCTTTGCATCCTGTGAACTACAAACACAAACACTAGAAAACTTATTAGTTCACGGATTGTGTTGTTCATCAAACACCAAAACTCAATTAGCCAAATGGCCCGGGGTCCATTTTCCTTACAGTTAGATCAAAAACCGACCGCCTAGATTACATCGTCCCTTAAGTGAACCGATACAGGCTCACAACCATTGGATTTTGGACCCACGGTCGAGGTTTGTCCCAGCCATTGACTAATCTACACTGCTCCCATTGGATCCGATGGTCACAATTTCCTAGCACAAAGGGGTAAGTGGTGACCAATCCTAGTCACACAAATTTAGATCGACGTCTAGATCTTCATCTCCTACCCCCGGTCGGCACTGGGTGGCGGCGTAGGCCTAGGGCCACGGCGAAGCCCCACTGGTGTAAGCCCCATCGGCGATTCCAAGTTCCAAACCCGAAACGGATATAGGATAAATGATTAGTAGAACCCATTGAATCCTGTGTGGGAGGACTCACCGGTGATTATGCATCAAGGGTCACGACCACAATGTGATGTGGTGCCACGGTGGTCGCCATTGCCCCGATGAGAAATTGAGCAGCTCACGGTCCAATTCTCGGGGTGGGAAGACCACGGGCATCATCAGGGCGCTACTGTGATTCCCCAAGCCAACCGCCGAGGTTGGAGCTCCACCCAATTCATGAGTCAATCATGGCGGACCCAATCACCCTCCCCCCGCTCGTCGAGCATGGCGGTGCGAATAGCGCCCATGCCCCCATGGCTCACATCATCGAAGCTAGCCAGTTGTGGATGAGAGGTGGGCGATGACCGGGCACTTATAGGCAGAAGGCCGGGGAGTCCGCGAAGAGTTTTGATAGTGATGAAGATCGCGACGAAAATCTCATGAGGTTTGCAACAAACCAATGCCTGGATGAGCGATCTGACGAGGTAGCCCCACCTGACAGTGCCCGCGAAACCCCAAACACTCCAGCGGAGAGTCTGCCACACGGGCCCTATATGTCAGTGCCAGCAACGCGTGCGTGTGGAATCAGCTTGGGGATGGGCCCCGCTTGACGGTGAGTACCGAGCGCGCGAGTGGGCCGCAAGGTGGGAAAACTGGGTCGCACAGTGGTGTTTGGAGTACTGGGCCCACCAGTCAGCGCTGATGTTTTCCCTCCCCCATGGGCCGCGCGGTTTGTTTGGGCCAACATGTAATCAGGTCGCACAACTGCAAGGGAGAAGCAGAGTCACTAGGCCGGGAGAAGGAGATGGCCCAGGTGCAGGTTACTCTTTTCTTTTTTATATATTTTCTATTTTATTTCCATTTCTATTTATTTTGAACCTTTCCAAATTCAAATTTTTATTCTAGGTTCAAATTTAAACTTCAAATTAATCAGAAAACACACTCAAAATCCAAACTCCAAATTTATGTTCAAATGCAACCATCCAAAATATCGGTATAAATGCTAAGTGTGTATATATATATATATTTACTTTGATTATTTTAATCCTTTGTTTAGGCAAAAGCTCAAAATATGACATGCACACACTTATTTCATTTTAGGAAAAATATTACTTTTGAGTATGTAATCAAACTTCAAGTTAACTAAAATTAATATCCATTACCTTACTTATTTAGGGGAAAATAATGTATTCTCTTTTACCGAGAGTCACTTGATCTTGAATATATTTTTATTTAAGAGCATTCCTTAAATTTCATGAGAAGAATAACTTATCTTACTAGATTGAAGGTATTTCTATTTTATCTTATGTTTACCCAATTTCTTAGTATTATTTCTTATAAAAGACATAGAAGGAATACATGAACTCCTAACTCATTTTTAGGGTTTATAGAGTTCCTCGGCGGCTAGCTCTGGCGGTGGCGAGACAAAGAGGGTGTAATGTCTCGGTGGCTGTCGTGACAGGGACGAGAGGGAGAGTAGGAGACAGCGGCTAGGGTTTCGGCACCCGTGTCGCCCGGGAGGGATCCGGGGGCCTATGTTCCACTCCCACAGCTCTAACCCATCACCAGCTATGACTATCTAACAGTTCGAGTACACTTAATATAGTTGAATACTAAGACTAAATAGTTGTTCTGAATTTGCTTTCATCATTGCCCACTTACCTTTAGCTATTGTTAATTGGTCTTTTGGTAGGCCTTGTTTCACACATCATTAAAAATGGTTGTGCCCATTTACAATATGTGGATGAAACTGTCTTCCTTCTTTAGGACAACCCGATTTAGGCAAGGAATCTAAAATTTGTTTTGGTCCTTTTTTAGCAGATGTCAGGCCTCAAAATTAACTTTCACCAAAGTGAGATCCTGTGTTTTGGCAAAGCTGAAGAGAGGAAGAACTTATACGCTGATAGCTTCACTTGCCCTATTAAAAAATTGCCCATGAACTACTTGGGCATTCCTATGGATGACAAGACTCTTAGAATCTCCCATTGGGCTAGAATGGAAGAAAAGATGAAAAAAACTGGGGGTCTGGCAAGGAAGGTATCTTAGCCTTGGGGGAAGCTGGTGCTGATTAATAGTAGTTTATCTAGCATCCCCTTATACATGCTTTCCCTTTTTTGGGCTCCTGCCAGTGTGCTTAAAAAATTGGACATGTATAGAAAGAGGATGTTACGGCGGGGGGAGAACAAAAAGGCCCATCTGGTGAATTGGGATATTGTTTGTAGGCCTAAGGATCAAGGAGATTTGGGAATTTTAGACCTTAGATGTATGAACCTTGGTCTACTTGCTAAATGGTGGTGGAGATTGGAGAATATGGAGGGTCTATGGCAAAAAATAGTAAGGTTTAAATATATCAAAAGAAGACCTTTGAGTTTGATGGAAAAGAGACAAGGGGACTCTCATTTCTGGAAGAGCATCCTGGAAGTAAAAGATATGTTTTATAGAAACTGCAAAAGAGTCATTGGAATGGTAAATCCACTAGTTTTTGGGATGATTGTTGGTGTGGGAACATACCTCTCTCGGTAAGATTTAAAAGACTTCATGATTATCTCTTAACAAAGACATAAGTGTAGATAAGGTGCTGAATAAGAACTTTGAGTCATTAACCTTTAGAAGGAGGCTAGTGGGAACTGGTGCTGATAATCTTAAGGATATGATATCCTCATATGAGGACATCTACCTTAATGATTCAAGAGATAAAGTTGTTTGGTTACTAGATAAAAAAGGATATCCTGTCAAATCCCTTAACCTCAAATTGAGAGCACCTAGAGGGGGGTGAATAGGTGATCCTGTAAAATTCAATACTAAATAGCACAAACTTGATTTAAAGATGTTATTGCAATTAAAACCAAGTTGCTAAAGTGAGAACTCTAGAAGAAAATCAATCACAATGAGTAGGGACACGAGACACAGTGATTTTTATCCCGTGGTTCCGCTAAAGCCTACTCCACGTTGTGGTGACCTCCTTCGGTCAAGGATTGCACTCAATCCTTCTCAAGTGATCCAACGATCAACTTTGAGTACCACTGTTTTCTTCCTTTGCAGTCTTTTCCCGTTTGCGAGGAATCTCCACAAATTGAAGCCTCTCGCCCTTACAATCTTTGATCACAAGAGAAGCACAAGAGTAAGGGAGGGAAAGCAACACACGCAAGACTCAATTCGCAGCAAACACACGCACACAAGCCAAGACGTGAGCACAAAACATGGCGCAGGGAGTTCACAACTCAAATGGTGCTCAAATCTCTAACACAACGATCCAAATGCGTGGCGGTGCAGTCTAGGCGTCTTATAATGATCAGAGAATGCTTGGTGTAGTGCTCCATGCGCCTAGAGGTCCCTTTTATAGCCCCAAGGCAGCTAGGAGCCATTGGAGATCCAATTGGAAGGCAATTCTTGCCTTCTGTCGGGTGGCGCACCGGACAGTCCGGTGCACCACCGAATATGAACAGTAACAGTCCGGTGCCTAATATCCTTCCTTTTCTGGTGAAGCTGACCGTTGCGCCCTCGGTCCCCTTAGCGCACCGGACACTGTCCGATACACACTGGACAGTCGGTGTGACCAAGTGACCATTGGCTCGGCCACGTGTCGCCCGTTGATCGCGCTGCCGACCGTTGGCCGTGGGCGCCGTTGGCTCACCGGACAGTCAGGTACACACCGGACAGTCTGGTGACGCCTGCGCTTTTTCACGAGAGCGACGAGTTCGTCGTCGGGCCAGCCTGGGCACCGGACACTGCCCGGTGCACCACAGGCTGGTGCTGGTTTGGCTGAACTCAGCCAAGACTCCTTCAATTTGTTTCCACTTTTCTTGGTTGTGTTCCTAGCACTTAGAGATATATGTTAGTATCCAAAAACAATTTACTTGGGCTAGAAGCATACCTTGTTCTTTGATTTGCATCTTAACACTTATTAACCAACTTATTTAATGTTGGGCATCTAATCACCAAAACATTTATAGAAATGGCCCAGGGGCACATTTCCCTTTCAATCTCCCCATTTTTGGTGATTTATGCCAACACATTAAAAAGCAACTAAAAAGTGTAAATTGAAGACCAGATTTTTCTTCACTTAGGATTTGGCATATTTGGATCACTTTTGCCACCATTTGGTTTGTTTTCGCAAATCAAATTCTTTTTCCTATCTCTAAGTCAAACAGACTTGTTCGGGCAAATAAAGAGATGTTTCAAGAGTAATTTTGATCAAGTGGCAAAAACTCCCCCTTTTCCCATAATCAAAATTCTCCCCCATAAGAAACCAAATTTTGCAATAAGAGTATTTTGGACAAAATACAAATTCTAACTCTACTATTTTCAAAGTTCACAAGTGGTTGGCCGATCCATTTGCTTTTGGCATTAATTTCTCCCCCTTTGGCATGAAGCACCAAAACATGATAACTTTTGGCCCTCTAACCCCATTGCCTCACCAAAATGTCAAATTTAAGCGAAAAGACAATGAGAACGCAAAAATAAACTTAGGACAAGATACATTATACCGGAATGCAGTGGAAGCTATATTCTTTGTCCAAGTTCACAATTTCCTTTCAATATCCCTTTGAGACTATTACAAGAGTACTCACAAACATGTTAGTCTCAAGGGAGTCAAGTTGTAACACATCCTCCCCTTAAACATGTGCATCATTTGCATAGGGACTTGTGAGGTCTGGGGATGATTTGTACAACTTGAGCACCAAATATAAGTAATAAAGCTTAAAGTAACATGATCAAAGGCATAGAACACATGTATGTTGTAGATCAATCTAAGTTACGCGAATCTAAGACATTTAGCTCACTACGCAACCTGCAAAACCTTTTCTCATCTAAAGGCTTGGTGAAGATATCGGCTAACTGGTTCTCGGTGCTAATATGGTAAATGTCGATATCTCCCCTTTGCTAGTGGTTTCTCAGGAAGTGATACCGGAAGTCTATGTGCTTAGTGCGGCTGTGTTCAACAGGATTATCCGCCAAGCCGATTGCAAAATCTCATTGTCACATAGGAGTGAGACTTTGCTCAGATTGTAGCCAAAGTCCTGGAGGGTTTGCCTCATCTAGAGTAGTTGCACGCAACACTGTCCTGCGGCAACATACTCGGCCTCATCGGTGGATAGGGCAACGGATGTTTGTTTCTTAGAGCTCCAGGACACCAGGGACCTTCCTAGAAACTAGCACGTCCCTGATGTGCTCTTCCTATCAACCTTGCACCCGGCATAGTCGGAATCTGAGTATCCGATTAAGTCAAAGGTAGACCCCTTTGGATACCAGATCCCGAAGCAAGGCGTAGAAACTAAATATCTAAGAATTCACTTAACGGCCACAAGGTGACACTCCTTGGGGTCGGATTGAAATCTAGCACACATGCATACACTAAGCATAATGTCCGATCTACTAGCACAAAGATAAAGTAATGAACCTATCATTGACCGGTATGCCTTTTGATCAACGGACTTACCTCCTTTGTTGAGGTCTAGATGTCCGTCAGTTCCCATCGGTGTCTTCGCGGGCTTAGCATCCTTCATCCCAAACATCTTGAGAAGATCTTGAGTGTACTTTGTTTGGGAGATGAAGGTGCCTTCCTTGAGTTGCTTCACTTGAAATCCAAGGAAGTAGTTCAACTCGCCCATCATCGATATCTCGTACTTTTGCATCATTACCCTGCTAAACTCCTCACAAGACTTTTGATTAGTAGAACCAAATATTATGTCATCAACATAAATATTATGTCATCGACATATATTTGGCAAACAAAAAGATCACCATCACAAGTCTTTGTGAATAGAGTGGGATCAGCTTTCCCAACCTTGAAAGCATTAGCAATTAGAAAATCTCTAAGGCATTCATACCATGCTCTTGGTGCTTGCTTAAGTCCATAGAGCGCCTTAGAGAGCTTATACACGTGGTTGGGATACCTGTCATCCTCAAAGCCAGGAGGTTGTTCCACGTATACCTCCTCCTTGATTGGTCCATTTAGGAAAGCGCTCTTCACGTCCATTTGGAACAACTTAAAGGAATGGTGAACGACATAGGCTAATAAAATTCGAATTGATTCTAACCTAGCCACAGGAGCGTAAGTCTCCTCAAAGTCCAAACCTGTGACTTGGGCATAACCTTTTGCCACAAGTCGAGCCTTGTTTCTTGTCACCACTCCGTGTTTGTCTTGCTTGTTGCGGAACACCCACTTGGTTCCCACAACATTTTTCTTTGGACGTGGCACCAGGCTCTAGAGTTCATTTCTTTTGAAGTTGTTGAGCTCTTCCTGCATGGCCAACACCCAGTCCGGATCCTACAAGGCTTCTTCTACCCTGAAAGGCTCAATAGAAGAAACAAACGAGTAATGCTCACAAAAATTAGCTAAATGTGAGCGAGTTGTTACTCCCTTGCTGATGTCACCCAGAATCTGATCCACTAGGTGGTTTCTTTGGATCATCGCTCGGACTTGAGTTGGAGGGGACCGTGAAGCTTCTTCCTCTAACCTGTTCTTCTTGTGCTCCCCCTTGATCCTACCCCTCTTCTTGAGGTATCTGTTCATCGTCTTGAGTTGGGGGATGCACCATCATAGAGGAGGAGGGTTGATCTTGTTCTTGTAGTTCCTGCGGTCGCACATCACCTATTGCCATCGTTCGCATTGCGGCCGTAGGAATCTCATCTTCATCTACATCATCAGGATCAACTTGCTCTTTTGGAGAGCCATTAGTCTCATCAAATACAACATCGCTAGAGACTTCAACTAATCCTGATGATTTGTTGAAGACCCTATATGCCTTTGTATTTGAGTCATATCCTAGTAAAAACCATTCTACTGCTTTGGGAGCAAATTTTGATTGTCTACCTTTCTTCACCAGAATGTAGCATTTGCTCCCAAATACACGGAAATAAGAAACATTGGGTTTGTGACCAGTTAGGAGTTTGTAGGAGGTCTTCTTGAGGAGACGGTGCAGATAGAGCCAGTTTATGGCATGGCAAGTTGTGTTCATAACTTCCGACCAAAACCGCTTAGGCGCCTTGTACTCTCCAAGCATCGTTCTCGCCATGTCGATTAGCGTCCTGTTCTTCCTCTCTACCACACCATTTTGCTATGGTGTGTAGGGAGCGGAGAACTCGTGCTTGATGCCTTCCTCCTCAAGATATTCTTCAACTTGTAGATTCTTGAATTCAGACCTGTTGTCGCTTCTTATCTTCTTCACCTTTAGTTCAAACTCATTTTGAGCTCTTTTTAAGAAGCGCTTTAGGGTTCCTTGGGTTTCAGATTTGTCCTGCAAAAAGAATACCCAAGTGAAGCGGGAAAAATCATCAACTATAACACGACCATACTTACTTCCCCCGATGCTGAGATAGGCAACTGGGCCGAAGAGATCCATGTGTAGGAGCTCCAGTGGTCTTGATGTTGTCATCACATTCTTGCTATGATGAGTGCTTCCGACCTGTTTCCCTGCTAGCCATGCTGCACAAGGTCTGTCTTTCTCAAAACAGACATCGATTAGTCCTAACACATGCTCTCCCTTTAGAAGTTTATGAAGGTTCTTCATTCCAACATGTGCTAGACGGCGATGCCAGAGCCAGCCCATATTAGTTTTAGCAATTAAGCATGCATCTAGATCGGCATTCTCCTTTGAGAAATCAACTAAATAGAGCTTGTCGTCTAATACACCCTTAAAAGCTAATGAACCATCACTCCTTCTAAAGACAGATACATCAATGTTTGTAAATAAACAATTGTAGCCCATATGACCCAATTGACTTACAGACAATAAATTATACCCAAGCGACTCTACTAAAAACACATTTGATATTGAGTGCTCGGTCATGATGGCTATCTTGCCCAATCCTTTAACCTTGCCTTGATTCCCATCTCCAAAAATGATGGTGTCTTGGGCATCCCTGTTCTTGACGTAGGAGGTGAACATCTTCTTCTCCCCCGTCATGTGGTTTGTGCATCCGCTATCGATAATCCATCTTGAGCCCCCGGATGCATAAACCTACAAGGCAATTAAGCTTGGGTTTTAGGTACCCAACTCTTGTTGGGTCCTACAAGGTTAGTTACAACAATTTTTTTGAACCCAAATGCAAGTTAGCTTTTGCACTACTGCTCAGTGCTTGGCCGCCATGCGGCATCTTGCATGCCCGCCTTAGCTGAGTCCCGCTCAGAGATGGAATAGTGCTCTGAGCAGACCTCCGCACCCCGGAGACTATTCTCCGGACGGCGCACCAAGCAGGTCGCCTCCCAGCGGTCCAGGTAAACCCCGCGACTATGCTAGAAGACCACACAGCGATACTCGATGGACCAAGTACGCCGGTCGAGTGCCTGGCGTAGCAGGGTGTCGAGCGCATCGTGGAAGTGACACTCGCGAGCAGCGTCGCGAGTGATGGGTCGAGCAACCCATCCTTCCAACTCCTGGTCGGTGGAAAGGTCGGTGCCGAAGCTCGAGCTGCTGTTGCCACCTCCGTCGTCTGGGTCTCCTCCAGCAACTACTCCAGCGGCTGGGGTGCTCAGTGGTGGTGCAGGGGGCGCCTCCAGCGGAATCACGAGGAGCAGCTCCTCACAGACTCTATCTCCTGCTGATGCGAGAAAGAAGAGCCATGCTGCTCCAGCTCCTATCGTCGACGTTCCTGCTCCTCGTGCAGGCGGTGGTGTAGCCTCTCCAAGTGGCGAGACTGACCAGTCATCGGACGGCGAAGCGGACGCTCCGCGAGACGAGAGGGTAAGAAGGGGATGACAGACTTCTGTGCGGTGTGTCTAAGACGAGCCATCTACAAAAGACACCATAAGCACAAGAGTGAGAATAGAACTAATATGACCAGCAAGTAAACCTTAAATAAGTGAGGAATTAGAATAAAACAAATTTTCAGCAAGGCATAATAGTATATAGTAGAACATAGGTTTGGTCGATATGACCAACTTTTGAAGGGACGCCAAAGTCAAGGTGATAATAGGGGTCTATAATCCTTAGAATGACCATTCTACTCTAGGTTAGCGGTCCTACAGTCAGCACGGCTTTGATACCACCTATGTCACACCCGGTTTTAGAAAGCAAACCGAATGCGAACCATGTACGTGACAGGATCAGCAATTCATGTACACAATAGTTATATAACTGGACATCATCACACAGTGCTCAAATAATAACAAAAAGGGGTAATAATAGTCGATTACATCATATGTCTGAGACATCCACATAGTATTTACAATAATCAAAGTGCGAAAAACGAAACATAGATACACGTGGCCTTCACAGGCAGCCGATTGGGGGTTGCCGCTAACCCACGCCTAGAACTCGTCGTAATCTTGGAACTCCTGGAAGTCTCCTTCCACGGCTTCATCTTCTCCTGAGCAGTGGTTGCAATGCGGACAACCTGGGGGAAGGGGGGATTTGGTGTGTAGAGCAAGGGTGAGTACACATCGACATACTTAGCAAGTGTCATGTTTGGTTGTAGTGGACAAGCTTTATGTGGGGGTAAGTCAAGCAGTTGCTTTTAGTTGGTTAGATTATTATTACTAGTAGAGAGAGCCAAGTTTTAGTATTAACCCACGTTGTTAACCCAAAAGTACCCTTTCCAAACGGAAAGGATACCACTTACCATCACTAGAGTCAATACCAAAACCACCATTCTCATCGTCACCTATAATCCAAACATCTCTGATCAAGTATCACTAATCAACGGAGCTCCCATGGCCGCTCATAACCGCGAGCACGGCTGATATATCAGTTTCATAACACTCTGTAGAGGTTGCGCACTTTACCCACAAGTCGTGATTCCCTTTCTGCCCGGAGATCATGACTCTCCATTGATCACTACCAAGGTGACCCAGCAGGGTATCACTATGTAGCCTTTACAAAGATTCCCCAGGGCTGTAGCCGCCCGTTAGGTTTCCTAAATGTACCGCACTCCTCCACAAGGGGCGAACCAAACTTGGCAGAGCGAGCCGCATACACCGAGCCCCATTAACGGCACGACGGCTAAGCGAACTACACCCCGGTTCCTCTAATTATTAAGCTAAGAGCGTCCCACTCCACCCTCATGGTTGCACTGTTTTCCTGGGCGGTCATCCAACGAACAGGTCCTTACGGAGAGGCACTCGAGAAACCGCTCGAGCCCCCTTAAATGCCACAAGTACAACATCATAATAAAGAAGGGAAACATCGTATCATTGATAAATCTCATCATGTTCATTGATTAGTGTTAAGCACTAGCATAAAGCTAAACCAAAATAATCCAACCCAAATAGGTAAACAAGGACATGGATAACAAAAGCTAGTCAATCCTTAGGTATAACTGTGTAAATGCGGGAAGTGAATTATAGAATGTATAGGATAAAGATAGGTCAAGGGACACTTGCCTCCACCAACCAGCTGATGCTCAGGGGCTTCTCCTGCGAGTTCTTCGGACTCCTCAACCAAACCTTTCTCTATGCGAGCGCAAACATACATCTATATATTTGAATTAGGAAATAAATAGTACACCATACAAGAGAGCAGATAAACTGAATATGCATAAGACATGACATACAATTTTGCATTCGTAATCGCTGGAAAGAAAAGAAGGAAGGTCTCGCAGTGGTTAAAGTTATAATCGAATCGTGTTACGGGTAGGTGTATAATTAATCATTACTTCATCTAGTTTTACCTAGTTACACTAACAAGTACTAATCACATGCACTAATAGAGTTATAACTATTTCCAGTTGGTCGACATTAAACAAAGTCAATGATTAACTACATGAAATAACTAACGTAATCAATTTTCGAGTTGAGTTTCCATTTCATTAAAAGGACGTGATCAATGCGCATAAAATACACGGGGGGTAGACAGGTGGCTAGGGGTAGACGGGCACGTCTAGGGATAGACGAGCACGTCACCCGCGACAGGAAGCTATGCGTCGTGCCGAGGGCACGGTGAGCCGTGCCAAAGCACCGCGCACACCACGCGAGCACGCGCGCGCGCAAGGCCACGCTGACGCGCCGCGAACGAGCCGCGGGCATGCCAGGGCCGAGCCACGCACGCGCCACGCTACACGCCGCGAGCAGGCAGCGGGGCTGCGCCGGGGGCCGACTGCGCCAAGCTTCGGACGCGCCGTGCAAGGAACGCGCCGGAACAGGCGAGCAGCGGGGCCGCGCTGCCACGAACGCGCAAGGAGGGGCGGGCGAGCCAGGACGGAGCGGGGCGAGCGCGCCGGGACGGGGCCACGCACCGCGGGCAGGGCCGCGTGCCGAGGCGGGGGCAGGGGCCGCGCCGCGCCACGCTGAGCGAGCACGCTGGGCCACGCCGGAGGCGGGGACAAGGCCACGCGCCGGGGCGGGGACGCGTGCCACGCCGGGGGCGGGGACGATGTGAGCACGGACGAGGTGAGCGCGGGCGAGGGCGAGCGTGCCGCGCCAAGGGGCGCCAAGGTGGGGCCGCACAGAGGCCGAACCGCGCGGGGGAGAGCGCGCCACGTCTGGCCGCGCCCACGCCGGGGCCGCGCCATGGCCGGGGAGGGGGAGGTTGGGCACGCCGCGGGAAGGGGGAGCCATGCCGCGGGCGGGGGAAGCCGGGACGAGGCCGCACCGCGCGCGCCGGGGCACCACGGCCGCACCGCGCGCGCCGGGGCACCACGGCCGCGCCGGGCGGGGGAAGCTGCACCGCCAAGGTGGGGGCAGGGGCCGCGCGGGGCTAAAGGAGAGGGGGAAGGCGGGGGAGAGGGGGAAGGGAGCTCACCGCGCAGGGAGGAGGCGAGGGCGGCGCCGGGACAGGGCCGAGCGGCGAGCGGACGGAGGAAGGTGAGCTGAGCGAGGGAGAGGGAGATCGTGCGTGGGGGGAAGAGAGAGAGGGGTTTGGGGGAGGTGGTTTATGGGTGGGTCCCATGAGGGGGGTGTGGCGGTGGCGACTTAACTGCCGCGTGCACCACACGCGTGGGGGGCGAGCTGGGCCGCGCGCCAGGTGGGCCACGCGCACGCCGGCTGGGCCGTGGGGGAGGGAGCTGGCCGGCTGGGCCGCAAGGGGAGGGGGAGGGGAGAGAAGGAAAAAGGGTTTTTCCCTTCTCTAACCTATTTTCTAAATGAATGATTTCACAAATTCCCTCAATCAAAACAAATGCATGGACCGGCATGGTGCAATAAACAAAAGAAAATATTTCTAGGGTTTACCTACACAAGATGTCGAGCTAACTCTCGCTAGAACTTTGAAAAAGAACAAGGCATAACGGGGAGAAAAGAAAAGTAGGAAAGGTAAAACCCGAATTTGGGGAGTGCTGGAGAAAGAAAAATTCAACTCTCAAATTCGGGGCGTTACAAGTATAATCTACTTCATCATCAGACGATTCTTCATCACTAGAAGAAGTATATTTTGGAGTGTCTCGAATACATACCTTCTTCACCTTAGCCATAAGGCACGTATGGCGTTCGTTGGGGAAGAGCAAAGATTTGTTGAAGGCCGAGGCAGCTAGTCCTTCATCTTCGGAGTTGGATGAGGAGCAGTCAGAGTCCCATTCCTTTCCAATGTGCGCCTCACCTTTGGCCTTCCTATAGTTTTTCTTCTTTTCCCTCTTCCCATGCTTCTCTTGTACATGGTCATTATCATTATCGGGGCACTGTGCTATAAAGTGACCAGTCTTACCGCATTTGTGAAAGGGAAATGTGTCCTTGGGCCATTTCTATAAGTGTTTTGGTGATTAGATGCCCAACACATATTAATTTAGTTCTTATGTGCTAAATGAGTGAGAAGTGCAAATCAAAGAAAAAGGTATGTATCCGGCCTTAGTAAATTGTTTTGAGTACTAACATATGCATTGAGGTGCTAGGAAACATTGCCGAGAAGAAATGATTTGAATTAGAGAAGATATGGCTCAGGATAGCCAAAACCAACTCCAGCCTGGCACACCGGAAAGTGTCCGGTGCCCCAGGCTGGCCTGCGGCGAACTGGCTGCTCTCGAGAATCGGTGGGGCGACGTGGCTAAAAATCACCGAACTGTCTGTTGTGCACCGGACTGTCCTGTGTGTCATCAGCGCCGCGCCCAAGTCCTTAAGCGACAAACTCGTCGCTCTCGGGAAAACCAAAAAGCGCCACGGCTAAAAATCACCGAACTGTCCGGTGGTGCACCGGACTGTCCGGTGAGTTAGAGCCGCCCGAGCCAACGGTCAGCAGCGAAATCAGCGGGCGACACGTGGCTCGAGCCAACAGTCGGTTGGGCACACCAGACTGTCCGGTGTGCACCGGACAATGTCCGGTGCGCCAACGGGATCACCGGCTCAATGGTCGGATGCGCAAGATAAGGAAGGAGATCGCGCACCGGACAGCTACAGGACCTGTCCGGTGGTGCACCGGACTGTCCGGTGCGCCACTCGACAGAAGGTAGGAATTGCCTTCCAAGTTGATCTCCAACGGCTCCTAGCTGCCTTAGGGCTATAAAAGAGACCCCTAGACGCATGGAGCAGATGACCAAGCATTTACTAAGCATCCTAAGACTCCCAGACTCCGCCTCCGCGCATTTGATCAATTGTGTTAGTGATTTGAGCTCTGTTTGAGTTGTGAACTCTTTGTGTTGTGTTTCGAGCTCAAGTCTTGGCTTGTGTGCGTGTGTGTGCTGCGAATCTGAGTCTTGCGTGTGTTACTCTCTCTCTCTCTTACTACTGTCCTTCTATTGTGTTAAACTTGTAAGGGCAAGAGGCTCCAATCTGTGGAGATTCCTCGCAAACGGGATAAAGACTCTAAGGAAGATAGCCGTGGTACTCAAAGTTGATCATTAGATCACTTGAGAGGGATTGAGTGCAATCCTTGACCGAAGGAGGTCACCACAACGTGGAAGTAGCCATTGGCCGAACCACAGGATAAATCACTATGCCTCGTGTCCATCTTATTTTGTGATTGGCTTTTCTTCTACAATTCACACTCTAGCATCTTGGTTTTAATTGCACTAACATTTCATAACCAAGTATTGGCTATTTAGTGTTGAATTCTGCAGGATCACCTATTCACCCCCCCCCCTCTAGGTGCTCTCAATTGGTATCAGAGTCGTATTCTTCATCTAAGGGACTAATCGCCCGCAGAGATGGATCCTAAGGGTAAGGGGATGGTGGTCAACGATAAGGAGAAGGAGTCTCTCTTCAATGAGCCAAGAGACGACAAGCCCATTGACTCATGCTCGAGTCATAAGAAGAGGGACAGGAAGAAGAAGAGGCGCATCAAGAAGATCATCTACTACGACAGCGACGCCTCTTCTTCTTCACCAAGGGATGATGACGATGACTCCTCGTCCAAGAAAAGGACGGTTAATCAAAACTACTCCTTTGATTATTCCTGTATTCTGTATAATTCAAATAACCATTTACTTTCTATTCCTCTTGGAAAACCCCCACACTTTGATGGAGAGGATTACTCATTTTGGAGTCATAAAATGTGTAGTCACCTATTTTCTCTCCATCCTAGCATTTGGGAAATTGTGGAAAATGGGATGCATTTTGATAGTACGGATAATCCTGTGTTTATAAATGAACAAATTCATAAAAATGCCCAAGCTACTACTGTTTTGCTAGCATCTCTTTGCAGGGATGAGTACAATAAAGTGAGTGGCTTGGACAACGCTAAGCAAATCTAGGATACTCTCAAGATATCACATGAGGGTAATGACGCCACTATGATCACCAAGATGGAACTAGTGGAAGGCGAGCTGGGGAGGTTCATGATGATCAGGGGAGAGGTGCCAACACAGACCTATAACAGGCTCAAAACCCTGGTCAACGAAATCTGAAGCTATAGAAGCACAAGATGTATGGATCATGACGTCGTTCGACTCATGCTCATTTCATTTACAGTAATTGACTCTCATCTTGTGAATCTTATTCGTGAAAACCCCACATACACCAAGATGATGCCCGAGGAGATACTCGGAAAATTTGTGAGCAGGCGCATGATGGTGAAGGAGGCGTGATACGTGGACGATGCACTAAATGGTCCACTGCCCATCTACGAGCCGCAGCTCGTTGCCCTCAAAGCAACTAGCAGCAAGGAGGCACTACCGAGCAAGGTAGCACAAGTGGAGGCTGTCGGGCTCAATGAGGATGAGATGGCGCTTATCATCAAGCGCTTCAAGACCGCGCTAAAAGGACGCAAGGAGTACCCCAACAAGAACAAAACAAAGGGAAAATGCTCCAGCTTCAAATGCGGTAAGACTGGTCACTTCATAGCTCAATGCCCCAATAATGACAATGACCAGAGACAAGAAAAACACAGGAAGAGGGAGAAGAAGAACTATAGGAAGGCCAAGGGCGAGGCGCACATTAGGAAGGAATGGGACTCTGACTGCTCCTCCTCTGACTCTGAGGATGAAGGACTGGCTGCCTCGGCCTTTGACAAATCTTCGCTCTTCCCCAACGAACGCCATACATGTCTTATGGCTAAGGAGAAGAAGGTACGTATTCGAGATACCCCTAAGTACTCTTCTTCTAGCGATGAGGAATCTTCCGATCATGAAGTAGATTACTCTGATTTATTTAAGGGGTTAGATAGAGCTAAAGTAGAGAAAATTAATGAATTAATCGATGCTCTTAATGAAAAGGATAGACTGCTAGAAAAGCAAGAGGATATTTTATATGAGGAACATGACAAGTTTGTTAGCGTTCAAAAATCTCTTGCTTTAGAAATAAAGAAAAATGAAATATTATCATCTGAGTTGTCTTCCTGTCATGAATCCATTTCTAGCCTAAAAGATTTAAATGTAGAATTAAATGCTAAGCTAGAGAAAGTTAATGAAACTAGTTCATGTGTAGAGCATGTCATTATTAGCAATAGATGTAAGGACTTTGATATTGATGCCTATGATAAACATCTTACTTCTATTGCTAAATTAAACAATGAGGTGGCAAGTCTTAATGCTCAACTTAAGACTTGCAAAGATGATTATGATAAACTAAAATTTGCTAGGGATGCCTACACTGTTGGTAGACACCCTTCAATTAAGGATGGACTTGGTTTTCGAAAGGAAACCAAGAACTTAACAAACCAAAGGACTTCCGTTCTCAACAAGGAGAAAGGGAAGGCCCCTATGGCTAGTAGTTCTCAAAAGAACCATGCCTATATTTATGATAGGAAATTCACTAGTCATGCTTATAATAATAGATGCTATGATCGTACTGGTTCTCATGATGCTACATTTAATTCTCATGCTATGTTTGCATCTAGTTCCGCTTTTGTTCATGGTAGAAATAGGCCTAGGAGAAATTATGTTCCTTCTCATGCTCCTACGAAAGTTTATAATGGACCTACTACTATTTACCATGCCTGCAATGCTTCCTTTGTGCTTTTTTGCAAGAATGCAAAAGTAGTTGCTAGGAAGTTGGGATCCAAATGCAAGGGAGACAAAACTTGCATATGGGTTCCAAAAACTGTTGTGACTAACCTTGTAGGACCCAACAAGAGTTGGGTACCTAAAACCCAAGCTTAATTTCCTTGCAGGTTTATGCATTCGGGGGCTCAAGCTGGATTATCGACAGCGGATGCACGAACCACATGACGGGGGAGAAGAAAATGTTCACCTCCTACATCAAAAACAAGGATTCCCAGGATACGATCATCTTTGGAGATGGGAATTAAGGCAAGGTCAAAGGATTGGGAAAGATAGCCATCACATCCGAGCATTCTATCTCTAATGTGTTTTTAGTTGAATCGCTCGGGTATAGTTTGCTGTCTGTGAGTCAATTATGTAACATGGGCTATAATTGTTTATTCACAAATATTGATGTATCTGTCTTTAGAAGAAGTGATGGTTCATTAGCCTTTAAGGGTGTACTAGACGACAAGCTCTATTTAGTTGATTTTTCGAAAGAGAATGCCAATCTAGATGCATGCTTAATAGCTAAGACTAATATGGGCTGGCTCTGGCATCGCCGTCTAGCACATGTTGGGATGAAGAACCTTCATAAGCTTCTAAAGGGAGATCATGTGTTAGGACTAACCGACGTCTGTTTTGAGAAAGACAGACCTTGTGCAGCGTGCTAAGTAGGGAAACAAGTGGGAAGCACTCATCACAGCAAGAATGTAATGATGACATCAAGACCACTGGTGCTTCTTCACATGGATCTCTTCGGACCCGTTGCATACCTCAGCATTGGGGGAAGTAAGTATGGTCTTGTAATTGTCGATGATTTTTTCCACTTCACTTGGGTGTTCTCTTTGTAGGACAAATCAGAAACCCAAGGGACCCTAAAGCGCTTCTTAAGGAGATCTCAAAATGAGTTTGAGCTCAAGGTGAAGAAGATAAGAAGCGACAATGGGTCCGAGTTCAAGAATCTACAAGTTGAAGAGTTTCTTGAGGAGGAAGGCATCAAGCATGAGTTCTCCGCTCCATACACACCACAACAAAATGGGGAAGTAGATAGGAAGAACAGGACGTTAATCAACATGGCAAGAACGATGCTTGGAGAGTACAAGACGCCTAAGCGGTTTTGGTCGGAAGCTGTTAACACAGCTTGCCATGCCATAAATCGGCTCTACCTGCACCGTCTCCTTAAGAAGACCTCCTACGAACTCCTTACTAGTAACAAACCGAATGTTTCTTATTTTCGTGTATTTGGGAGCAAATGCTACATTATGGTGAAGAAAGGTAGACATTCGAAATTTGCTCCCAAGGCAGTAGAAGGTTTCTTACTAGGATATGACTCAAATACAAAGGCGTATAGGGTCTTCAACAAATCATCGGGATTGGTTGAAGTCTCTAGCAATGTTGTATTTGATGAGACTAATGGCTCTCCAAGAGAGCAAGTTGATCTTGATGATATAGATGAAGAAGAAGTTCCGACGGCCGCAATGCGCATGATGGCGATAGGTGATGTGCGACCACAGAAACTACAAGAACAAGATCAACCATCCTCCTTGACATTGGTGCATCCCCCAACTCAAGACGATGTCTAGGTACCTTAAGAAGAGGGGCAGGATCAAGGGGGAGCACAAGAGGAACAAGTTATGGAGGAAGAAGCACCACGGGCCCCTCCAACTCAAGTCCAAGCGACGATCCAAAGACATCACCCCGTCGATCAGATTCTGGGTGACATCAGCAAGGGAGTAACTACTCGCTCATGATTAGCTAATTTTTGTGAGCATTACTCGTTTGTCTCTTCTATTGAGCCTTTCAGGGTAGAAGATGCCTTGTAGGATCCGAACTGGGTGTTGGCCATGCAGGAAGAGCTCAACAACTTCAAACGGAATGAAGTCTGGAGCCTGGTGCCACGTCCAAAGCAAAACGTTGTGGAAACCAAGTGGGTGTTCTACAACAAGCAAGACGAGCATGGAGTGGTGACAAGAAACAAGGCTCGACTTGTGGCAAAAGGTTATGCCCAAGTCGCAGGTTTGGATTTTGAGGAGACTTTTGCTCCTGTGGCTAGGCTAGAGTCAATTCGGATATTACTAGCCTATGCTGCTCACCATTCCTTTAGGCTGTTCCAAATGGACATGAAGAGCGCTTTCCTCAATGGGCCAATCAAGAAGGAGGTATACGTGGAACAACCCCCTGGCTTTGAGGATGACAGGTATCCCGACCATGTATATAAGCTCTCTAAGGCGCTCTATGGACTTAAGCAAGCCCCAAGAGCATGGTATGAATGCCTTAGAGATTTCCTTATTTCTAATGCTTTCAAGGTTGGGAAAGCCGATCCCACTCTTTTAACAAAGACATGCAATGGTGATCTTTTTGTTTGCCAAATTTATGTTGATGACATAATATTTGGTTCTACTAACCAAAAGTCTTGTGAGGAGTTTAGAAGGGTGATGATGCAAAAATTCGAGATGTCGATGATGGGCGAATTGACCCACTTCCTTGGATTCCAAGTGAAGCAACTCAAGGATGGCACCTTCATCTCCCAAACGAACTACACTCAAGATCTTCTCAAGAGGTTTGGTATGAAGGACGCTAAGCCCGCGAAGACACCGATGGGAACTGACGGACATCTCGACCTCAACAAAGCAGGTAAGTCTGTTGATCAAAAGGCATACCAGTCAATGATAGGTTCATTACTTTATCTTTGTGCTAGTAGACCGGACATTATGCTTAGTGTATGCATGTGTGCTAGATTTCAATCCGACCCCAAGGAATGTCACCTTGTGGTCGTTAAGCAAATTCTTAGGTATTTAGTTTCTACGCCTTGCTTCGGGATCTGGTATCCAAAGGGGTCTACCTTTGACTTAATTGGATACTCAGACTCTGACTATGCGGGGTGCAAGGTTTATAGGAAGAGCACATCAGGGACGTGCCAATTTCTAGGAAGGTCCCTGGTGTCCTAGAGTTCCAAGAAACAAACATCTGTTGCCCTATCCACCGCTGAGGCCGAGTACGTTGCCACAGGACAGTGTTGCGCGCAACTGCTTTGGATGAGGCAAACCCTCCAGGACTTTGGCTGCAATCTGAGCAAAGTCCCACTCCTATGTGACAATGATAGTGTAATCCGCTTGGCGGATAATCCTGTTGAACACAGCCGCACTAAGCACATAGACATCCGGCATCACTTCCTAAGAGACCACCAGTAAAAGGGAGATATTGATGTGTATCACATTAGCACCGAGAACTAGCTAGCCGATATCTTCACCAAGCCTTTAGATGATAAAAGGTTTTGCAGGTTGCGTAGTGAGCTAAATGTCTTAGATTCACGTAACTTGGATTGATCTATAGCATACATGTAGTTCATCCCTTTGACCATGTTACTTTAAGAATTTACATCATTTATTGTTTATTTGTGGTGTTCAAGTTGTACAAGTCATCCCCGGACCTCACAAGTACATATGCAAATGATGCACATGTTTAGGGGAAGATGTGCTACAACTTGACTCCTTTGAGACTAACTGGTTTGTTTGAGTATACTTGAAGTAGTATCGAAGGACCATTGAAAGGGAAAGTGAACTTGGACGACGAAAAGACTTCCACTGCACTCTGGTATTAGTGTATTTAATTCCAAGTTCATACTTATGCTCTCATTGCCTTTTTGCTCTTATTTGACATTTTGGTGAGGCAATGGGGTTAAAGGGCCAAAAATGATCCTGTTTTGGTGCTTAATGCCAAAGGGGGAGAAATTAAGGCCAAAGCAACTAGATCAGCCAACCACTTGAGAATTTCAAAAATAGTAGAGTTAGAGTTTGTATTTTGCCCAAATGACTCTTATTGCAAAATTTAATCTCTTATGGGGAAGAATTTTGATTGTGGGAAAAAGGGGGAGTTTTTGGCACTTGATCAATATACTTTTGGAATATCTCTCTATTTTCTCAAACAAGTGTGTTTGACTTAGAAATAAAAAAAGAATTTGATTTGCAAAAACAAACCAAATGGTGGTAAAGAGTGATCCAAATATGCCAAATCCTAAGTAAAAAGAATTTGGTCTTCAAATTTGCATTGATGTTGCACTTCTTTTGTTGCTTTTTAATGTGTTGGCATAAATCACCAAAAAGGGGGAGATTGAAAGGGAAATGTGCCCTTGGGCCATTTCTATAAGTGTTTTGGTGATTAGATGCCCAACACATATTAATTTAGTTCTTATGTGCTAAATGAGCGAGAAGTGCAAATCAAAGAAAAAGGTATGTATCTGGCCTTAGTAAATTGTTTTGAGTACTAACATATGCATTGAGGTGCCAAGAAACATTGTCGAGAAGAAATGATTTGAATTGGAGAATATATGGCTCAGGACAGCCAAAACCAGCTCCAGCCTAGCACATCGGACTGTCCGGTGGTGCACCGGACTGTCCGATGGTGCACCGGACAGTGTCCGGTGCCCCAGGCTGGCCTGCGGCGAACTGGCTGCTCTCGGGAATCAGCGGGGCGACGTGGCTAAAAATCATCGGACTGTCCGGTGGTGCACCGGACTGTCTGGTGTGTCGTTAGCGTCGCGCCCAAGTCCTTCAGCGACGAATTCGTCGCTCTCGGGGAAACCAAAAGGCGTCGTGGCTAAAAATCACCGGACTGTCCGGTGAGTCAGAGCCGCTCGAGCCAACGGTCGGCAGCGAAATCAGCGGGTGACACGTGGCTCGAGCCAACGATCGATTGGGCACACCGAACTGTCCGGTGTGCACCGGACTGTGTCCAGTGCGCCAACGGGATCACTGGCTCAACGGTCAGATGTGCCAGATAAGGAAGGAGATCGCGCACCGGACAGCTACAGGACCTGTTCGGTGGTGCACCAGACTGTCCGGTGCGCCACTCGACAGAAGGCAGGAATTGCCTTCCAAGTTGATCTCCAACGGCTCCTAGCTGCCTTAGGGCTATAAAAGGGACCCTTAGGCGCATGGAGCAGATGCCCAAGCATTCACTAAGCATCCTAAGACTCCCAGACTTCGCCTCTGCGCATTTGATCAATTGTGTTAGTGATTTGAGCTCCATTCGAGTTGTGAACTCTCTGTGGTGTGTTTCGAGCTCATGTCTTGGCTTGTGTGCGTGTGTGTGTGTTGCGAATCTGAGTCTTGCATGTGTTACTCTCTCTCTCTCTCTCTCTCTCTCTTACTACTGTGCTTCTATTGTGTTAAACTTATAAGGGCGAGAGGCCCAATTTGTGGAGATTCCTCGTAAACGGGATAAAGACTCTAAGGAAGATAGTCATGGTACTCAAAATTGATCATTGGATCACTTGAGAGGGATTGAGTGCAATCCTTGACCGAAGGAGGTCACCACAACGTGGAAGTAGGCATTGGCCGAACCACGGTATAAATCACTGTGCCTCGTGTCCATCTTATTTTGTGATTGGCTTTTCTTCTAGAATTCACACTCTAGCATCTTGGTCTTAATCGCACTAACATTTCATAACCAAGTATTGGCTATTTAGTGTTGAATTCTAGAGGATCACCTATTCACCCCCCCCCCTCTAGGTGCTCTCAATTTGAAGCAAGAGTGTTTTCCCCTTGACTTGTTCTTGTTGGGGTACTCCTTGCGTCCTTTTAGTGAGGTCTTGAAGCGCTTGACGATGAGTGCCATCTCATCCTCATTGAGCCCGACAGACTCCACTTGTGCTACCTTGCTAGGTAGCGCCTCCCTGCTGCTGGTTGCTTTGAGAGCAACAGGCTGCGGCTTGTAGACAGGAAGTGAACCATTCAAGGCATCGTCCACATATCATGCTTCTTTCACCATCATGCGCCCGCTCACGAATTTTCCGAGGATTTCCTCGGGCGTCATCTTGGTGTACCTAGGGTTTTCACGAATAAGGTTTACAAGATGAGGATCAATAATAGTGAATGACCTGAGCATGAGTCGAACGACGTCATGATCCATCCATCTTGTACTCCCGTAGCTTCAGATTTTGTTGGCAAGGGTCTTGAGCCTGTTGTATGTCTGTGTTGACTCTTCTCCCCTTATCATTGTGAATCTCCCCAGATCGCCTTCCACCAGTTCCATTTTTGTAATCATGGTAGCATCATTTCCCTCATATGATATCTTGAGGGCATCCCAGATTTACTTGGCGTTGTCCAAGCCGCGCACTTTGTTGTATTCATCCCTGCATAGAGACGCTAGCAAGACAGTGGTGGCTTGGGCATTTTTATGAATTTGATCATTTATGCATACGGGGTTGTCAGTACTATCAAAATGCATTCCATTTTCTACAATCTCCCAGATACTAGGATGGAGGGAGAATAAATGACTATGCATTTTATGACTCCAAAAAGAATAATCCTCTTCATCAAAGTGTGGGGGTTTTCCAAGTGGAATTGATAGTAAATGGGCATTCGAATTGTAAAGGATGCGAGAATAATCAAAGGAGTAATTTTGATTAATTGTTTTCTTTTTCGATGAAGAGTCTTCATCGTCGTCATCCCTTGGTGAAGAAGAGGAGACATCGCTGTCGTAGTAGATAATCTTCTTGATGCGCCTCTTCTTCTTCCCATCCCTCTTCTTGTGACTTGAGCCTGAGTCAGTGGGCTTGTCCTCTCTTGGCTCGTTAAGGAGGGACTCCTTCTCATTGTCATTGATCACCATCCCCTTGCCCTTAGGATCCATCTCTTCGGGCGGTTAGTCCCTTTAATGTAGAGTACGTCTCTAATACCAATGAGAGCACCTAGAGAGGGGGTGAATAGGTGATCCTGTAAAATTCAATACTAAATAGCACAAACTTGGTTTAAAGATGTTAGTGCAATTAAAACCAAGTTGCTAAAGTGAGAACTCTAGAAGAAAATCAATCACAATGAGTAGGGACACGAGACAGTGATTTTTATCCCGTGGTTCAGCCAAAGCCTACTCCACGTTGTGGTGACCTCCTTCGGTCAAGGATTGCACTCAATCCTTCTCAAGTGATCCAACGATCAACTTTGAGTACCACTATTTTCTTCCTTTGCAGTCTTTTCCCGTTTGCGAGGAATCTCCACAAATTGAAGCCTCTCGCCCTTACAATCTTTGATCACAAGAGAAGCACAAGAGTAAGGGAGGGAAAGCAACACATGCAAGACTCAATTCACAGCAAACACATGGCGCAGGGAGTTCACAACTCAAATGGTGCTCAAATCTCTAACACAAAAATCCGAATGCGTGGCGGCAGAGTCTAGGCGTCTTAGAATGATCAGATGCTTGGTGTAGTGCTCCATGTGCCTAGGGGTCCCTTTTATAGCCCCAAGGCAGCTAGGAGTCGTTGGAGATCCAATTGGAAGTCAATTCTTGCCTTCTGTCGGGTGGCGCACCGGACAGTCCGGTGCACCACCGGACATGAACAGTAACAGTCCGGTGCCTGATCTCCTTCCTTTTCTGATGAAGCCAACCGTTACGCCCTCGGTCCCCTTGGCGCATCAGACACTGTCCGGTGCACACCGGACAGTCCGGTGCGACCAAGTGACCGTTGGCTCGGCCACGTGTCGCCCGTTGATCGCGCTGCCGACCGTTGGTCGTGGGCGCCGTTGGCTCACCGGACAGTCCGGTGATTTTTAGTCGCGGCGCCTGCGCTTTTTCCCAAGAGCGACAAGTTCGTCGCCTGGCTAGCCTGGGCACCGGACACTATCCGGTGCACCACCGGACAGTCCGGTGCACCATAGGCTGGTGCTGGTTTGGCTGAACTCAGCCAAGACTCCTTCAATTCGTTTCCACTTTTCTTGGCTATGTTCCTAGCACTTAGAGATATATGTTAGTATCAAAAACAATTTACTTGGGCTAGAAGCATACCTTGTTCTTTGATTTGCATCTTAACACTTATTAACCAACTTATTTGGTGTTGGGCATCTAATCACCAAAACATTTATAGAAATGGCCCAGGGGCACATTTCCCTTTCACAAATGCCGAAGTAATTTGAGTTGGGTGCCTTATATGTTCATCTAGAAAGCTAAAATCCTCCAAAGGATAAAAGTTTTCCTTTGGCTTCTACTAAGAGACAGGATTCTCTCCAAAGTAAATCTAAACAAAAGGAATTGGCAAGGAAATATAAATTGCACTTAATGAGATTGCCTAGAACTATGCAACACATTTTCTTTGATTGTCAGATCGCGAAATTCACTTGGAGAGTGGTGCAGGCGGCACTTCATCCCATCTGTATTCCCAAGAATCCCATTGAGATGTTTGGCCGCTAGCTCCATCTTTTCAATAAATGGGACATGAATTTGTTAACGGTGGGATGCAGTGCGGTTCTTTGGACTCTTTGGAAAATAAGAAATGAAGCTTGCTTTGAAGATAAAAGAGTAGTTAATATGTTAGACATCTTTATATTGTGTTGCTTCTGGATGAACTCATGGA
This sequence comes from Zea luxurians, assembly GCA_029449295.1. NCBI lineage: Eukaryota > Viridiplantae > Streptophyta > Magnoliopsida > Poales > Poaceae > Zea > Zea luxurians. Next base: position 1,177,198 of record JAOPSE010000044.1, read on the forward strand.
TTCTATTACAGAAAAAATCGGCAAGAAAAAAGCTGGAGGAAAGAAGCAACCATCTCAGAAAAATGGCTAGTGATATCTTCATTCGAGGTCAGGGGTGGTCTCCAATAGACAGGAGGTTGACGCAGTGATTGGAAGCGCAGGGGGATCCTTTTTGGCGAAGATGCTCCTATCTGAACTTGAACCTGGAGACTCTTGTGGCTCTTGTATCAGGATGTCGATCTATAATAATTCATCTTGGTTAAACCCCTTTTTGCCTTAGTCGTCTTTTACTGTATGGCAATAGTTGTTAAGTCTGGTCTGTTGCAAACTATAGCTGGGTTAGGTGTTGGGCTTTTCCGCTTTTGTTGCTAGTGGCAAGCTGCGACTAAGACAGTGTCGGTGTGTGTGTCTGTGGTTGTAGAACATCATTGTTTCCTGTTTCTTAATGAAATAGGGGGGATCCCTTTTCGTCAAAAAATTGTCTTATATATGAACTTTTCAGCAGGTTATTTTGGATTAAGGGCTTACAGTTCTTTTTGGGGGAGCAAATACTGTTTTTCTTTTATGGGTGCAGATTTTTGCAGCACCATGTTGATGTTCCAAGTTTTTGCTTAATTGTCTTCTCTTACTCTGTTGCATGTAATCTATGTGCTGCAAAGTCACCCCTAAATGCATTAAAAAAACTTTACAATTTTATGTGTTGCTTGTGCACAAAAAGAAAACAGAAACAGATATCTCACATGCCAATGATTACTTACTTGGTTCTTATGTTTCTGCTTTAGGATGGGAAAGATGTCAAGGCCAAATAAAAGGAATAAAAAGTAGGGAAAATACAAGTGAGTTATTGATTCACTTTTGCCAATTTTTTGTCTTTTGCATGTATTTATGCAGTTATATTATAGTGGTAATAATTCTGTTGTACAATGATCCTTGACTAGGAAATAGAGGTGAATAGGGTGGTTTAATTCATTGCTTATCAGTTGACTCATGATACATCAGTTAGAAGCATGAGAAAGTTATTTAATAACAAATATTCGCTTTAATATATTATGCAAGTTCTATGGTAAATTGACAAATTTAGATTCTTCCTTTATGTTTTTCAGATACGTTATGCAGTCACAGCATGTTTCAGAAGTTCATTCAGTTTTATTTTAGATATGTTCACAAAGTCATCACCTATTAGGTTGTATATTTGAATGCTCGTTTCAGGTGTTAATATATTTTTATCTCTATCTTGCAGGTGTCTTACTGAAGAGGCTCAAGCCATGATGATTATGCTATTTGTTGATATCAGCCGATTGATGAAGTCCCTTTCAGTTTGTGAACTCTAATTCTGTAAGTAAGAGTTGCTTTTCTTCCACTTACAGTTGTGGAGTACATTGCTTTTCGGACTACATTGCTTCTGCTTCTATCTTTACATTCTTTTGACTGGTAACACTGCAGAAAGTTGAAACTCAGCAAGCTAGAACTGACTGCATTGTGGAGATATTATTGCCACTAAAATCTCGTAAGTAGAGCTCAAATTCCTAGATAAGGCTCTATTATCAACTGCATGTATCCAATTATGCTTCATTATTCTAATTGTCGGCATTTGCTAAACAGGATGCATGTCCTAATCCATCCATAGAGCAGTTACTTGATGCTGTTCAGAGGCACTTCACAGCCCAGGTTGATAAAACAAATTTAACTTCTGACTCCAGTAACTTGCATCCTTATGATGTTATTAGGACCTAATAGTCTGCTTTGTTGTGTTAATTCCAATTTGCTTTGCCCATGCCAAAGCAATTGGATGAGCTGCAGGTCATTGTCGGCTTTGTGCAAGCTGCAAAGAGGCTGAAGACGACTACGAAAGTGGCCTAACTGTGAAGCCTGAACTTCAACTAACAGATTCAAGAGAGGATGCAGCATGTTTGATGAATGTTGTCGTGCTATGTAATATATATGCACAAAGTTCTTTAGATTTAAGTGGCTAGGTTAATGACAACTATATTATGTTAGCCTCATCTGATGTAGATATGCCTATCTAAAGATGTTTTAATGTCTAGCTCATTTCTTTCCCGGTGATTGGATGTGGATTGAAATGACAAGTTTAAAAGTTATTTTGTCACCCTTTTCGGTGTTCCAACATTAAATTTAGCTCATGTTTTGCCCAAATTGCATGCAGAACTAATCAGGAATGCAGCATGTGATGGCTAGAAGTGCCATAAAATTACCAAGTCCCATGGTAAAACCCTTCTGCAATAGTAGCCAGGAACTGTTTAAGTGAGCCTGTGTAAAGACTTCTGAGTAATGGCTTGATAAAAGCTTTGGGAGGTGAATTGCAGTTAGCACCAAGACAAATCGAGCACCATGAGGGAAGCACAATGGCCAATTATAATATATCAGGTATTTAACTAGCATTTTATCAAATTAGGCAGCATCGTTAGCACGGAGCAACTCACTATTTTATCACTAACAGGCCGGTCATGTATATATAATCCTTCTATAGTTTGTACTTATTTAATTTGAGCTATCTTTGACAAGACACCAAATACAAAATGATATCCTGCTATTTTAAGACACGTGCTCATTAAGCAATTTTAGTAGTGATTTACTCCATCCATCCCAAAATAAATAATATTTAGATTTATCCTTGGTTAAATTATTATAAATTTGACTAAATTTATAGACAAGAATGCCAATATTTATTACACCAAATATGTGTGACATAAGAATATATTTTGTGGTAAATCTAATAATACTTATTTGGTAGTATTATAAAAGACAAACCTAAAACATAATTTATTTTAGGACGGAGGAGTATTTTCTAACTGCTCCATCTCAGAATAATACAGTAGTTTTAGGTTGTCCTGAGTCAAACTATTTTAAATTAAATCAGATTTTTAGAAAATATAATTAACATTTACGATACTAAATAAATACATTTTGAGGATTTATTTTATAACCCACATAATGCTACTAATTTGATTATAGATGCTGATATTTTCTCCTACTCCCACTATCTTGAAATATATGTTGTGTTTGACTTGGATAGTAGGAGGGATGAGAGTCGTACATTCTAGATTTTTTTATATGGAATCTCTACTAACTATTAAGACACTACTGTAGACTGCCCCTGCCTCCCTACGCCCGCCCGCGTGCCACACTCCCCGCCGCGAACACGGCAATCCCCGCCCACCCTCCGCAATCCGCCCTCTGCCCTCCGCGAAGGCCCTCTCCCCACGCCTCCGCTCCTATGGCCCCGTCCTCATGGCGTTCCGGCAACTACCGCGGGCCCTCCGCTTCTCCTCTAGGTCCCTCTCCTACAGAACCCTCCCAAACCAAAGCGATTCCTCCGAGCTGCTGCGACGGTGTCTCCCCGGGGCCCCTAGCACAGCTCGCGTTCCATCGAGATCCAGTCGTCTGGCCGCTCCATCGAGGAGCTGATGGAGAAGGTGCTGTCCGTGAACATCCTCTCCTCGGACTACTTCAAGGAGCTCTTCAAGTACAAGACCTGCCACGAGGTCGTCGACGAGATCTACAACCAGGTGGACCACGTCGAGCCCTGGATGACTGGCAACTGCCGCGGACCCTCCTCCGCCTTCTGCCTCCTCTACAAGTTATTCACCATGAAGCTCACCGTTAAACAGATGCACGACCTGCTCAAGCACTAGGACTCCCCCTACATCAGAGCTGTAAGTGAACCTCTGCCCTCTTGGTTTTCTATTCAATGATTTATTTGTTGATTCTGCATGTACCGCTGTAGGAATAGATTTTTTTGCTGATTGTTACAGTTTAGGGGATTTTTTTGCCGGAGTAATACTTTCAAGATGGCAATTAATCCCCCAGCTCAGACTGAAGATAAACAAGTATGCCAATTTTTCATGTTTCTTCTTTCATTGAAATAAAATTTGCGCATAACTGGAAGTTAGTTACACAAATTTGTTCATCTTCTACGATTTACCTGCAAAGGGATAGTCAGACAAGAAGGAATTTCCCTACTAAAAGGTCAAACTCGCCTACTAAAATGACTCGTGCGATGCCTGTTAAAATGCTGATGGAGCAGGACATGTGGAAAGAAAGACGGCCTGATGAGGAGCCACTGAATGTTGTTGCAAGATTAATGGGCCTACATGAGCCTCCAAGTCAGCAACCCAATTTCCCTTTAGGCAGACAATTGGATAAGAAATATCAGTGTGGTGGTTTTGAAGAGAACTACTGGAATCTCAAGTCGAAGAAGGAAAGCAAATGCCACCAAAACTAAAAGGCAGGGCCACGCCATCAGCACACTTGGAATGGTTCTGGTGACCAACCATCAAGAATCAGTAGCAGCCAGAGCATGCACCAAGGAAATGAGACTTGTGAGAAGAGGATGTCAATTGTTCGTGAGAAGTTTGCTGAAGCAAAGCGACTAACCACAGATGAGAAACTTCTTCATTCGAAGGAGTTCCAAGATGCATTGCAATTTTTAAGCTCAAATAGAGACCTATTTTGGAGTTCCTTGACGAGCCAAATCCTCTATTATCAAGCAACTGTTATGAGTTCCAACCTGTTGCACCACCTTCTGAAGTAAAGCAAATAACCATACTGAAGCCATCATAATCAGAAAAGAGAAAAGACAACATCCTTGTGGGGAGACAACTGTTTTCAGATGGAGATGGAGGTGAAAGTGAACGAAACAGATACAGGCACCATCAGAGTTTGGATGTTTCCCCAGCAATTCAAATTTGTCTAAGCCAACTAAAATTGTAGTACTAAAACCAGGATTCCCCAGTTCTCATGACTCCAGGATTGCAAGGTCTTCACTATCATCAGCAGAAGACAGTGAAGATGAAAGTATGATGGCAGTTGATGAAACCATGTGCTCAAGAAGGTTGGCAAGAGAGTTTGCATATCAATGTATTTTATCATATTAATCACTATTCATATAATGTTGTTCTGCCTCTCGCATGCGTGGCTTGTTGGCTGACCGACCTAACATTGTAGCTCACGTCCGTTGCCCCCGACCCTCGCGTCGCACCCTCCCTTGCACATCGCCGCCGCTATGGTCATCCCCAGATCCGTGCTCTTCTTGCCTATCCAGCAAATACACTCTCCCCTCTGCTCCCTTCCTTCAACGGTATTATATATTCCCGTTGCAACGCACGGGCACTCACCTAGTGATCCCATATGTGTGTTAGGGTTTGGGAAGCAAATCCTCCGCAGAAACGTCCGGCCACTCACATGTGGGGCCAGGCGCCGGGTACGTCCCTGCATGTTAGTGCTGAGGATCCGGTTGGGTGTGTTTAGTTTAGAGGATAAGATCGTCTCCTTGGGTAGGAGTATAGATGGCCAATAAGCACAAGGCCCACGAGCCCGGCACAAAGCCCGCTGTTTAGGTCTAGTCCGAGCCCGGCATGGCCCGGTTCTATGGAGTCCAGATCGGCCCAACACGAATAAGCGGGCTAGGCTCGGACAGAAAACTAGACACGGTGGGCTAGCACGACACGGCCCGTTTATCTCTAAGCCCGTTAAGCCTGCTTTTTTGCACTAAAACGTGCTTGCTGGCCCGCTTAGCCCGCTTTTCAGCCCGTTTTTACGTGCTAAATGGGTCGTGCCGGCCCGTTTAGACCCGATGTGAGTCGGGCTCGAATAGGAAATCGAGCCCGCATGCTTAGATGGCCCGACCTGATTTTCTAACTGTGCCTGGCGGGCCGGGCCCAAAATGGGCCGGGCTTCACCGGGACCAGGCTGAGCGGCGCCGGGCGGCCGTTTGACAATCTCTAGGTAGGAGGGATGTTGAGATATAGAAGTCAGCACAAATTAGAATCTCTCAAATAGGATCCACATATCATCGTTTCGCTAGTTTCTTCCTTCTTCTAAATGGTGCAATGACACTGACCCATCCACTGCTAGCCGACAAGCCCAACTGCTACTTCCACCCCTGTCCCCCATCTAGTTTGCTCATAATCGCCTGTGCAGACCTTGGTCTGCTTGATGCACCCCCGCCATGACCACTTGCCTCACGCACTCACGTCAGGTTGAGCTTGCATATCTAGGTGTTAGAGCTTAGCTCTTAGCTCACCACGGGCGGATATAGAGGGTAGACAAGAACACAGGGTGGGCCTCGATCCATCCTTTGATTTTGATTCTGCTAAATTATATAGATGTTTTTTAATTTATTTGCTTCTTTTGATTATCATACGTTGTAGAACTCAAAATGCAAAGACATTTATTTATTGATTTTCATAAGATTTGACCATCCTAACTTTAAATCCTAGATTCGCCACTGTAGCTCACCCAACCACATCAGCCAAAGTTCGCCTGGCCACGTTGGGCTATAACTCGTGTTGGTGGTGGAACCGTCCGCCTCCATTGGAGCACTCATGATGTGAGGAAGAAGAGAAAGGCAACACAAGGGAAAAAGTAGGATGCAAGGATATTAGAAATGATGTTTAGATGGGATCAATATTTATAAGAAAATTGACCTTATTGGCCATTAAGTTTGGATTTTAGTGTTTGATGAATAACCACTACCGGAATCCGGGCCTTTGCCGAGTGCCGCCCTCGGTAAAGTCTTGCGCTCGGTAACGAGACAGTTTACCGAGTGCAGGACACTCGGCACCGCGAAGCACTCGGCAAAGAGCACTTTGCCGAGAGGCAAACACTCGGCAAAGACGGCTCTCGGCAAAGGGTCGTTAGCGGCCGTCTGCAGCTGACGGCCGTTAGTCTTTGCCGAGGGCCGAAAGCAGACACTCGGCAAAGCAGATTCTTTGTCGAGTGTCAAATATCTGGCACTCGGCAAAGAGTGTCTTTGCCGAGTGTCTTATGTGGACACTCGGCAAAGCATATTTTTATTTTTTATTTTGGCCACCAAACTTTTTGTGGTATGTTCCTACACTATGTAGACATACATGTACCATTTTGGGACAATTATAACAGTATTTTCAATAGCTAGTAGATTTAGTTCGTTTATTTGAATTTCTTCAGAAAAAACACATTTGAACTGCAGGTCACTCGAAACTTGGAAAACCATGCATGCAAAAATGATATCTATGCTACTTAGCACAAGTTACGACCGATTTCAGGAGCGGGCCAGAAACTTCGAGCACCATGCTCACTCAACATGCCCGTGAACTGGCCATCTAGTTGTTTAAAAATTGTATAAAACACAAACAAAGTCAGAAAATCATGAAACCTGTCCACGTGTCATGATATCATATGTAGAGACTGTGATAAAAATTTGACAAAGTTTCGAGAAAGCTGTGACGCACTATGTGTACAAACCTAAGAGATCCACATTGAAACTCTATGATTTCATGTGTAGTTCTCTTAGGTTTCTACATATAATGTCTCACAACTTTCTCCAAACATTCTAAATTTTTTATCACAGCCTCTACATATGATATCATGACACGTGGACAAGTTTCATGATTTTCTGACTTTGTTTGTGTTTTATACAATTTTTAAACAGCTGGATGGCAAGTTCATAGGCATGTTGAGTGAGCATGGTGCTCGAAGTTTCCTGTCCGCTCCTGAAATCGGTCGTAACTTGTGCTAAGTAGCATGGATATCATTTTTGCATGCATGGTTTTCCAAGTTTCGAGTGACTTGCAGTTCAAATGTGATTTTTTCGAAGAAATTCAATAAACGAACTAAATCTACTAGCTATAGAAAACACTTTTTCTAATTGTCTCAAAATGGTACATGTAGGTCTATATAGTGTAGGAACACACCACAAAAATTTTGGTTGGGAAAATAAAAAAATAAAAATATGCTTTGCCGAGTGTCTAGAGATGACACTTGGCAAAGTAGTCTTTGCCGAGTGTCTCCTAGGCGACACTCGGAAAAGAATTATAAAATAATATTTGCCGAGTGTCGCGCAGGTGACACTAGGCAAAGACTACTTTGCTGAATGTCCCCGATCTGGCACTGGGCAAAACGTATTTTAAAAATAAAAAAGCTGAGTGCCAGATCACGAGCACTCAGCAAAGCAAGCGTACATAGCAACTGTCAGTCCTTTCTTTCTCACTCTCTCACTCTCTTCTCACGCGCCGCCGCCGCCGCTGCTCTCCATGCCGCCGCGCCGTCGCCGCCGCGCCCTCGCCCACCGCGCCCCTGCCCACCGCCGGCGTGACCTCGCCCGCCGCACCCTCGCCCACCGCCGTCGTGCCCTCGCTCCGCGCCGCGCCCGCCGTGCCCGCGCCGGCGCCACCATGCCCCTTGCCCGTGCCCCTCGCCATGCCCCTCGCCGTGCCCCTGACGCGCCCCTCGTCGTGCCCTCGCCGTGCCCCTCGCCGTTCCCCCGCCGTGCCCTCGCTCGCCCGATGCCTCGCCCGCGACCCGTCGTCTAGCCCGCGACCCGTCGTCTCACCCGCGACCAAACCTCCAAGGTGATTGCTTGCTTTATGTTCTACATGTATGATTTATATGAAATGATTCGATTTAAAATTGAGTTAATTATATACGTGTATGATTAGGTTAATATGTAGTATTGTTGATTGCCGGCCATCGTGTCGTTGAATTATGTGTGGATGTCAGCCATCGTGCTGATTGTTTTATTTGCAGGATTTCGAAACCTCCCCGTGCAGGGGAGGTGCTGCCGAAATTTTATGTTGCTAGGCTTCTGTTAGAGGATGGAGGACCGTGAGTGGATGTACACGGGCCGTAGAGGAAGGAACGATGTCACCACTGAATGGATTAGAAAGACCGATGATTTCGTGGAACGGGCATATGGCGAAGCTGCTAAAGGAGCGAGTCTAGTCCCATGCCCTTGTAGCAAATGTGCTAACCGGAAAAGAAAACCAAAGAAGGCCATGGTAGAACATATTTGGAAGAATGGATTTACGCCGGGCTATACTCGGTGGATATTTCATGGTGAAGCGCATCGTACGAGAGAGGAGGTGCTGAGACAACGTGTCGAGGCTTATGACGCGGATGCGGGGGTAGCGGATATGTTGAACGACTATCAGGAGGCACAGTACACGGGAGGATGTATGGATGACGAGCCAGAGCCGACTGCAAAGGCGTTCTACAACATGTTCGACGTGGCACAGAAGCCCCTTCACGGCCAGACAAAGGTTTCTCAACTGGATGCCATTGGGCGTGTAATGGCGTTCAAGTCACATTACAGCATAAGTAGAGACGCATTCGATGGCTTGTTGACGGTTATTGGGAGCCTGCTTCCGGATGATCACGTTCTGCCAAAGAGCATGTACGAGGCACAGAAACTCCTTCGTGCACTCAAGATGACGTATGAGCAGATTCATGCTTGTCCGAAGGGCTGCGTGCTATTTAGGAAAGAATACGCGGAGGCAAAGTACTGTCCCAAGTGTACATCGTCTAGGTTCATGGAGGTAGACTCTGGTGATGGACAGAAGAGGCAGCTTGACATCCCCTTGACAATCCTACGGCACCTTCCGTTCATACCGAGGATCCAGCGTCTGTACATGACAGAGGAATCCGCGAAACAGATGACATGGCACAAAAATGGAAAACGATACAATCCTGACAAGATGGTGCACGCATCCGATGGTGAAGCATGGAAACACTTTGATGCCATTCACCGTGAGAAAGCCGAAGAGGCTCGTAATGTACGTGTTGCGTTGGCCACAGATGGGTTCAATCCCTATGGAATGAACGCTGCCCCGTACGCTTTGCCGAGTGCCGTAAGTAGCACTCGGCAAAGAACCTGACATGGGAACCCTCCCTGGCGGGTTCTTTGCCGAGTGTCCAAGGTGGCACTCGGCAAAGATTGATTCTTTGCCGAGTGCTGCCGGGCAGACACTCGGCAAAGGTAACTCCTTTGCCGAGTGTCACCCGGGACACTCGGCAAAGACGCCGTCTCCGTCACCCGTCGCCGTAACCGCTGCTTTTTTTGCCGAGTGCTCCCTGACACTCGGCAAACCTCTTTGCCGAGTGCCCGAGAAAAAGTACTCGGCAAAGAAGGCTTTGCCGATGCACTGTGTGCCGAGCCTTCTTTGCCGAGTGCGACACTTGGCAAAGCCTTTGCCGAGTGTTTTTAAGGCTTTGCCAAGTGCTTCAGGCACTCGGCAAAGGCGGCGATTCCGGTAGTGAACATGACTATATTTGGACTAATATTATTTACTAGTATACAAGTATAGTCTAAATAGATGCAAGGTGGACTTGGACTTCGACAAAGTGATGACATGAATGATCAACACCTTAAGCAATACTACATTATAAGTCAGGTTTAATGCTTATAAGGCATTCTAAGAAGTCTAATACACCAAAAGGTAGAAGTCCAAATGCAAAGGCACAAATAAAATTGAAGCCGCCAAAGTAGAAACAAAGAGCTGGACAAATTGAAAATGTCTCAATATTTTAGATCTACTCAAACTGACATGACTTTAGATATATGTTGCCGAGCATTTTATTAGCTTTCCAAAAAAAGATCAAGATCAAAATCAAAGTTCAAAGCTGTTATGCCCCAATATGAACTCAACCGATTGTGGCTCTATGAAGATTCAACAACCGTGTGTCGTCCCACCTCTCTCATAGACCTATGGCTGTGGTGGTGAAGCAGCTCTTGGTTGTATTAATTAATACTAGTGAATGGTGCGCGCCCTGCGCGCGTTGTAAAATTTGACTCTAGAATACTTCTAGGTAGAGAAGGGACAACCAAACCTAAATTATTGTATTTCACGATCAGTAATATGCATGGTTAGATGAATATCGAAACAGTAAACATTATTATTATAAAAATATGTGAAAATGACAATAGTCGAACATGTCTTCAGCTGGATTATGTTCACCACCTTAATAATAGTTTTTAACATTCTACTGCCTTGGAAGCACCGGACCTTGAGGTGTATATATACGCAAAAGGAATAGACCGTTGTTGCGAATATTCTAGGAGAATAGCTGTAAGGGCATGGGCATTGTACAACAGATAGATGTCATATATTACAATAACCTATCCGCAACTTCAGTTTGAAGTACAGTCAACGAAATTACCATCTCATATCCATGTGTGGGCATCGGTTCGCATTGATTATGGTGTTCCTGTACAACAAATAAATTTTGGATCTTTTAAATATGAGGTATAAGAAGTTCCAAAAGGGTAGATGCAGACCTTGGAGACTTGGTTAAATATGGCGATCGAAACGTCAACGGCGGCGATCTCCACCGAACCTGCCCATCGACCAAACAGACGCAGATGAAATTTAGCAGCAAACTAAAGTTGCTGGCCCTATAAACAAAATAAAAGATATAGGAGTGCAAAAATAGGGAAAGCAGAATAGTGAAACAGGCCACTATGGTACACGATTCGACCAGAAGGGGAACCATAACTGTCTCGTCATCATCATCAAAGTCAAATGAGAACAAAACAGAAAGGATGCAGTTGGCGTATACGCTGTGAATAGGTCCTGTCTGATGCAACCCATCAGTTGTAACGAGGAAACGGCAGGCCGCGTGGAGGAGGATTTAGGAAGAGGATGCTTTCAGCAGCATGTACCATAAAATATGAGGTATAAGAAGTTCCAAACACACTGTTAATGTTATATAAAAAATAATAAAAACTATGCACTAATTGCAGGAAGAGAAGCGACATGTATAAATGAAAATATCTGCATTTAAGGATGTAGATTGCAAGACAAATGTTTTTTACCCCAATCTAATGTTACACAGACTTAAGTTGTTTTTAATTTATCGTAACTGCTCAACCTTTTTAAATTTCTAGTCAATTAAAATATTATATATATACTTTCTTTCTGTATCTAGGTGTCGATTTGCTGAAGAATTTATTTCTCAATGCAAATCAGCTAATCTTCTCTAATAGAAAAAACATCCTTTCGATGACATTACAGTTTGCATGCGGTGAGACGCAAAGTTATGTAATAATCAACTATTAGAGAATTATGTTTGTAGGTATTAAAACATAGGGGCACTATAATGCTTTGATTAACAAAATCCAATCAACTGTACGTTTAGACATTTTTTGATAAGGAAGTTGTGTTTCTTTTAATGTGTCTTTGAACCTGACGATTTGTAAGTGTCAAAGGAAATACCTTCATCTTGTCATGTAAGTGGATCTGCAGATCGAATTTGTTTGAGCCTGTGACAATATTTCTTGAGCCTGTGACAATATTTATTTCATGAGGAAGTTGTGTTCCAGAGATTTGCTTGAGTCTGTGACAATATTTCTTTCATGAGGAATGTATTAAGGAACAATATTTGTCATGGTAATTGGTAAAGTAAATGTTTAAAGTTAAAAAGTGAAAAAAAGAGTTGTAAGAACCTTTTCGTTGGCGTTTCTAATGTGATGGAGGAATTTTCAGGAGTATTAGATGGTAAAACATTTGTGCTCTGTGGTGTGGTTTAATTGAATAGTTAAGTGTGGTGGACATCATCACACAGTGCTCAAAATAGTATTAAAAGGGGAAATAATAGTCGATTACATCATGCATCTGAGACGTCCATATAGTCCTTACAATAAATCAAAGTGCGGAAAATAAACATAGATAACCGCGGCCTTCACAGGCATCCGACTGGGGGTTGCCGCTAACCCACACCTAGAACTCGTCGTAGTCTTGGAACTCCTGGAAGTCTCCTTCCACAGCTTCATCTTCTCCTGAGCAGTGGTTGCAATGCTGACAACCTGGGGGGGTTTGGTGTGTAGAGCAAGAGTGAGTACACATCAACATACTCAGCAAGTATCCTGTTTGGCTGTAGTGGACTAGCTTTATGTGGGGGTAAGTCAAGCAGTTGCTTTTAGTTGGTCAGTTTATTATTTACTAGTAGAAAGCCAGGTTTTAGCATTAACCCAAGTTATTAACCCAAAGTACGCTTTCCAAACGGAAAGAATACCACTTACCATTACCATAAGCATAATCATAACCATCCTCATTGTCATCTGTAAACCAAAATGTCTCTGATCAAGTACCACTAATCACTGGAGCTCCCTTGGCCGCTCATAACCGCGAGCACGGCTGATATATCAGTTTTCAAACACTCTGCAGAGGTTGTGCACTTTACCCACAAGCCGTGATTCCCTCTTGCCTCGGGCCGATCAAACCATTAAACACTACCAAGGTGAATAGGCAGGGTCTCACTACGTAGCCTTTACAAAGATTTCCCCGGGGCTGTAGCCGCCCGTTAGGTTTCCTAAATGTACCGCACTCCTCCCCAAGGGACAAATAAACCTTGGCAGAGCGAGCCGCATACACCGAGCCCCATTGACGGCACAACGGCTAAGCGAACTACACCCCGGTTCCTCTAATTATTCAGCTAAGGGCGTCCCACTCCACCCTCATGGTTGCACTGTTTTCCCGGGCGGTCATCCATAGAACAGGTCCTTACGGAGAGGCACTCGAGAAACCGCTCGAGCCCCCTTGAAGACCACAAGTACAACATCATAATAAGAGAAGGGAAAACAGTGTATCATATATAATCTCATCATGTTCATTGATTAGAGTTTGAGCAATAGCATGAAGCTAAACAATAATAATCCGACCCAAATAGGTAAACAAGGACATGGATAACAAAAGCTAGTCAATCTTTAAGTATAAATGTGTAATGCGGGAGGTGAATTAAAGAATGATTAGGACAGAGATAGGTCAAAGGACACTTGCCTCCACCAACCGACTGCTGCTCAGGGGCTTCTCCTGCGAGTTCCTCGGGCTCTTCGACCGGATCGTTCTCTATGCGATTGCAAGCATACATACATTCATCCATTCAAATTGGGAAACAAACAGTACATCATACAAGGGAACAAATAAAGTAAATATGCATCAAGTATGACATTCGATATCGCATTCATTATGGTTAGAAACAAACGGGAAAGGGTCTCGCGGGGGGGGGGGGGGGTTAAAGCTTATGCACTAATGATTAGTTACAATTGGTTCTAACAAAAGAATTTAGTTATATGCACTAATGGAAATCTAGTCATTTTTAGTTGATCAACATTGAACTGGATAAACAATTGATTATATGAATCAACTAGCGTAACGGAATTCTAAATTAAGTTTCCTATTTCAATAACATGAACAATGATTAACCTGTCTAAAATAAAATATATAACAGTAATGAAAGAAAATAAAATAAAATAAAATAAAATAAAAAAAGGGGGGCGGTTGAACCGGCCAGGGGGCGGTTGAACCGGCCTGGGGCAGGGGCGGCTGGGCAGGGCGCGGGCGCGGGGCAGGGGGCGGCCGAGCCGGCCAGGGGGCGGGGCAGGGCGCGCAGGGGCGGCCGAGCCGGCCAGGGGCGGCCGAGCTGGGTGCGCAGGGGCGGCCGAGCCGGCCAGGGGCGGGGCAGGGCGCACAGGGGCGGCGGCGGCCGAGCCGGCCATGGGGCGGCCGAGCCGGGCGGCGGTTGGGCCGGGGAGGGGGAGAGGAGGGGAGAGGGAAGGGAGGAGAGGGGGAGGGGGACCTCACCGGGGACGGGGACGGGCGGCCGAACCGGCGACAAGCAGGGGCGGCGGCTAGGGCAGGGGCGGCGGCTAGGGCAGGGGGCGGTGGCTAGAGAGAAAATGGGAGAAAGGGAGGGAGAGAGAGGGATTTGGGGGAAGAGGGAGGGGCGGCTGGGCCAACTGGGCCCAAAAGGGGGCGCGCGGGGGGGCGGCTGGGCCGGCCAGGGGCGGCCCACGGCGCAGGAGAGAGAAAAAGGAGGAGGGAGAGAAAGAAAAAGAAAAAGAAAGAAAAGGTTTTTCTCCTTTTCGAAATCCGATCTTCCTAGATGAATGCACTTACATTTCTAAGCAATCAAAGAATGCATAGTTCGGCATGGTGCATCAAACAACATAAAGTATTTTAAGGTTTTGCTTAACACGGGAATTCCAAGTCGAACCCCGCTAAAACTTTGGAAAAGGTCAAGGTTTAGCGAGAGAACGAGAAAAGAAAAGAGTAACGCCTGAATTTGGTGAGAGAAAAGAAGAAAAAAATTCTACCCCCAAATTCAGGGCGTTACAAACCTATCCCCCTTAAAAGAATCTCGCCCTCAAGATTCAGGGCTGGCTAGCAAAGAGCTCTGGGTACTTGGCCATCAGATCATCTTCACGCTCCCAGGTTGCTTCTTCCTCAGAGTGGTGATTCCATCTGACTTTGCACATTCTGGTGGTCTTCCTTCGGGTGACTCTGTCTGCAACCTCAAGGATCTGCACTGGCTTCTCAACGTAGGTCAAGTCCTCCTGGACTTCAAGACCTTCCACTGGCAACTGCTCTTCTGGCACACGCAAGCACTTCTTCAACTGAGACACATGAAAGACATCATGCACAGCGGACAAATTCTCTGGCAGACTGAGCTGATAGGCCACTTCTCCACGCCTTGAGAGGATTTGGTATGGACCAATGTAGCGGGGTGCTAGCTTGCCTTTGACTCCGAACCTCTTGACTCCTCTGATCGGTGACACTTTCAGATAGACAAAGTCTCCGACTTCGAAACTCAGCTCTCTTCTTCTTGTGTCTGCATAGCTTCGCTGCCTCGATTGTGCTATCTTCAGATTCTCTCGGACCATCTTGATGTTTTCTTCAGCTTCAAGCAAAATGTCTGGCCCAAACACTTGCTTCTCTCTAGGCTGATCCCATTGCAACGGAGTTCTATAACTCCTTCCATAGAGCGCCTGAAATGGTGACATCTTCAAACTCGCCTGGTAACTGTTGTTATAGGAAAACTCTGCATAAGGCAATCTCTTATCCCATCCGGACTGATCTTGCAACGCACAAGCTCTCAACATATCTTCAAGAATTTGGTTGGTTCTTTCGGTCTGGCCATCTGTCTGCGGATGATAAGCTGAGCTGAAATTTAGATGTGTGCCCAAGGCTTCATGCAACTGCTGCCAGAAATGAGAGGTGAACTGCGTTCCTCTGTCTGACACTATCTTCTTTGGCACACCATGAAGACAAACGATTCGAGACATATACAACTCTACCAGTACTGCGCTGCTATAGTTGGTCTTGACAGGTATGAAGTGGGCTGACTTGGTCAAACGGTCCACTACTACCCAAATAGAATCGTAGCCGGCTCGAGTGCGAGGCAATCCGACTATGAAATCCATGCCGATTTCATCCCATTTCCACTGAGGGATCTGCAACGGTTGCAATAATCCAGCTGGTCTCTGATGCTCTGCCTTAATTCTTCGACAACTATCGCACATAGCCACATGCTCTGCGATTTCCCTCTTCATTCCGTACCACCAGAATTTCTTTTTCAGATCCTGATACATCTTCTCACTGCCAGGGTGAATCGAATAGGCTGTCTCATGAGCTTCCTTAAGGATCAACTCCCGAATGGACTGGACATTGGGAACACACAAGCGGTCTTTGAACCATATCACGCCTTCTGCATCTTTACGAAAATCTTTGCCTCTGCCATCCAGGATCAGTCGCCGAATCTCACTGATCTTTTCATCATTCTTCTGCGCTTCTTTGATTTCTCGCTCCAAGGTAGGTTCCAACTCAACTGTGACTCCTCGCAAATTGTTCAGAAACCCGAGACTCAACCTGTCAAACTCCTTGGCCAACTCATAAGGCATCGGACGAGCGACCATCAGATTGACTTCACTCTTCCTGCTCAAAGCATCTGCCACTACGTTTGCTTTGCCTGGATGGTAATGGATCTCCAACTCATAGTCTTTGATCAACTCTAACCATCTTCGCTGCCTCATATTCAATTCTGACTGAGTGAATATGTACTTCAAACTCTTGTGGTCTGTGTAAACATCGCATTTCTGTCCATACAGATAGTGCCTCCATGTCTTCAGTGCGTGAACCACTGCTGCCAACTCTAGGTCATGGATTGGGTAATTCTTCTCATGAACCTTCAGCTGTCGGGACGAGTAAGCCACAACTCTTCCCTCTTGCATCAATACGCATCCCAAACCTGTGTAACAAGCATCACAATACACAGAGAAGGGCTTGTGCACATCAGGCAAGACTAGGACAGGCGTTGTTGTCAACTTCTCTTTCAGCGCTTCGAAGGCCTCTTGACATTTCTGGGTCCACTTGAACTCAACCTTGTTGCCTAGCAATGCTGTCATTGGTTTCGCAATCTTCGAAAACCCTTCAATGAATCGCCGATAATATCCAGCCATTCCAATGAAGCTCTTGATTCCTCGAGCATCCGTTGGCGCTTTCCAGTTCAGAATGTCTGCCACTTTCTTCGGATCCACAGCCAATCCTTCTTTGTTGATTATGTGACCCAAGAACAGGACTTCACTGATCCAGAACTCACACTTGCTCAACTTTGCATACAACTGGTGCTCTCGCAATCTCTGCAATACCATCCTCAAATGATCTGCATGTTTTTCTTCGCTTTGAGAATAAACCAGAATGTCATCAATGAATACCACCACGAACTTATCAAGGTAATCCATGAATACACTGTTCATCAAGTTCATAAAAAACGCTGGTGCATTGGTCAAACCAAAAGACATCACTGTGAATTCATACAAACCATACTTGGTAATGAATGCCGTCTTCGGAATGTCCGAAGGTCGGATCCTGAGCTGATGATAACCTGACCTCAGATCGATCTTGGAGAACACACTGGCTCCTCTCAACTGGTCGAACAGATCTTCTATTCTGGGCAAAGGGTACTTATTCTTGATCGTGACTTCATTCAAAGCTCGATAATCGATACACATCCTTTTGGTGCCGTCTTTCTTTTCCACGAACAAGACAGGGGCGGCCCAAGGCGAGGTGCTTGGCCGGATGTAACCTTTCTTTGACAGCTCATCAATCTGCTTCTTAAGCTCAACCAACTCTGGTCCGGATATTCTGTAAGCTCTCTTAAAGATGGGGGCAGTTCCAGGAAGAAGCTCTATGGCAAACTCAACTTTCCGCTCTGGTGGCATACCCGGTAAGTCCTTTGGAAACACGTCTGGAAATTCAGACACAACCTTGATACTCTCAATTGGGTCTGCTTCACTGCTATCGACAGCCATCTGATAACAACTTCCTTTCTTTGGCTCAGGCGGGACTAACTCGGTCACCACTTCCTCTCCTAGTGGGGACACCAACTTGATTGTCCTTTTATCACAACTGATAACTGCCTGATACTTATCTAGCCAATTCATCCCTAGGATGACATCTATTCCCTGAGTACCCATTACTATAAGGTTGGCGGGAAACACTATCCCCCTTATTTACACACTTATATTCAAACATATGCTATCAGCTCGAATTCTACCACCGGCTGAGTCAATTTGAATGGGGGTTGACATGGTAGTAATTGGAAGATTATGTGCTTCTACCCATGATGCAGTAATGAAAGAATGTGTTGCTCCAGTATCAAATAACACTTCTGCAATATGGGAGTCGACTGGGAACATACCTACTATCATGCCGGGGGTCTCCTGAACTGCTTCAGCCTCCAAGTGGTTCAGTCTCCCATGATTATAGCGCGGTTGAGAGCGGTTGCCTGCTCCAGGCTGAGACACATTCTGCTTTGCTGGGGCATTGGGGCCTGACTGCTGCTGGGCTGCCTTCTTCGGGCATTGCATCACCCGGTGGCCTTGCTCTCCACAGTGGAAACATGCTCTGTTTCCAACCTGAGCTGGCGCTGCCTGACTGTTCTGCTGGTTTGCTGGGGCAGGAAGACGAGGTGTCTGCTGATTCTGCCTCTGAAACTGACCTCCTGACTGATTGCTCTGACGGTTCTGGTACTGATGCTGAGGATACTGCCTTTGGAACTGCTGATGCCGCTGAGGTGGACGCTGGTTCTGCCTGAACTGCTGAGGTTGATTGCCTGAGAAACGAGGACGGCTGCTGCTTCCAGGCTGAGGTCCACTGATCTTGCGCTTACGATCCTCCATCTCCTTACGCTTCCTTTCTGTCATGATTGCTCTGTCAATCAGGTGCTGGAATGTCGGGAAGGTATGATTCATCAATTGGTACTGAAGAGGGTCAACCAAGCCTCTCAAGAAACGGTACTGTCGCTTGGCGTCGGTGTTGACATCCTCAGGAGCATAGCGAGACAACTGCAGAAACCTGTCTCGATACTCACTGACAGATGATGACCCTTGCTTGAGGGCCAGGAACTCCTCCTTCTTCACTGTCATCAGACCTGCAGGCACATGGTACTGACGAAAGCTACCTCTAAACTCTTCCCAGGTGATGGCATCGGGGTTGGCATGGGTGGCGAGATAAGACTCCCACCATGATTGGGCTGCTCCTCTCAACAGGCGGGGACCATACAAAACTTTCTCCCTGTCATCACACTGAGCGGTATGCAACTCCTGCTCCACAGTGCGCAGCCAATCTTCAGCATCCATGGGGTCAGAAGAGTGAGCAAACGTTGGGGGATGACCTCTCATGAATTCAGCACGCTTGTCTCTGGGCATCTGAGGCATCTGAGGCTGGGGTGGTGTTTGCTGCTGTTGCTGCTGCTGCTGTTGAATGGCGGCTAGAGTCTGACCGATGGCTTGAACTGCCTAAGTCTGCATCAGAAACATCTGCTCGATGGACATCGGGGGCGGGGGCGGCAGGTGCTGCTGCTGGGGCACCTCATCCTACGGAGCGGCTCGCTCCTGCTGAGCACGCCTTCCTCCTCTGCGCCTGTTCTCTGACATCTGCAGAATGCAACCACACATCAGAACTGATCTGGCAAATCTTGCAGCATAAGAAAAGAGTATAGAATTCTCCAACAGCACTGAACAGATGAGCATCTTCACTGATCTCCAATACAGACCACACAGCTTCTCAGATAGAGAGGAAAGTGGAATAAAGGTTTTCCCAACTATATAACTAACTCCATTAACATATAACAGGTAAACCATAATGCAGGGGGTACCCACACTCTGGTGACAGTCATTACAAAGATCCAAACCAAACATTGTTCATCATGACAAACATAAATGCACAGGATATAGCAAACTACCCTGTCTAACTAAGACTAACTAACAGCGAGACTAACGCTAAGACTGTAGCTTCCACGTATGTATTTTGTATTAATTACAAGATCCAACTCTAGCGATCTATGGTTCTAGATTTATCTTGGTCTTGCAGTCGGGATTGCCATAAGACTGGCGTCCACGCCGAGGTGAGCGGTACGGGTGCTGAGTCCCAACGGGAGCGGGGGGAACCATCATCCAAGTGACGACGTTCCGCGCGCTCAGCCCGCAGCAGGGCGATCTCAGCACGAGCCCTACTCAGCTCGTCTAATGCATGGTCCAGCTCCGTGTTTAGCACGGCGGCTAGGTTGACTGTGCTGCTCAACCTAGGATTGTCCTCACCAGCAGGTGAAACAATCACGCCTCCTGTGCTGCCAGATGGACGGCGGGGGTAATACTTCAGGTCGAGACCGTCAGCTACCCCACCGAGAACCGAGCAGTAGTGCGAAAGCGCACGCCGTGCAGCATCCTGCATGGCTGCCTCAGCTGAGTCCCGCTCAGATATAGAATAGTGCTCTGAGCAAGCCTCCGCGCCCTGGAGACTGTTCTCCGGACGACGCACCAAACAGGTCGCCTCCCAGCGGTCCGGGTAGACCCCGCGACTATGCTGGTAGACCACACAGCGATACTCGATGGACCAAGTACACCGGTCAAGTGCCTGACGTAGCAGGGTGTCGAGCGCGTCGTGGAAGTGACACCCGCGAGCAGCGTCGCGAGTGATGGGTCGAGCAACCCATCCTTCCGGCTCATGGTCAGCAGGGAAGTCGGTGTCGTGGCTCGGGCTGTCGTCGTCATCTCCGTCGTCTGGGTCTCCTCCAGCAGCTACTCCAAGGGCTGGGGCGCCCAGTGGTGGTGCAGGGGGCGCCTCCAGAGGAAGCACAGGGGAGCAGCTCCTCACAGACTCTATCTCCTGTTGGAGCGAGAAAGAAGAGCCCTGCTGCTCCTATCGTCGACGTTCCTGCTCCTCATGCAGGCGGTGGTGCAGTCTCTCCAAGTGGCTGGACTGTCCGGCCACGGGACGGCGAAGCGGACGCTCAGCAAGGCGGGAGGGTAAGAAGGGGATGACGGACTTTCGTGCAGTGTGTCTAAGTCGAGCCATCTACAAAAGACACCGCAAGCAAAAGAGTGAGAACAGAATTAATATGACCAGCAAATAATGAATCATAAATAAATGAAGGATTAGAATAAAAACATAATTTTCAGCAAGGTATAATATATAGTAGAACATAGGTTTGGTCAGTATGACCAACTTTTGAAGGGATATCAAAGTCAAGGCAGGGACAGAGGTCTATAATCCTTAGAACGACCATTCTACTCTAGGTTAGCGGTCCTACAGTCAGCACGGCTTTGATACCACTTATGTTACACCCGGTTTTAGAAGGTAAACCGAATGCGAACCATATACGTGCCAGGATCAGTTATTCACGTACACAGCAGTTACATAACATGGACATCATCACACAGTGCTCAAAATAGTATTAAAAGGGGAAATAATAGTCGATTACATCATGCATCTGAGACGTCCATATAGTCCTTACAATAAATCAAAGTGTGGAAAAGAAACGTAGATAACCGCGGCCTTCACAGGCATCCGACTGGGGGTTGTCGCTAACCCACACCTAGAACTCGTCGTAGTCTTGGAACTCCTGGAAGTCTCCTTCCACAGCTTCATCTTCTCCTGGCAGTGGTTGCAATGCTAACAACCTGGGGGGGTTTGGTGTGTAGAGCAAGAGTGAGTACACATCAACATACTCAGCAAGTATCCTGTTTGGCTGTAGTGGACTAGCTTTATGTGGGGGTAAGTCAAGCAGTTGCTTTTAGTTGGTCAGTTTATTATTTACTAGTAGAAAGCCAGGTTTTAGCATTAACCCAAGTTATTAACCCAAAGTACCCTTTCCAAACGGAAAGAATATCACTTACCATTACCATAAGCATAATCATAACCATCCTCATTGTCATCTGTAAACCAAAATGTCTCTGATCAAGTACCACTAATCACTGGAGCTCCCTTGGCCGCTCATAACCGCGAGCACGACTGATATATCAGTTTTCAAACACTCTGCAGAGGTTGTGCACTTTACCCACAAGCCCTGATTCCCTCTTGCCTCGGGCCGATCAAACCCTTAAACACTACCAAGGTGAATAGGCAGGGTCTCACTATGTAGCCTTTACAAAGATTTCCCCGGGGCTGTAGCCGCCCGTTAGGTTTCCTAAATGTACCGCACTCCTCCCCAAGGGACAAATAAACCTTGGCAGAGCGAGCCGCATACACCGAGCCCCATTGACGGCACAACGGCTAAGCGAACTACACCCCGGTTCCTCTAATTATTCAGCTAAGGGTGTCCCACTCCACCCTCATGGTTGCACTGTTTTCCCGGGCGGTCATCCATAGAACAGGTCCTTACGGAGAGGCACTCGAGAAACCGCTCGAGCCCCCTTGAAGACCACAAGTACAACATCATAATAAGAGAAGGGAAAACAGCGTATCATATATAATCTCATCATGTTCATTGATTAGAGTTTGAGCAATAGCATGAAGCTAAACAATAATAATCCGACCCAAATAGGTAAACAAGGACATGGATAACAAAAGCTAGTCAATCCTTAAGTATAAATGTGTAATGCGGGAGGTGAATTAAAGAATGAATAGGACAGAGATAGGTCAAAGGACACTTGCCTCCACCAACCGACTGCTGCTCAGGGGCTTTTCCTGCGAGTTCCTCGGGCTCTTCGACCGGATCGTTCTCTATGCGATTGCAAGCATACATACATTCATCCATTCAAATTGGGAAACAAACAGTACATCATACAAGGGAACAAATAAAGTAAATATGCATCAAGTATGACATTCGATATCGCATTCATTATGGTTAGAAAGAAACGGGAAAGGGTCTCGTGGGGGGGGGGGTTAAAGCTTATGCACTAATGATTAGTTACAATTGGTTCTAACAAAAGAATTTAGTTATATGCACTAATGGAAACCTAGTCATTTTTAGTTGATCAACATTGAACTGGATAAACAATTGATTATATGAATCAACTAGCGTAACGGAATTCTAAATTAAGTTTCCTATTTCAATAACATGAACAATGATTAACCTGCCTAAAATAAAATATATAACAGTAATGAAAGAAAATAAAATAAAATAAAATAAAAAAGGGGGGTGGTTGAACCGGCCTAGGGCAGGGGCGGCTGGGCAGGGCGCGGGCGCGGGGCAGGGGGCGGCCGAGCCGGCCAGGGGGCGGGGCAGGGCGCGCAGGGGCGGCCGAGCCGGCCAGGGGCGGCCGAGCTGGGTGCGCAGGGGCGGCCGAGCCGGCCAGGGGCGGGGCAGGGCGCGCAGGGGCGGCGGCGGCCGAGCCGGTCATGGGGCGGCCGAGCCGGCCATGGGGCGGCCGAGCCGGGCGGCGGTTGGGCTGGGGAGGGGGAGAGGAGGGGAGAGGGAAGGGAGGAGAGGGGGAGGGGGACCTCACCGGGGACGGGGATGGGCGGCCGAACCGGCGACGAGTAGGGGCAGCGGCTAGGGCAGGGGCGGCGG
Organism: Zea luxurians; assembly: GCA_029449295.1. Taxonomy (NCBI): domain Eukaryota; kingdom Viridiplantae; phylum Streptophyta; class Magnoliopsida; order Poales; family Poaceae; genus Zea; species Zea luxurians. The sequence goes on from JAOPSE010000044.1 coordinate 1,200,523, forward strand.
CTAGGGCAGGGGGCGGCGGCTAGAGAGAAAATGGGAGAAAGGGAGGGAGAGAGAGTGATTTGGGGGAAGAGGGAGGGGCGGCTGGGCCAACTGGGCCCAAAAGGGGGCGCGCGGGGGGGCGGCTGGGCCGGCCAGGGGCGGCTGGGCCGGCCGGGGCGGCCCACGGCACGGGAGAGAGAAAAAGGAGGAGGAGAGAAAGAAAAAGAAAAAGAAAGAAAAGGTTTTTCTCCTTTTCGAAATCCGATCTTCCTAGATGAATGCACTTACATTTCTAAGCAATCAAAGAATGCATAGTTCGGCATGGTGCATCAAACAACATAAAGTATTTTAAGGTTTTGCTTAACACGGGAATTCCAAGCCGAACCCCGCTAAAACTTTGGAAAAGGTCAAGGTTTAGCGAGAGAACGAGAAAAGAAAAGAGTAACGCCTGAATTTGGTGAGAGAAAAGAAGAAAAAAATTCTACCCCCAAATTTAGGGCGATACAAACATAAACTTGTTGTGTTAAGTTCATAAAGCATACCTCATGTGAAGATTCAACATCTATTTTTGAGTTCTTTTGCTATTGATTTACGCTTTTGTAACAGAAAAATGAATGGTATCAAATAAGAGTATATAGTAGAAGCACATAACAGTGAGATGAACAAAATGGTAATGCAAATATGCTTACGCACTATTGTCATCTTCTGAAAATGCAATATATTTAGCAAACTGCAACACAATTCAATAGTGAGTTAGAAAGTTGCACCATAAATGAAATTTAAGTGTTTTTTTGTTAGGAGAAAAACTTACATGGGTACATCCAAATCCATGGCTTTTTCTATATTAATTGTCAGTAAAACTTCAAGCAAAATATGGGAGTATTTTGCTGGAGTCATGGTATTGTGTGTTCATCTGAGGTGATGAAACCTACTTTATATCTTATACGATCGTATGTACAAAATTGTAAAAAATATGATGAGATAGAGGTGTAGAATGTACCTAATTTTGTGTCCTATCCAGTTGCATTTGGAGCATTGGTACCTCGTGGAATCAATAGATGGTGTTTCGTGGCATTTAGTGCAAGAGGGAAACCACCATTTCATATTTTATACATTGAAATTGTTCTGATCGTAAAAATAATAATTCATTAGAATTTAATTTGAAAGTTCAAGCAAAATTGAATAAAGATTGGGATGAAGAATAGCATATAAAAAAATGGATCCATTGTCACAAATTCTTTAAGAGACTTGTGTTGTAAAGAGTACATAATTATAATTTTTTTCATGAAACAAAATGCTACTTTTTTAGCTGAAGTATAGAGAGAAAAGCAGTACCTCTAGAAGTTGGTAGCCAAATAAGTGCAACTCTATAGAAATTGTCGCTATAAAGACAATGTAGAAATGTATGAGTGATAATATTTAGCAGTACTTCAATCATATAGCAGCAACGACATGGATGAAAATAGTTGGCATTTATATGCACAGTACAGCGGTCGTTACACTAGCGTGGATCCCAAAATAAACAAAGATCGCTACATCAGTTGAATGAGTACATAATCCAATAATAGAGACCAATAGGGTCATGTTTAATATTAAATTATGTGTCAGATAAGTAGAATGCCCAGAAAGTTCACTGCAATAGTCATATACGTACATAATTTAGTAACCAAAGCCAAGAAGGTCATGCTCAAAATTAAAATATATATCAGATATATAGAAGACCCATGGTAAAGTGATGTCTCGAAACCATACAAAAATGCCTTATGATGCCACCAAAAAACAAATATTGATATCAAGAGAAGGCAACGTAAGTCATATTTAAGATAATTGTAAACTCATCTCCATAATCAAAAATGAATGTTTTTAAAAATGATATTTAAGACCTTTGGAAACTCATCTTCATGGTCATGTTTATGCTAGCTCTAAATGAAATGGTCTCACTCCCAACGAAAACAACATTCTAGAACTGGATTGGCCAAAAAAGGTGTCGAAGAGCATAATTGTATAATTATCTCCATGAACGTTCATATTAGACATGATGAATGAAGTATCCTGCTTTCTGAAATCTAAAACCTTTTTACTAGAGTCACAATGCATCAGAAGTCAGCTTCAGTAAGGATTTCAAAATTAGAATAATCTGATTTTGTTCTGAATAGAATCTTTCTTTTTCTATTTAACCATAAAAGAGCAAGGCAGTACATGTATAAGTCATCTACTGAATAAGTGTTGTTCTTTATGAAAAATCTTTGCTATAAAGAGAAATCATGAAAACTACATGAGTAACCAATAAAATATAGACAACTCAAAAAATGCATGATACAAGCAGACTTCTTTCAGACTTCTCAAGAAAAGTGCTGCAAATATTATGTTTTAGTACATTTAGCCTCGTGTATATGAAACTCTTAGTATTTTGTAGATGGTCCTAAAGCCTGTCTGGGTAGCAAATAATAAATTGATCTCCTTTGCAAGCTGATCAGCCTTACTTCTTCTATTATTACCACCGATGACCATAGCCAAGAGTTTGCGAGTGATATTCATTAACTCTTTGGCAACACAATAAATCAGCGACGGTTAAGAATAGTGAAATACTTAGGTCAAATTTATTAACAATAGATTGGTTTCAAGGTCATATAGACTGCAACTATTTGAAATTCAAAATTTTGGTACACTGTAAAGAGTACAATTTTAAAGTTTCATATTTTTGCCAAAGTTTTGCAACAGCACCATTAAGTATATTTTATGTAGCTTATCTAAAATCAATTTAACATGAACTTTGTCCACTAAATTTTAGACAATATTGTCTTTGCAAAGTATAATTGTATCTCTGTTGACACATCTGACATAGATTGTTTCTCAATTTTAAACAGCGTTAAAACATGTGAATTGAAGAATACTACTATTGCATCACGGTATGTGCAAGCTACTTTCCACAAAAGAAGTAACAAGACGTCCATGTGGAAACAGAGTTCACTAAGTTGTCTTAAACAGAGTGATGGTGACCAATTAGCTCATTCTTCTCCTGACATTGATGCAAGACACAATATATGTATATGAAAATCATATGTGATTATCCCATGATATTTCCCATAAACTGATGTTGAACAGAATGTATAAAATATCAGCATTTATGTCGCACCAATAGGACAGATAATAATATTTGTGTTATCCGCTAGTTTGGCAGTAAGCTGAATTTTAGGTAATATCAGTTGTGCAATTAATGAAAACTTTGCAAGACATTTACCTACAAATCAAGTTGATGGACATTAAAAATGTCTTTCATAGTCTGAGAGCCGTATGCCAAAACATAGGATCTATAGGCTTCTTTGGCAGATTGGTTCAAAAAGTAATTCTTGCCAACAATATTCTCTGGTTTAGTGGCTCAAATTAACTATATATATGACAATGTGTGAAGCCTAAATAAGTACATGTGTTAACAGCACATTTGCATTGTATCAAATAGTGTACATTGCCCATATAAGCCATTGCACTAACAGGTTGTTTTCCATATAACAATTGAGGTATAGGCCACAAAAAAGGATTTGTAGAACCAGCAGAAATGCAAATCAGAACAATGTCCTAGGCGTACCTAATTAACCGTGTGTGCCTTCCTGGTCTTTTGACAGAGTGGAAAGGGAAACAATAGTTGTTTAATTCCTCGTAATGAAGAAAAACACACACTGGTGTAAGTGGTTCAGAGAATTCAGTGGTTCCTCGCATGGAAGATAAACACACACCCTAATGAATAAAAACACACACCCTAATGAAGAAAAACACACTATTGACAAACATAGGCTCAAATAATTCAGTGTGTAAAATTAGGTAGAAAACATAAGAAGCGTTGATACACCCCTATGAATTTTTAAAAATGAGCAGCCTTTGTTACGCATCCAGGCGTGCATCTTATGATATGAAGTGGGAATGTTTAGATAAAGAACATTTTCACATTTTCGTAGGAAAGGAACCATTGGAGGACTTGGTGCTATACGAAATCAGTACCTTTGGGAGGGAGATACCTCAAATGCGACTTGAAAGAGCCCCACTCGTAAGAAGCTAATATGGAGGGCACTGGCATGCAGATCTTCTCTAAATTCTCGCAGTACTTAATGGGCCATAATTAAAATAGGGGGGTCAATGTATTATACTATTATGTAAACGTACCTCTTGTAATTCGAGTCCAATTTTCTGAAAATTTAGAGATGCTTTTGCTCAGTGCAAGGGACAAACCTGCACAGACGGTTAGAAAGTATGGTAAAAAGCGATTGTTAATCTCAGTAAATAAATATAGAATGGGCGCATTTGTTAGGAGCAAATGTGGATTTCAATTGTCAATATCCAAATTCAATGGCACAGTCGGTTAGAAAGAAGGTTAGTAAGCAATCATTAATCTAGTAAACTGTTGGAACTTGCTCTCCCGAGCAAGGTGACCCAACGGGGGAGTAAATGCAGACAAGGTTTAGCTCCGGAAGGTGATTGCTCTGTTAACCTAGCCTCTTAAGGGCACTGTGCAGGGGTATTTATAGGTGCCTGAGTGCCCAGCGTCTTGGGTTAAGGACGCATGTGCCCTCAGGCGCCCAGGTTACCCCCGGAATATTCCCATAAAGCAGGGTTACAGACTGTAATTACAGAGAAGCCTTTACAAATTAGGTCCGTAATGCGCAGCGACCACGTGGGGCCTGTTACAATGGGCCGGATTGGACGTGGGCCTTCGTGTTGGACGATTCCACGGGATGGGGCGACCTCGTCATAGGCCTTCGTCCTGCAGTGCGTTAGACGAAGGGTGGAGTCTGCCAGTCGTCTTGTCTCCGTTGGTGCAGCGAGACTGGCAAAGGCATCGAGCAAAGGGTAGCATCTTCGCCTTCGCCCCAACATTTGCCCTCCGAGGGACCAGTTTGACTAAGTCATCTGATGTCGAAGGCGTCGCTAGATGGTGGAGACGCTGCCCTCGCTCGAAGTGGTTCCGCGGGGGTTTTTGACATGACCGTTGATTGACGCCGCACTGTTGGATTGCGGGTTTCCCGAAGCGTCGCGCCCTGTGTATAAAAGGGGGTGGGGGCGGCGTGGGTTGAACTTTACCTTTCCGCGTGCCGCGAAAACCCTAACCTCCTTTTCAAACTGCTCGCTTGCTCGCCTGCTCTCCTTGCTCCTGCTCGTCGGAGATCTGGCCCGTGTGGAGCAGACCGCCTGCCGCCGCCGACGGTACGTAGCCATGTTGTCCTCTTCCTCTTCTGCTGCCGATACACCGCCGGCCGGCGCATCGTCCGAGGACATGTTGAGCAATGTGGCGGCGGAGGAGTTGCGTCCTGGTGACACAGTGGAATTCGGCACGTCACGGATGTCCTCGGTCCGCGTGCAAGACATGCAACAGCTTGGATATTTTGGCGGCGGAGTGGCGCGTGTCCCGGGGGCGGAGGAGGTCCCCGAGCCAGAAGGCGAGTTGGTCGTCTTCGAGGCCTTTTTTGCCGCTGGCCTTCGTCTGTCTGCGCATCGATTCGTGGCGGAGGTCCTACGTAAATTCGAGGTCCAGGTCCACTAGCTGACACCAAATGTCGTGGTGGCCCTGGCAAAGTATGTTTGGGCAACGACTTCGTACGGCGGGCAGCCCTCTGTCGAAGTCTTCGCGAAGCATTATTGTCTGCATTGGCAGAAGAGAAATATTGGACACAAGATTGCACAATTTGGATCTTGCACATTTACGCCGAAGACCGACAAGACTTCGATGGAAGTCGTAGAGTTGGTCCCCTGCGCCCGCAATAAATGGGGCAACTGGTGGGAATTTTGGTTTTATGTTTCCGAAGGCACAGTCGAAGACCATCCAGGGCTCCCTGTGGCTGTCATGTGTTCACATTATTACGCAGCGTACCCGCAGTTTGAGGTAGCGGAGGATGATGAAAACGAAGGGGCCCTTCGGAGCGCTGCCCGCATGAGTAGCGGGCGCGACCTTGTTGAGGAGTTTGTCGGGTATGGGGTATGGCCCTTGGCGCATGGCTGGGCGCTGGGTGAAGTATGCCCTCACCAGATGCCCTCCCGTGGCGAGATGCTGGTGCGGAGTCCTGCCTTCACACTGGATTTGCATGGTCGAGATCCCGCCGCATTCGTGCGTGAAGCGGAAGACGGTGCGACGAGGATAGTGGGGTGCTACGTGCCGAAGACAGAGGGTCTGCGGAGCTGGGATATCCGTGGGTCTAATGACAGGCTGAATCGGGTCTTCGAATTGAACCGTTTGCCGAACGGTGGTTACCCCGGGGAAGACGCCGCCGACCGCTGCGGGAAGAAACTGATGGGCGGGATCGAGGAAGGGCCTTCGCAGGAGGCTGCCCCGGCCACCAAGAAGAGAAAATTAGGTACTATAGTGGGGGGAAAGGGGTGTCTGATAATTTTGTTGTGGAGTTAATGGGGACATGCGCGGCCCCGGGGGGAAGGATGTCTTCGCCCGAGCTCCGGGAGTCTTCGGCGCGAATGCTGGAGGTTATTGGGGGTCGGTGGCCAAAGAATCTTCCGATCCCCTGGGCAGAGGGCGAAGACATGTCTACGTCTCGTATAGCTCGTGGATTGAAGATTTTTCCTTACGGACGGAATATTGCTGCTGTTGTGTCGGCAGTGATGAACAAGGATCGCCAGGATGCTACGCAGAAGCGCCGAGCGGTCATCAGGCTCCCCGATCCTAGGCATGAAGCGAAGAGAGAGCGGGGGAGCGTGAAGGCTGCCGCCCTCGGTGGTAGTCAGCCGACGCTAGCTGCGAAACCGGCCGCACCCGGCTCTAGCAAGGTGCCGGAGAGCACGAAGGCCGTCGTCGCCGGCGGAACCAAGTCTACCCCAGGCGAGGCCGCGAAGGTCCGGGAGCTGCCCTCGCCGGGGAAACGCGTTGCCGACTTTGGCACGAATATTAGCGTGGACGACTATTTCGTCGGTAAGTTTTTTTTTGACCGGTGGTACGTTGCAGGGTCGAGCGAGGGGCAAATGGTTGTTGTCCCGCCTACGATGACAACCACGGCGTCAATAGCGGTGGTTGGGTGAAGGGTGGCGCTTTCTGCGCAAGCGGCGAGATTTCGTCGGCCGCTGCTGTCAAGGACGAGGCGGGCACCATGTCCCACCGACTGAGGGAGGCATCGCAGCAGCTAAGTCAAGTAAGTTGAGCTGGACTTCGGTGTTTGCCATTTTTATGGAGATTGTGGTTTTATGTGTTTCTGTTAGGCGGCCGACTTCGCCGACCGCGTGGCGTCGGGTGCCCTTACTGCAGATGTGTCTGCCAAAGTCGAGAGACTTCGGGCGCAGCACGCGGACGCCGTCCGGGAGAAGTCGGCTGCGGAGAGCAAAAGCCGCAGGCTGGCGGAGAAGGTGGCCGCCCTGGAGGCCGAGAAGACAGACCTCCGGTGCCAGCTGGTGGAAGAAAGGAGGGAGGCCAACCAGGCCATCGCCGAGGCACAGGCTGCGCAGGCGGAGGCCAAATTGGCGCGGGCGGAGGGAAGTCTTGCCAGCCAATGCGTCGAGGAATGGGAGGTGCGGTTCAACGCTCTGCGCGGCCGCGTGGAGAAGGCCGAGGCCTCTACGCGCTCGGAGGTTGAGCGGACACGCGCACAGCTCGTGGACTCGTACAGCGAGCTGGGTGCGCGGACTGCTGACTTCGAGGTGCCCGACCGAGAGGCAGGCCTTCGCTTCCTTGAGTGGTTGCAAGAGGAATTGCTGGTACTCCCGACCATCGTGGAGGGTTCATGTCCTTTTCTTCCCTCGTCACCTGCGAAGGAGCCATGAATGCGCTGTCTCGCGAGGGCTGCAGACACTTCGAGGTCTTCGACCAATCAGACGAGAGTTTTGGACGCGAGATTTTTAAGGCCAAAGACCCTGTTGTGAAGCAGTCAGCGGGGGCACTTTTTGATAGGATGTGGGGGCACATGGTCGGGAGGCTGTCAGGGAGCGATCCGACCGGGCGAGGGAGCAGGTGATGTTTATTGTTTTGCTGTGGTTTGCTGCGCGTGGGTGTGTGTAGTGTTTGCTGAATGAATGTGCTGTTGCTGCAGATGGAGCGCGCCGAGGACGTCGAGGACTTCGGAAGTCTAGTCGGCGCGCCGCCCGAGGCTGCGAAGGGCAAACCGGTGCTGCCCTCGGATGCTGGTGAAGGCCCATCGGACGCGCCCGTGCCTGCTGCTGCCGGCGAAGACCCTGTGTTGGCCGCCGTGCCGACAGCCGAAGGCGCCCAGGAGGTGGTGGCAGAGCCGGCAGTCGAAGGCCCTACGGCCGCGGCCGCGGCCGCGCCTTCGCAGGTGGCTAAGTAGTTGAATAGGTGCAGGGGAGGTTGTAAATTTTGTCTACGTGTTACTGAACCTCGGTTGCTGCGCAGGTTCAGGGTTTTGGGCCTGCGCACGCAACCGCTACTGAAAGTGCTAATTTTGTGGCAGCTTCGACCGTGGTTGTGGAAAATGATTCGGATGATTTTGTGTCTAAGTTTTTTGAGTCTGATGGTTCTGGGAGTTCGGTGGTGTGGACGGAGGAGTCTTCGGATGAGGATTTGGATTATTTTGCGGCATTGGATGTGGCTGCGGCGGAGACTTCTCCGCGTGCGATGGATGCTGAAGCTCCCGGTCCGAGTGTTGGGCGTAGGCGGCGAAGGGCGGTGGCGAAGCGTAGGGTGAGTGAGGTGGAGGGTGGTCGTATTCGTGTGGATAGGGCTGGCAAGCGGGAATTGTTGTCCTCGCCGGCTGGGGTGAGCGTAGGTGAGGGGGAGTTGCGAAGTCTTTTTGAGGGTGAGGAGCTGAGGATAATGTTGTTTAACTATAGGGAGATGGGTATCATCCCGAAAGTTGAACCAATGTAATGTGTGATGCCCTCGCTGTACGTATGTAACTATTATTTTGTATGATGAGGCTGTGTGCCTTCGGTGATCCGGTCGTGTTCGTAGGGGACTTGTGCACTTGGTCTAGCACGTTTATTATGTCGGTCCGGCTGCACCTGTAATCGGTCTTTGCGCGGATAGTTTTTCGACGAAGATTTTTGCACGGATGTAATGTGCCTTCGATTTTGCGCACTTGTTGTGCTAGTCCGGCTGCACCCTTAGGCGACTTTTGCGCGGATAGTTTTTTGAAGAAGGCTTCGATTTTGCGCACTTGCTGTGCTAGTCCGGCTGCACCCTTAGGCGACTTTTGCACGGATAGTCTTTTAAGGAAGACTTCGATTTTACGCACTTGTTGTGCTAGTCCGGCTGCACCCTTAGGCGACTTTTGCACGGATAGTCTTTTGAGGAAGACTGGTTTTGCGCACTTGTTGTGCTCGTCCGGCTGCACCCTTAGGCGACTTTTGCGTGGAGTGTCGCACGCGAGGGTAGCCAGCGCTGCCCCTCGCGGTGACTTTGTGTTGGTCGAATGCCGAAGACCGTCGATGCGGTCTTTTTTCGACGTAATTTTTGCGGGGGATTTTTCGCGTGTATATTACATGGCTCCGCCTCATTAAAAACCTCACCCCCCGGGAGGAAAAGAGTGCGGGCCGGAATAAAACTGTTTTGGCGAATTACAAGGGCGAGCTGGCCCTGAGGAGTCAAACAAAAAATTTGTGAAGATTGTCAATGTTCCAAGAATGCTCTAAGTCTTCGCCGGATGGCGTTGTGAGCCTGTACGCGCTGGGGGACGCCTTCGTCTTGACGATGAAAGGGCCCTCCCACTTTGGCTCTAGCTTGCCCCGGGACTCTATCCGAGCTGTCCGGACGAGTATGAGGTCTCCTTCGCTGAATTCCCTCGGGATGACTGCGTGGTCACGCCATGCTTTTGTTTGAGCTTGGTATTTGTTTAGAGCCTGTAGGGCGAAGACGCGGTCTCCGTCAATGAGATCCTTCAAAGTAGGCTCATCTACGTTGGGGACGGCTGACGTGACTGTCCGTTGTGACCCATGTTTTATTTCTTGCGGGGTCATGGCCTCCGATCCATATAGAAGGCGGAAAGGGGTGAACCCAGTCGCCCTGCACTCAGTCGTGTTCAGTGCCCAGACCGCTTCAGGTAACAGGTCGGCCCACTTGCCTTTTTTGTCGTCGAGGAGTATTTTCTTGACGGCTGTGAAAATTTTGCCATTGGCGCGTTCCACGACTCCGTTGGATTGCGGGTGGTACACTGAGGCGAAGGCAAGCTTGGTGCTAATGGAGAAGCAGAAATCCTTGAAATCTTGGCTGTCAAATTGCTTGCCATTGTCAACTGTGAGTTCGGACGGGACTCCAAAGCGGCAAACAATGTTTTGCTAGAAGAATTTCTAGGCAGTCTTCGATGTTATCGTGGATACAGCCCTCGCCTCGATCCATTTGGTAAAATACTCGACGGCGACGAAGGTGAACTTGAGGTTCCCCTGGGCCGTGGTTAGGGGCCCGACGATGTCCAGGCCCCAGCGCTGAAGAGGCCACATGTGGGCGATTAGCTTTGTGAACTGCGAAGGGCTTCCCGAGCGTGGAGAAAATTTCTGGCAGGCTTTGCAGGACCTTGTGACCCGATTTGCGGCGTAGATCATGGCGGGCCAGTAGAAACCTTGATGGATCACCTTTGTGGCTAGGGCCCTAGGCCCTGCGTGAGAGCCGCAAGTCCCGCTGTGAACTTCGCGCAGGATTTGGACGCCTTCGGTCTCAGTGACACATTTAAGCATGGGTTGACTGACCCCCTTCTTGTAAAGCTGACCTTCGATTAGTGCAAAGTCCCGGCTTCGATGTTTGAGGCGCTTGGCTTCATTGATATCGGTTGGATGATAGTACCCCTGCAGGAACAGGGTTATTGGTGCCTGCCAGTCTTCGGTCATGATGAGGTTGACTATGCGGTGGCCCTCGCTGTCATTGGTTATTTGGAGCCCCTCTAGGCTACGGACGGCTGGCGTGCCGATGACATGGTAGAATACGTCGGAGGGCAGGGCCTCGCCTCTGGCGGCTGCCTTGGCCAATGCGTCGGCCTCCTCATTCTTGGCTCGGTCCACATGCTGCAAGGTAAAACCTTTGAATTATCTTTCGAGACTGCGGATAGCCGCGAGGTACTGCATAAGTGTGGGGTCCTTCGCTGCGTAGTCTTTCTCGACTTGGCCGGTGACCACCTTGGAGTCTGTTCTGATGATGCAGGTAGTGACACCAAGTGCCCTTAGCTTGCGAAGGCCGAGGATGACAGCTTCGTATTCTGCTATATTGTTAGTGCATCTGTCAGACTCCAAAGCAAAGCTGAGGCGTGTTGCGTATCTGTGCTTGACCCCTGTGGGTGAAGTAATGACTGCAGCGGCGCCTACCTTGGATGGCAACATGCGTCGTCGCAATGGATTGTCCACACCTTTTCTGCGGATGGGTCCGGCTGTGTTATTGGCCCAGTCCAGTCGATGACGAAGTCTGCCAGGACTTGTGACTTGATGGCTGTCCTAGGTTCGAATGTGATGTGGTAGCCAGAGAGTTCGGCTGCCCATTTGGCAATCCAGACTGATGCCTCCGGGTTTCGAAACAATTCGCCGAGTCCCCTATCTGAGGTGACCCGGACCTTGAACGCTTCAAAATAATGGCGCAATTTGCGCGAAGCCATAATGACTGCGTAGGCGATTTTTTCCAGCTCCATCATATTGCATTTTGATGTCGTGAGTACTTCGGAGACGTAATAAACTGGACATTGCCTGATCGAGCCCTCTCTGCTCTGCTCTTGAACCAGTGCTGCGCTGACCGCATGCGGCGAAGCTGCAATGTAGAGCAGCAGAGGTAGCGAGGGGTCGGGGCTTGTAAGAATCGCCAACTCTGACAGGTACTGCTTTAGTGACACGAAGGCCGCCACCTGCTCTGGTCCCATGCGAAGTCTTTTGCGCCGCGGAGTGTTTTGAGGAAAGGGAGGCTTCGCTCTGCGGATTTGGAGATGAATCTGTTGAGGGCGGCCAATCTGCCTGTCAGTCGTTGGATGTCTCTGGCTGATTGTGGGGGTGTCATGTTGATGATGGCCTGTATTTTGGTTGGATTGGCTTCAATACCACGGTGCGACACCAGGTAGCCCAGTATTTTCCCCTGGCAAACGCTGAAGACGCACTTTTCAGGGTTTAGGCGAAGTCGTGCGTCCCGCATGTTCACAGACGTTTCGGTGAGGTCAGCCAGATGGTCTTCCTTGCTTCTGTTGGCGACGACGATGTCGTCCACATACGTGAATATGTTTCTGCCGACTTGGCTCTCGAGCACCATTTTGGTGAGCCGAGAGAACGTGGACCCGGCGTTCTTAAGTCCCTCCGGCATTCTGATGAAGCAATATGTGCCGAAGGGTGTTATGAAACTGGTGCTTGCCTTGTCTTCCTCCTTCATATATATTTGATGGTAGCAGGAGAAGCAATCAAGGAGAGACATGACTTCGCACCCGGCTGCACTATCGACGATTTTGTCGATCCGAGGCAGCGGGAAGTTGTCCTTAGGGCAGGCCTTGTTGAGACTGGTGAAATCAATGCACATCCGCCACCTGCCGCTCTTCTTTTGCACCATCACTACATTGGCGAGCCATGTAGGGTAGGCGACAGGCTTGATAAATTTGGCCTCAAGCAGGCGATGTACCTCGGCCTTGGCGGCTTCTGTCTTCTCATCAGACATCTTGCGTAGCCGCTGTTTCTTCGGCCTCACCGAAGGGTCGATTCCCAAGCTGTGCTCGATGATGGAGCGACTGACTCCGACCAGGTCGAGGGCTGTCACACCCGGGCTTTAAGGAACAAAGCCGGGTGCATCTCATACATGCGCCAAGAAGACAACATATATAATAACAGAGTGTATAGAGATAAATGTCATAAAACATCAGAGTAATTATTACATAGCGGAAGACTTATTACAAAATAAAGGAATAAATGTAAACATAACTAAGGATCGTCGGCGCAAATGTCAACTGAGAAACGCCACCTAGATCAGATCATACTCCTCGCCTTGTGGCTCCTCCTGAACCACCTGCTCTTCTCCTGTGGGGGGTGTGAGACAGCAAGAGTGAGCTCACATACGTTCATAGCTCAACAAGTCATGGGGAATAATGTGGCATGAACTCACCAAGGGTGGGAGTTCATGAAGTGTAAGGCTGATCAATGAAATAAAGGCTGAAGCTGAGCATTGCTTTTATAAGTTGGTCAAAATTTTATTAGCAGTTACTAAGTGTAAGTAAATACCAAACCATAGTAATAATAAGTAAAAGTAATAATAAAATAATCCCAAATGCAATGAGATGACAAATTAAGTTTAAGTTCCATAAATTAATCATGTGAGTGTCCGAGCCGCTCATGACCGTGAGCACGGCTAGTATACCAGTTTTACACTCTGCAGAGGTTGCGCATCTGCGCATCTTTACCCACAAGTCGTGTTACCCATTTGCCACGGAGTTGATCAGACCCCATACACCTCTACCAAGGAAGCGAGGCAGGGTACCACTACGAGGCCTTTACAAAGTTCCACTAGCTTCAGACTACCCGCTACAGTTTATAGGAAGCTCCAGTGCAGGGTTCTTGCCTGACCGCCATCGCAGCAAAATCAACCCAAGGACCTCCCTACACTGACCACTCCCCTACTGCCCTTGCCCCTTTCGGGTAAGGTAGCCCTCCACTAGCTTTCCTAGTTAATCAGCCAAGGGCGTCCCATTAAACCCTTGTGGTAGCACTGTTTTCCCGGGTGGTTCTCCATGTTCCCATTAACATAATGATCTTAACATGAACATTAATGAATAAAACAGATAATAAAAAGTATAACAATGAGTGATGAATATCTCTATACCCAAATCCACATAAAGCAATAGCATGTACTACCCAAAACTTTAGTAGTAAAACCAGTGGTGAAACAAGGTATAAAGATAGCCAGAATCTAGGGCATCCTATTGGGTCCCATCAAAATTAACCTATGCAGATCATTATGATTAATAAGAACATGAATGGGTAAAAGAAGTGATCAAGGGCACAACTTGCCTTCAATGAGCTCCTGCTCAGCTACTTCTACTTGTTGAACCTCAGTTTCCACAGTGGCTTGCTCGTCTATTCGCATCAACACAATACATACATAGTATAGCAAAAATTAACATTGCACCAAACATGTAAATAAAATACACAGTAAAAATCTACACATTAAAATAAAATCCTAGGAACAGGAATCATAATTTTTGGAGTTATAGATTTTGAGATATAAATTTCCAAAGATTTAATGTGGTTGAAATAGGATTAAATGATAAATTAATTATCTTACTGTTTTCATGTCAAAACAGAGACTCTAGGTGATGGAGAATAAAATTACAAAATTTTAGAAATTGGAATGGTTCAATTTGGAGTTTATATGCATTTTCTATGAATTATACAGATTCTAGGGTTTATTTCCATATTAAAAATTCAATTTCCAATTCATTTTATCAATTTAACTCTGTATTGGACTGAGCCTCAATTTCTGGAAAACGCAGGGGCTAAACTACAAAGATCCCTGAGACTCAGAGGGCTGTAGCATGGGACGGCGGGTTGATTCACGAATCTTCCAGGGTCTCTTTTGCAGTTTTACAGGCCGAAGGGGGTACGGGCGATCTCGAGCCGTTGGATTGTCATTGCGCGGCGCAGATTAAATCATATCCTCATCAAAGCGGTACCGAATCGCAGCCGTCAGATCGAAATCCCATGGCTGATGATTCCCTAAACCCGTTCTATAATACCCGCTGTCAGATCAAGATTGGGCGGCTACGATCTAACTTATCCAACCGTTATTCCCCATCTAATCCCAGCCGTTCGAAAAGGATCCAACGACCCGCATCACTCGCCCTCCCGACGCGGCTAGACGCGGCGGCGCCGCCCACTCCCTACGGCGGAGGCGACGCCGGAGTAGTCCGTACAGGCGCTCTGGTATGAGGATTCACGCGAAACGAAGTGCAATACGCAGAGGGGACCAAGGCGAAAACGATGGGGGGTACCCTCACCTCGAGCTATGCAACGCAGGGGCCTGGCGCCGTTGAGGGGCGGCCCAACGGTGAAGATGCTACTCCGGCAAGAAATTGCGGCACCGTTGGCCCTCAATCGCACCCGGAATGTCCCCGTGCTCCATCAGTGTGTCTCCCCGAAGTGCCCAGGCCCATATCCGAGACCTTGCCGCCGACGAGCATGGGGGTCAACCACGGCGGCCGACTCGACTCTCTGTTCGTTTGCTATGGCGTCAGGTTGTTTTGCGCTCGGCTCTAGGGGTGAGAGGGGCGAAATGTGGTCGGGCTATATAGGGCAGCGAGAGTCCGGGCACGCGCGGATCAAACCGAGGTCCCCGGCGGCAGCTGCGGGAGAGTGGTTGACCCAGCGTCGCAAGCGGAATCTATTGCAAGGGAGAAGACCGAGCTGACCTCCGTGGCCCACAGCACAGCGAGATACGCAGCGCGCGCGCCGGTGATGACCAGCGGGCCCACCCAGTCAGTTGCAGTGGGGTTGCGCCCGCGGGAGTGAAGTTGGGCCGCGCTGGGTGAAGGTATTGTTGGGCCGAGCGCAGGTGAATCCGGCCCAGGTGAGTATGGCAGCCTGCCTTGTCCTTTTTCTTTTATTTATTTGTTTTAGGTTTCCTTCTTTCTTTACTTTCATTTCAAATTTATATTTCAAGTTTAAATTCCTATCTGTTGTGAGATTCAAACTTAGGTAAAATGCCTAAATTCAGATACCAACATGAACCGAATTTAATTAATTTATATATATTTATTTTACCTTATTTGTAAACATTTCCTTCTCTTATCTCAATTTTCATGGTTTTATTTTCAAGTTAGGGTTTAAATTCTATGGGTTCATTGATATGCTATTTGATAGTCGCCTAGAGGGGGGGGTGAATAGGGCGAAACTGAAATTTACAAAAATAATCACAACTACAAGCCGGGTTAGCGTTAGTAATAAAGAAATGAGTCCGCGAGAGAGGGCGCAAAACAAATCGCAAGCAAATAAGAGTGTGACACAAGGATTTGTTTTACCGAGGTTCGGTTCTCGCAAACCTACTCCCCGTTGAGGAGGCCACAAAGGCCGGGTCTCTTTCAACCCTTCCCTCTCTCAAACGATCCCACGGATCGAGTGAGCTTTCTCTTCTTCTCAATCAAACGGGAACAAAGCTTCCCCGCAAGGGCCACCACACAATTGGTGCCTCTTGCCTTGGTTACAATTGAGATTGATCACAAGAACACGTGAGAAAGAAAAGAATGCGATCCAAGCGCAAGAGCTCGAGAGAAACACAAGCAAATCACTCTCTCTAGTCACTATGGAGTTGTGTGGAATTTGGAGAGGACTTGATCTATTTGGTGTGTCTAGAATTGAATGCTAGAGCTCTTGTAGTAGTTGAGAAGTGGAAAACTTGGATGATAATGAATGTGGGGTGGTTGGGGTATTTATAGCCCCAACCACCAAAAGTGACCGTTGCTGGAACTCCTCTGTTCGATGGCGCACCGGACAGTCCGGTGCACACCGGACAGTCCGGTGCCCCTGCCACGTCACCATTGCCGTTGGATTCTGACCGTTGGAGCTTCTGTCTTCTGGGCCCTCCTGGGTGTCCGGTGCACACCGGACAGGTACTGTTTGATGTCCGGTGTACCGGCATGGGCGTGCCTGACGTCTGCGCGTGCTGCGCGCGCATTTAATGCACCGCAGGGAGCCGTTGGCGCGCGCAGAGAGCCGTTGCTCCGCTGGCACACCGGACAGTCCGGTGCACACCGGACAGTCCGGTGAATTTTAGCGGAGCGGCTGCCGCGCGAACCCGAGGCTGGCGAGTTCCGGAGACGGCGATTCCTTGGAGCACCGGACATGTCCGGTGCATACCGGACAGTCCGGTGAATTATAGCGCGCCGTCTTCCGAGAAATCCCGAGAGCGAAGAGTTGAAGTCGGAGTCCTCTGGCCGCACCGGACAGTCCGGTGCACACCGGACAGTCCGGTGCCTCCAGCCAGAGGTACCCTCGGTTGCCTTGCTGCTCCATTGTTGAATCCAACACTTGGTCATTTTATTGACTGAATGTGAACCTTTTGCACCTGTATAACTTATGCACTAGAGCAACCTAGTTAGTCCAATATTTGTGTTGGGCAATTCAACCACCAAAATTATTTAGGAACTAGGTGTAAGCCTAATTCCCTTTCAATCTCCCCCTTTTTGGTGATTGATGCCAACACAAACCAAAGCAAATCTAGAAGTGCATAATTGAACTAGTTTGCATAATGTAAGTGCAAAGGTTGCTTGGAATTAAGTCAATAAATACTTATATGATGCGCATGGATTGTTTTCTTTGTTTTTGACATATTGGACCACATTTGCACCAAGAGTTTTGTTTTTGCAAATTCTTTTCAGAGTCATTTTGCAAGATAGTCAAAGGTAAATGAATAAGATTTTGCAAAGCATTTTCAAGATTTTGAAATTTTCTTCCTTTGTTCAAATGCTTTTCCTTTTGACTAAACAAAACTCCCCCTCAAATAAGGTCTCCTCTTAGTGTTCAAGAGGGTTTTCCACAAATTTTGAAAAATACTACTTGCTCCCCCTTTAGAACACAAAGAGATACCAATTTTGAAATTTACCATTGAAAATCATCAAATTTAAAATTTTAAGTGGTGTGGTGGTGCGGTCCTTTTGCTTTGGGCTCATATTTTCTCCCCCTTTGGCATGAATCGCCAAAAACGGAATCATTAGAGCCCGAAGAGGTACTTTCTCCCCCTTTGGTCATGAAGTGAATGAGTGAAGGTTATACCAAAGTTGGAGAGATGATGCGGAGCGACGGCGAAGGATGAGTAGTAGAGTGGAGTGGAAGCCTTTGTCTTTGCCGAAGACTCCTATTCCCTTTCAATATACCTATGACTTGGTTTGAAATTCACTTGAAAACACATTAGTCATAGCATATATAAAAGAGACATGATCAAAGGTATATTTATGAGCTATGTGTGCAAGACTAGCAAAAGAAATTCCTAGAATCAAGAATATTGAGCTCATGCCTAAGTCGGGTAAAAGATTGTTCATCGAGTGGCTTGGTAAAGATATCGGCTAATTGATCTTTAGTGTTAATGTAAGAAATCTCGATATCCCCCTTTTGTTGGTGATCCCGAAGAAAATGATACCGAATGGCTATGTGCTTAGTGCGGCTATGCTCGACGGGATTGTCGGCCATTTTGATTGCACTCTCATTGTCACATAGCAAAGGGACTTTGGTTAATTTGTAACCGTAGTCCCGCAGGGTTTGCCTCATCCAAAGCAATTGCGCGCAACAATGACCTGCGGCAATGTACTCGGCTTCGGCGGTAGAAAGAGCGACCGAATTTTGCTTCTTTGAAGCCCATGACACCAAGGATCTTCCCAAGAACTGGCAAGTCCCCGATGTGCTCTTTCTATTAATCCTACACCCCGCCCAATCGGCATCCGAATAACCAATCAAATCAAAAGTGGATCCCCGAGGGTACCAAAGCCCAAACTTAGGAGTAAAAGCCAAATATCTCAAGATTCGTTTCACGGCCGTAAGGTGTGATTCCTTAGGGTCGGCTTGGAATCTTGCACACATGCAAACGGAAAGCATAATGTCCGGTCGAGATGCACATAAATAAAGCAATGATCCAATCATCGACCGGTATACCTTTTGATCCACGGACTTACCTCCCGTGTCGAGGTCGAGATGCCCATTTGTTCCCATGGGTGTCTTAATGGGCTTGGCATCCTTCATTCCAAACTTGCTTAGAATGTCTTGAGTATACTTTGTTTGGCTAATGAAGGTGCCCTCTTGGAGTTGCTTCACTTGGAATCCTAGAAAATACTTCAACTCCCCCATCATTGACATCTCGAATTTTTGTGTCATGATCCTACTAAATTCTTCACATGTAGATTTGTTAGTAGACCCAAATATGATATCATCAACATAAATTTGGCATACAAACAAATCATTGTCAAGAGTTTTAGTAAATAAAGTAGGATCGGCTTTGCCGACTTTGAAGCCATTTGCAATAAGGAAATCTCTAAGGCATTCATACCATGCTCTTGGGGCTTGCTTAAGCCCATAAAGCGCCTTAGAGAGCCTATAAACATGGTTAGGATACTCACTGTCTTCAAAGCCGGGAGGTTGCTTAACATAGACCTCCTCCTTGATTGGTCCATTGAGGAAGGCACTCTTCACGTCCATTTGATAAAGCTTGAAGCCATGGTAGGTAGCATAGGCTAATAATATGCGAATTGACTCAAGCCTAGCTACGGGTGCATAGGTTTCACCAAAATCCAAACCTTCGACTTGTGAATACCCTTTGGCCACGAGTCGAGCTTTGTTCCTAGTCACCACACCATGCTCGTCTTGTTTGTTGCGGAAGACCCACTTGGTTCCTACAACATTTTGGTTAGGACGTGGAACTAAGTGCCATACCTCATTCCTCGTGAAATTGTTGAGCTCCTCTTGCATCGCCATCACCCAATCCGAATCTTGTAGTGCTTCCTCTACCCTGGTTGGCTCAATAGAGGAAACAAACGAGTAATGTTCACAAAAGTGAGCAACACGAGATCGAGTAGTTACCCCCTTATGAATGTCGCCAAGGATGGTGTCGACGGGGTGATCTCGTTGTATTGCTTGGTGGACTCTTGGGTGTGGCGGCCTTGGTTGTTCATCCTCCTTGTCTTCATCATTTGAATCTCCCCCTTGATCGTTGCCGTCATTTTGAGGTGGCTCATCTTCTTGATCTTCTTGTTCAACATCTTGAGCCTCATTCTCAACTTGAGTTGGTGGAGATACTTGTGTGAAGGAGGATGGTTGATCTTGTGCATTTGGAGGCTCTTCGGATTCCTTAGGACACACATCCCCGATGGACATGTTCCTTAGCGCTATGCATGGAGCCTGTTCTTCACCTACATCATCAAGATCAACTTGCTCTACTTGAGAGCCGTTAGTCTCATCAAACACAACGTCACAAGAAACTTCAACAAGTCCGGAGGACTTGTTAAAGACTCTATATGCCCTTGTGTTTGAGTCATATCCTAGTAAAAAGCCTTCTACAGTTTTAGGAGCAAATTTAGATTTTCTACCTCTTTTGACAAGAATAAAACATTTGCTACCAAAAACTCTAAAATATGAAATATTGGGCTTTTTACCGGTTATAAGTTCATAAGATGTCTTCTTGAGGATTCGGTGAAGATATAACCGGTTGATGGCGTAGCAGGCGGTGTTGACCGCTTCGGCCCAAAACCGATCCGGTGTCTTGTACTCATCAAGCATGGTTCTTGCCATGTCCAATAGAGTTCGATTCTTCCTCTCCACTACACCATTTTGTTGTGGAGTGTAGGGAGAAGAGAACTCATGCTTGATGCCCTCCTCCTCAAGGAAACCTTCGATTTGAGAGTTCTTGAACTCCGTCCCGTTGTCGCTTCTAATTTTCTTGATCCTCAAGCCGAACTCATTTTGAGCCCGTCTCAAGAATCCCTTTAAGGTCTCTTGGGTATAAGATTTGTCCTGCAAAAAGAACACCCAAGTGAAGCGAGAATAGTCATCCACAATTACAAGGCAATACTTACTACCGCCGATGCTTATGTAAGCGATCGGGCCGAATAAATCCATGTGTAGGAGCTCCAGCGGCCTGTCGGTAGTCATGATATTTTTGTGTGGATGATGGACACCAACTTGCTTCCCGGCTTGGCAAGCGCTACAAATCCTGTCTTTCTCAAAATGAACATCGGTTAGTCCCAAAATGTGTTCTCCCTTTAGAAGTTTGTGAAGATTCTTCATTCCAACATGGGCTAGTCGACGATGCCAGAGCCAACCCAAGTTAGTCTTAGCAATTAAGCATGTGTCGAGTTCAGCTCTTTCAAAATCTACTAAGTATAGCTGACCCTCTAACACACCCTTAAATGCTATTGAATCATCACTCCTTCTAAAGACAGTAACACCTGTATCAGTAAAAAGACAGTTGTAGCCCATTTGACATAATTGGGATACGGAAAGCAAATTGTAGTCTAAAGAATCTACAAGAAAAACATTGGAAATAGAATGGTCAGGAGATATAGCAATTTTACCCAAACCTTTGACCAAACCTTGATTTCCATCCCCGAATGTGATAGCTCGTTGGGGATCTTGGTTTTTCTCATATGAGTAGAACATCCTTTTCTCCCCTGTCATATGGTTTGTGCACCCGCTGTCGAGTATCCAACTTGAGCCCCCGGATGCATAAACCTACAAAACAAGTTTAGTTCTTTGTTTTAGGTACCCAAACGGTTTTGGGTCCTTTGGCATTAGATACAAGAACTTTGGGTACCCAAACACAAGTCTTGGAGCCCTTGTGTTTGCCCCCAACAATTTTGGCAACTACCTTGCCGGATTTGCTAGTCAAAACATAAGATGCATCAAAAGTTTTAAATGAAATGGCATGATCATTTGATGCATTAGTAGTTTTCTTTCTAGGCAACTTGGCATGGGTTGGTTGCCTAGATCTAGATGTCTCACCCTTATACATAAAAGCATAATTAGGGCCAGAGTGAGACTTCCTAGAATGAATTTTCTTAATTTTACTCTCAGGATACCCGGCAGGGTACAAAATGTAACCCTCGTTATCCTGAGGCATGGGAGCCTTGCCCTTAACAAAGTTAGACAAGTTCTTAGGAGGGGCATTAATTTTGACATTGTCTCCCCTTTGGAAGCCAATGCCGTCCTTAATGCCTGGGCGTCTCCCATTATAGAGCATGCTTCTAGCCAATTTAAATTTTTCATTTTCTAAGTCATGCTCTCTAATTTTAGCATTAAGTTGTGCTATGTGATCATTTTGTTTTTTAATTAAGGCTAGGTGATCATGGATAGCATCAACATTAATATCTCTACATCTAGTGCAAATGGACACATGCTCAATAGTAGATGTAGAGGGTTTGCAAGACTTTAATTCAATGACCTTAGCATGCAACAAATCATTTTTAGTTCTAAGGTCGGAAATAGTAGCATTGCAAACATCAAAATCCTTAGCCTTAGCAATTAATTTCTCATTCTCATTTCTAAGGCTAGCAAGAGAAATGTTCAATTTTTCAATCCTAGCAAGCAAATCATTATTATCATTTCTAGGAATTGAAACATTGCAAATATGAGAATCAACCTTAGCTAGCAAATTGGCATTTTCATTTCTAAGGTTGTCTAAAGTCTCATGGCAAATACTTAGCTCACTAGACAATTTTTCACATTTTTCTATTGCTAGAGCATAAGCATTTTTAACCTTAACATGCTTCTTATTTTCTTTAATAAGGAAGTCCTCTTGAGAATCCAAGAGATCATCCTTCTCATGTATAGCACTAATCAATTCATTCAATTTTTCCTTTTGTTGCATGTTGAGGTTAGCAAAAAGAGTACGCAAGTTTTCCTCCTCATTTTTATCATCCTCATCACTAGATGTTTCATATTTAGTGGAGGACCTCGATTTTACCTTCTTTTTGCCGTCCTTGGCCATGAGGCACTTGTGGCCGACGTTGGGGAAGAGGAGGCCCTTGGTGACGGCGATGTTGGCGGCGTCCTCGTCGTCGGAGGAGTCGCTAGAGCTTTCGTCGGAGTCCCACTCCCGACAAACATGGGCATCGCCGCCCTTCTTCTTGTAGTACTTCTTCTTCTCCTTCCTCTTGCCCTTCTTGTCGTCGCCCCTGTCACTATCACTTGATAATGGACATTTAGCAATAAAGTGACCGGGCTTACCACACTTGTAGCAAACCTTCTTGGAACGAGATTTGTAATCCTTCCCCTTCCGTTGCTTGAGGATTTGCCGGAAGCTTTTGATGATTAGGGCCATCTCCTCATTGTCGAGCTTGGAGGCGTCAATCGGTTGTCTACTTGGTGTAGACTCCTCCTTCTTCTCCTCCGTTGCCTTGAAGGCCACGGGTTGCGCCTCGGATGTGGAAGGCTCGTCAAGCTCGTTGATCTTCTTGGAGCCCTTAATCATGCATTCAAAACTCACAAAATTCCCGATAACTTCCTCGGGGGTCATTAGTGGATATCTAGGATTGCCACGAATTAATTGTACTTGAGTAGGGTTAAGGAAAATAAGTGCTCTTAAAATAACCTTAACCACCTCATGGTCATCCCATTTTGCGCTCCCGAGGTTGCGCACTTGGTTCACCAAGGTCTTGAGCCGGTTGTACATGTCTTGTGGCTCCTCCCCTTGGCGAAGACGGAAGCGACCGAGCTCCCCCTCGATCGTTTCCCGCTTGGTGATTTTGGTGAGTTCATCACCCTCGTGCGCCGTCTTGAGTAGGTCCCAAATCTCCTTGGCGTTCTTCAACCCTTGTATTTTGTTGTATTCCTCCTTGCTTAGAGAGGCAAGGAGGATGGTTGTGGCTTGGGAGTTGAAGTGCTCGATTTGGGCCACTTCGTCCGTGTCGTAGTCCTCATCCCCTACGGATGGTACCTGTACACCATACTCAACAACATCCCATAATCTTTTGTGGAGAGAGGTTAGATGAAATCGCATCAAATTACTCCACATAGCATAATCTTCACCATTAAAAGTTGGTGGTTTGCCTAATGGGACGGATAGTAAAGGTGTATGTTTGGGAATGCGAGGGTAGCGTAGGGGAATCTTACTATACTTCTTACGCTCTTGGCGTTTAGAAGTGACGGACGCCGCTTCGGAGCCGGAGGTAGATGTCGATGAAGTGTCGGTCTCATAGTAGACCACCTTCCTCATCCTTTTGTGCTTATCCCCACTCCGATGCGGCTTGTGAGAAGAAGATTTTTCCTTCTTCTCCTTGTGGTGAGAAGAGGAAGATCTTTTCTCCTTCCGCTTGGAGGAGTTCTTCTTCTTCTCTCTTCTCTTGGTGCGGGACTCTTCCGATGAAGATGAAGTGCTCCCTTGGCTTGTAGTGGGCTTGTCGCCGGTCTCCATCTCCCTCTTGGTGTGATCTCCCGACATCACTTCGAGCGGTTAAGCTCTAATGAAGAACCGGGCTCTGATACCAATTGATAGTCGCCTAGAGGGGGGGTGAATAGGGCGAAACTGAAATTTACAAAAATAATCACAACTACAAGCCGGGTTAGCGTTAGTAATAAAGAAATGAGTCCGCGAGAGAGGGCGCAAAACAAATCGCAAGCAAATAAGAGTGTGACACAAGGATTTGTTTTACCGAGGTTCGGTTCTCGCAAACCTACTCCCCGTTGAGGAGGCCACAAAGGCCGGGTCTCTTTCAACCCTTCCCTCTCTCAAACGATCCCACGGATCGAGTGAGCTTTCTCTTCTTCTCAATCAAACGGGAACAAAGCTTCCCCGCAAGGGCCACCACACAATTGGTGCCTCTTGCCTTGGTTACAATTGAGATTGATCACAAGAACACGTGAGAAAGAAAAGAATGCGATCCAAGCGCAAGAGCTCGAGAGAAACACAAGCAAATCACTCTCTCTAGTCACTATGGAGTTGTGTGGAATTTGGAGAGGACTTGATCTATTTGGTGTGTCTAGAATTGAATGCTAGAGCTCTTGTAGTAGTTGAGAAGTGGAAAACTTGGATGATAATGAATGTGGGGTGGTTGGGGTATTTATAGCCCCAACCACCAAAAGTGACCGTTGCTGGAACTCCTCTGTTCGATGGCGCACCGGACAGTCCGGTGCACACCGGACAGTCCGGTGCCCCTGCCACGTCACCATTGCCGTTGGATTCTGACCGTTGGAGCTTCTGTCTTCTGGGCCCTCCTGGGTGTCCGGTGCACACCGGACAGGTACTGTTTGATGTCCGGTGTACCGGCATGGGCGTGCCTGATGTCTGCGCGTGCTGCGCGCGCATTTAATGCACCGCAGGGAGCCGTTGGCGCCGCAGAGAGCCGTTGCTCCGCTGGCACACCGGACAGTCCGGTGCACACCGGACAGTCCGGTGAATTTTAGCGGAGCGGCTGCCGCGCGAACCCGAGGCTGGCGAGTTCCGGAGACGGCGATTCCTTGGAGCACCGGACATGTCCGGTGCATACCGGACAGTCCGGTGAATTATAGCGCGCCGTCTTCCGAGAAATCCCGAGAGCGAAGAGTTGAAGTCGGAGTCCTCTGGCCGCACCGGACAGTCCGGTGCACACCGGACAGTCCGGTGCACACCGGACAGTCCGGTGCCTCCAGCCAGAGGTACCCTCGGTTGCCTTGCTGCTCCATTGTTGAATCCAACACTTGGTCATTTTATTGACTGAATGTGAACCTTTTGCACCTGTATAACTTATGCACTAGAGCAACCTAGTTAGTCCAATATTTGTGTTGGGCAATTCAACCACCAAAATTATTTAGGAACTAGGTGTAAGCCTAATTCCCTTTCACTATTAATGACACATTTATTTTATTAACCACAAATGCATAATCAAGTAAAACTCGGCATGATGCTAGATTTATTTTGGTGTCTTTGGTTATTTATTTATTTGTTTTCATGTGATGTTCTCATGAAATGTTAAATATAGATAACACCCATATATATAAAGGAATACCATCTTTTTTGTACAAAGTGGGTATTACAAATCCTAGCCCCCTTAAAAATAATCTCGTCCTCGAGATTTAAGAAGATATAGGGAAAAGATGGGGAAAATCTATGTGAAGCTCCTCTTCTCTTTCCCATGTTGCTTCATCTTTGCCATGGTAACTCCATTGCACTTTGCACATCTTTATCACCTTATTCCTCGAAACTCGAGTCAAAGTGTCAAGAATCTTAGTAGGATATTCCGTATAAGCCAAATCTCCTTGAACACTAAGCTCTTCCATTGGTAGCTGCTCTTCCGGTACCCTGAGACACTTCTTCAGTTGTGACACATGAAAGACATCATGTACATCCGATAGATTATCAGGTAGCCCGAGTTGATAGGCCATCTCTCCAACTCGCCTAAAAACTCTGAATGGTCCAATAAAACGAGGGGACAATTTTGCCCTTAACTTTAAATCTTCTCAATCCACGAAGCGGTGACACCTTGACATACACATGATTTCTTTCCTCAAATTCCAGTGGTCTTCTTCTGTTATCAACGTAGCTCTTTTGCCTGGTTCGAGCTACCCTCAAATTCTCCTGAATTATACGGACTTGTTATTCTGCCTCTTGAATAAGTTCAGGTCCAAAGAACTGTCTTCCTATAGTCTGGTCCAAAATAGGGGAGTCCTGCATTTCCTGCCATATAGAGTCTCGAACAGTGACATATTCAGACTGGCCTGTTAACTAGTATATGAGAACTCAGCATAAGGTAGACTCTTGTCCCAACTACTACCATGCTGAAGGGTACAAGCTCTCAACATGTCTTCTAATACTTGATTAGTCCTTTCAGTCTGTCCATCAGTCTGAGGATGGTAGGTCAAACTAAAATTCAACTTCGTAACCATATTCTCATGAAAACTTTTCCAAAATATGGAGGTACAATATGATCCTCTATCTGAAATGATCTTCTTCGGTACACCGTGTAGAGACATAATCTGAGCCATATATAACTCTACCAATTGAGATCCCTTATACGTAGTCTTGACCGGAATGAAATGAGCCACTTTGGTCAGTCCATCCACAATAACCCATATAGAATCATATCCTTTCGAGGTGCGTGGCAATCCAGTAATGAAATTGTTGGGGCCATGCTTCGGTGCGCCGAAGGTCTTACACGAAGAAGCAGCTTCGGCTGAAGTCGTCCCCAGGAGATGGCCGAAGGTTCCTTTTCATGGAGCTTCGGCGTTACAAACCGACATAGAGATAGAATGACCTTTTTATCCATAGAGGTCTGAGTCAATGTTGTAAACTTTTGTAAGGGGCATAATTGTAATTTGTCACAGGCTGTGACCTGTGTCTATAAATAGATGAACAGTACCTCTGTACTGTTCACGCGAACCTGTCATTTTGCCTTTGCATCGCACTTGTATTTTCACCTTCCTCAGGACCGAAGGTACATTTGAAATTTGAAATCATTTATATTCGTAATGATTCTATGTTGACATTTAAATGTTTATTTTATACCTCATGATTTATGTGAATACTTCGTCCCTTGTCATTATGCTTACGAAGGTACGTCCTTCGTAACCTTCGTCCGAAATTCTTTATATCCCGAAAGGATATAATGTGGTGAAGGACGAAGGATTTTTAACACTTAACATTTTCTGTGTTGCCTTGTTCTTAACTCTTAGCATTTGAGAACAAGCCCCCAACATTGGCGCCCACCTCCGGTGAACTCACTTCCACTTTTCTGAGCTGATGGCTTCGTTCAACAATCAAGCTGGAGCTGCTTCGGCTTCGAAGCTGGTGCTCCCGATAACAGGCGGTTCTTGCTCAGAGCCGGCTAACAAGAAGCAGAAGAAGGAGGCTCAGAGAAGGGTGCAGCATGTTGGAGTGCAGGGACCCTTCATCAAGTCAAAATGGTCCCACATTCCAATTACTTTCTCTCAGGAAGACCTTCAGCTTAAGGATTATCCTCACAATGATGCCATGGTTATCTCTTGCGTGATCAAAGGATTTCTGGTCCACAATGTCCTAGTTGATACAGGCAGTGCAGCTGATATTATATTTGCTAAAGCCTTCAGACAAATGCAAGAGCCTGAAGACAAGATTCATGATGCTACGCACCCTCTTTGTGGCTTCGGAGGGCGATAGATTGTAGCACTTGGGAAGATTACCATGCCGGTAACCTTCGGATTTGTTAACAACACAAGGACTGAGCAAATTGTGTTTGATATTGTTGACATGGAGTATCCTTACAATGCTATCATTGGCCGTGGTACTCTTAATGTCTTCGAAGCAATTCTTCACCCAGCTTATCTCTGCATGAAGATACCTTCGGACCAAGGGCTTATTGCTATTCATGGAAGCCAGGAAGCTGCTAGAAGGGCCGAAGGAAGCTGGACTGACTCCAAGGCAATCCATAACATAGATGGAGCTGAAGCTTGTGAACAGTACAAATTCAGGAGGGAGAAGGCAGCTTCAGCGGATCAGCCGAAGCCCATGTTATTGTGTGAAGACATAGCAGAGCAAAAGGTGTTGTTGGGCTCGCAATTATCTGAAGACCAGGAGAAAACCTTGATAAGGTTTTTATTCAACAACAAAGATGTTTTTGCATGGTCAGCTAATGATCTCTGTGGAGTAAATCGGGATGTTATTGAACATTCGCTCAATGTTGACCCATCCTTCAGACCCCGAAAGCAGAGGCTTCGGAAAATGTCTGATGACAAGGCCGAAGGGGCTCGCAATGAAGTAAAAAGACTCCTCAGTGCAGGAGTTATCAGAGAAGTGAAGTATCCAGAGTGGCTAGCTAACACTGTTATGGTGAAGAAGGCCAATGGCAAGTGGAGAATGTGTATTGATTTCACAGATCTCAACAAGGCTTGTCCGAAGGATGAATTCCCGCTGCCAAGGATAGACTCCTTAGTCGATGCAGCAGCTTCTTCAGAGCTCATGAGTCTCCTAGACTGCTACTCAGGCTATCATCAAATTTGGATGAAGAAGGAAGATGAGCCAAAAACTAGCTTCATAACCCCAAGTGGTACATATTGCTATCTTCGGATGCCTGAGGGGCTCAAAAATGCCGGAGGGAGTTTCAGCCGAATGACAGCGAAGGTTCTCCAATATCAGATAGGCAGAAATGTGTTGACTTATGTCGATGACATTATTGTAAAAAGCACGAAGCAGGAAAATCATATTGCTGATCTGCAGGAGACCTTCGCCAGCTTCAGACAAGCTGGTCTGAAGCTGAATCCAGAAAAATGTGTCTTCGGAGTGAAGAAGGGAAAATTTCTTGGATGCTTGGTTTCAACAAAGGGAATCGAAGCTAATCCAAATAAAATCGAAGCTATACTTCGAATGGAGCCACCAACCACAAGAAAGGGGGCTCAAAGATTGACAGGAAGGCTTGCATCTCTCAACAGATTTATATCCAGATCAGCAGAAAGAAACTTACCATTCTTCGAGGTGCTGAAGTCAGCTGAAGTCTTTCAATGGGGCCCAAGTCAACAAAAAGCCTTCGAAGAGCTGAAGCAATACTTAATAGATCTAACAACATTAACTCCACCAACGCCAGGGGCTCCTCTGTTGTTATATGTGGCAGCTTCGCACTCAGCGGTAAGTGCGGCACTTGTCCAGGAGAAGTTTGATGGACAAGTCAAGAAGCAGGTCCCAGTATATTTTGTATCTGAGGTCCTTAGTGTCTCAAAGAAAAATTATACAGAGCTGGAGAAGGTATTGTATGCCGTTTTAATGGCATCCAGGAAGCTTCGGCATTATTTTCAGGCATACAACATTATTGTTCCTTCTTCGCAGCCGTTGAAGGATATCATGAGAAATAGAGAAGCTACTGGGCGTATTGGAAAATGGGCTGCGGAGCTCAATGAATTTTACATTGATTATGTGCATAGATCCTCAATCCAGTCTCAAGCATTGGCAGATTTCATTGCCGACTGGACGCCAGGGGCTCAGGATGAAGAAGCAAATAAAGATGCCGAAGTATGGACAGTGTTTTGTGATGGCTCTTGGGGAACCTTCGGAGCAGGTGCAGCTGCTGTGTTGGTCTCACCATCCAAGGTTAAAACTTGCTATGCAGCAAGACTTGACTTCAGCTGCACAAATAATATAACTGAGTACGAAGCCCTGCTCCTGGGTCTTCGGAAACTAAAGGCAATGGGAATCAGAAGGGCGATTCTTAAAACTGATTCCCAGGTTGTTTCGGGTCATATTGACAAAAGTTGCAAGGCTAAAGACCCGAAGCTTGAAAAATACCTAGACACGGTCCGAAGGATCGAAGCTTCCTTCGAAGGATTTTCTGTCAAGAATATCCCTCGAGGGCAAAATGAGCATGCTGATTTACTAGCCAAGTCTGCAGCACAGGGGCTGCCGTTACCTTCGGATGTGTTCTTCGAAACAATAAAGGCACCTTCAGTAGAGCTCCTTGAAAGAGCAGTCCTCAACATTTCTCCTGTTTACAGCGAAGATTGGAGAACTGAAATAATCTCTTACCTTCAGGGTAAGTTCTTTTCAGATGACGAAGCCTACAATAAAAGAATAGAGGCAAGAGCTCGTCCGTATATCATGATAGAAGGGGAATTATACAAACATGGAGTTTGCGCTCCGCTGCTCAAGTGCTTATCTAGAGCCGAAGGTATAGAGTTGATGAAAGAGATACATGCAGGCCTGTGTGGATCCCACATCGGATCCAGGCCGTTACTTGGAAAAGTGTTCCGCCAAGGATTTTATTGGCCGAAGGCAGCTTCGGATGCAGCGGAGTTAGTTCAAAAGTGCGAAGGTTGTCAAAAATGTGCAAGAGATCAAAAGCAACCTTCGTCTTTGACACAGCTGATACAACCCATCTGGCCATTGCAAAGGTGGGGCCTTGACCTGTTGGGTCCATTACCACCGGCCCAAGGGAATCTAAAATATGTTATAGTAGCTGTGGAGTATTTTTCCAAGTGGATTGAGGCGAAGCCATTAGCCACAATAACTTCGGCCACTGTCCAAAAGTTTTTCTGGCAGAATATTGTCTGTCGCTTTGGGGTACCGAAGGCCATCACTGTAGATAACGGAACGCAGTTCGACTCCGAAGCTTTCAGAAATTTATGTGATCAAATTGGAAGGAAGATCCATTTTGCATCAGTCAGGCATCCGGAGTCGAATGGGCTTGTTGAAAGGGCCAACGGCATCATAATGACAGGAATAATGAAGTTAATCTTCAATCAACCAAGGGGAAAGTGGCCAGATCAGTTGACCAAAGTGGTGTGGAGCCACAATACAACAACATCAAGGTCTACAGGCTTTACCCCATTCAAGTTATTATTCGGTGACGAAGCAATAACTCCGGAAGAAGCTAAAGCTGGATCAATAAGAGTGGTAGCTTCGGCAGAATCAGGTACCGAAGATGCTTGTCTTGTGGAAAAAGATGCCTTAGAAGGGATCAGGCTTCAAGCCGTGGAGAATATCAATAAGTACCAGGCTGAAACAGTCAAATGGCGAGATAGAAAGGTCCGGCTAAAAAATATTGAGCCGGGACACTTGGTGCTTCGGAGAGTGGCCAACCCAGATACAGTGGGCAAGTTAGCAATTGAAATGGGAAGGGCCTTTCTTAGTAGCATCCTCGTCAAGGCCTGGTTCGTACAGATTGAAGGACATGGATGGCAACGAAATTCCAAGATCTTGGAATGCGGATGAGCTTCGGCGATTTTATGTATAACTTGATGTAACTTTTTATGTTTTTTCTTTTCTTTTTCATGGCACCCTTTTCCTTTCTAAAGGGGGAGAAAGGTTTTTAATGGGGCCATCATCTGTAATTTCCTTTTTAGTTTTATAAGAGCAAAATCCCCCAAAGAATGTAAATGTAAAAGCTGCGAATGCACCATCGAGTGCCGAAACTAAAAAAAAAGAGAAGAAGCTCCAAAGACGTCCCTAAGGGGATGCAGAGCTCTGATTCCGCCGAAAGTAAAAGGCGAAGAAGCTCCAAAGACGTCCCTAAGGGGATGCAGAGCTTACAGCGAAAAGTCAACGCTGATACCGCCTAAGTAAAAGGCGAAGAAGCTCCAAAGACGTTCCTAAGGGAATGCAGAGCTTATACCGCCTAAGTAAAAGGCGAAGAAGCTCCAAAGTCATTCCTAAGGGAATGCAGAGCTAATGTGTGGGTGGTTCTAAAGAAATAATGGCTGAGAGTGTGGCTTCGGACATATGTTTTGGACATTCATTCGCACATTACATTACATCATGGCATTTGCATGCATAAGCATTCATTCATAGCATTTATATACCAAAGTGGTTTTTTATGGTTCGTTATGTCTAAGAAAAGCTTCGGCAAAAAGGAGAAGTGGTTTTTTATGGTTCGTTATGTCTAAGAAAAGCTTCGGCAAAAAGGAGAAGTGGATTTTTATGATTCGTTATGTAAAAGAAAAGCTTCGGCAAAAAGGAGAAGTGGTTTTTTATGATTCGTTATGTAAAAGAAAAGCTTCGGCAAAAAGAAGAATTGGTCTCTTATGCTTCGTTGTGTACGAAAAGAAGGGAAGGTGTTTTTTCGCCCTCGGCTCAAAATACTGATTTCGTCCACATCAAAGCGCCTCAGTAGAAGGATAAGAATATATTACAAGGTATGTACAAAGTTCCTTGAGAATAGTTTAATTGTATTTACAAAAGTTGTTACAAAAGTATCCTGAGTTTTTTCCTATAGTATACTTCTACTGATCTTCATTAAGCTTCAGCTTCGGCGACAGCTTCGGCGACACATCTTAAGCATCATCTTCACCTTCGTCATCCTACATAAATCCCATCGTGAGTAAAAATCAAGTGCAAAGGGGAAGGTAAGTACGAAGTGTCATTTCTTACTGGTTCAAGATGACTTCGAGCTTCGTCTCCAGCCTTCTCCCGCCCGCCTTTTGTCCATATCATTTTTATGAATCTATTTGAGATGCTTCGGGCGAGGTCAGGTATATCGTCCAGGATTGATGGAGACAGGGTGAAGTTGGGCCTGTTGACGATTTTCCCATGCTCGCAGCCGGCCTTCAGGAACGCAGCAGCGGTACCCCGAGAAGCTACCCAGGCACAGAAGTCACCGTGCCCGGCTATAACTTCGTCAAGTTCTTCGATTTCAGCTTCAATATGATCGAAGGCTTGTGGTAAATTTTCCGCTGAAGGCTTAAATTTCCCGCTGCTGGCTCCAACAGAGTAAAATATCTTTTTTAATCGTTCAATACAATTATTGCTAAATTTCAAGCATTTGTCTTGAAGGCTTGTTAATGATTTCTTCAAGTCTGAGTTGGCCTGGACTTCGGCTTCAAGCTTCGAATTAAGCTCTAGCTTCTCTTGTTCAAATTGTTTTGATTGGCCGATAAGCTTTGAATTCAACTCTGATACTTTAGCTTCAGTCTCTGCCAGCAAGCCTTCGGTTGATTGGAGCTCGAAGTCTTTCTTTTCAATGATAGCTGATTGTTCTTTTATCTTGCTCTCTAAATTTTCGATTATAGCTTCGTGTTTTTTGTCCTCCAAGTCTTGCTGCATCCTCAGAGCTTTGCTCAGAAGCATGCTCTGCAAATAAACAACCTTTGTTAGGCATATTTCCATTATTAAAAACAATAGAAGTCAGAGAAAAGTTGTTTACCTTGAAGTTGGAATAAAATAAGCTGCCGACGATATGTTGTCGTCGGTAGCGGCTGATATCTGTCTCTAACTTCGGAAAACCGATACTCTTTGATAGAGTACCGATGACCTTAGCTCCAGTTTGGTCTCGAATGCAGCCCAATTTTTCGTCATCAATGCCTCCCAATAGAAGGGCTCCTGGCTTGTAGCCGCAAGATTTGGCATAGTCCTTAAGTTCTTCCATTTCGGCCTTCGACAGTTTTTGCCCAATTAAATTTTGAAATGTGTAAGCTTCGTCGTCCGAAGTATCTTCGGCCATTTCTTTCCCCTTCCCAGGCACTGTGGCCATGGTTTTTTTCAGCAGCAATGGCAGCTTCTTCTACAGCCATGTCTTCCAAAATTTTGTCAATATCCTCAATAGTAGTTTCTAAGTTCACATCTTCGGCTGTAGCGGCTTCGGTAGCCGCGACCTCCGAAGGTGCGACTTCGACGTTTGTTGTGTCTTCAGCAGCTGCCGTTTTCTGAATTGACGCCCTCGGCGGTGTCTTATCGATAACTTCGGTCACTGCAATAATTCTTTGCCGCTTTGGTTTGGTTATCTTCGTTTGTTCTGGCTCTTCCACCTTTCGAAAAAGCTTCGTCAGTTCAGGCCCTAGTGGACTTAGCTTCGTGGGCACGGGTTCAGTCATTACCTTTAAAATTTCCTCCACGTCGCTGGTAGAAGGTGGTGTGGGGGTCCCCTCTTCTTCGGATAATTTTCGCTTCGGAGTTGATATTTTTCTTTTCTTGGGAATTTTCTTCTCTTTTGCTGGTCTTTCTTCACCCTTGTCCAGAGCTTCGGCCACTCTTTTTCTTTTTTGGCCCTCATAGTCAGTGTACTCGAAGCCCAGGGCATCAAGCACTCGGTTCAGCCTTCGCTTCGGACGGGCGCCAAAGGCCGCTGTCATTAGTTGATCTTCTTTTTTGGAATAATTCCCCAGAATTTCATTACACATCACCTCGACTGTGTCCAGCCACTCTTGGCAGGGCCTCTTAAAGTATTGCTTGAATTTGAAGTGATATGGAAGCCGGACAAGTTCCCCCTCCTTCTTCTCCCCCTTTAACTTTGGCATTTCCCATTCTTTTAGAGTAGGGAAGACTCTGAATGCCAAGAATTCTTGAACCAGATCTCTGGTACCGATATGCTCTGCAATAATTCCGAATTCATCCATTGCCTGTTGAGTTTGACCCTCTGGTGTCATGTTGCAGCGGGGTCGGGTTTCTCCGAAGATCAGCTCGAGTGGACTTTGTACAAGCTTCTCTTTGTCGTCATCAACCTTGACATAGAACCATTCTGATTTCCAGCCAGCTGGCCATTTGCTTCGGTAGCTGATTACAGGAAACTTTGCGGTTTTCCGGTAGGCAAAATTGTAGCAGCCGAAGTTATCATGTAGCCCATCTTTTCTGGCCTTTGTTTGATAATGTAACTCATGAACTCGACAGAAACTGTCGGCAAATGGCTCCACTGCTTGGCTTCGGAGGGCCCAAATATAAACGCTAAGCCTAACGATAGCGTTAGGAGTTAACTGGTGAAGATAGATACCAAACCTCTTCAGTATCTCCGCAATAATCTCGTGAAGAGGGAATCTCAGCCCAGCCTTTAAAAAGCTCTTGAAGATAACAATCTCGTCCTTCTCTGGCTTCGGGGTGGTTTCTTCTCCCCCGAAGCGAAGTAGCTTCTTCTGATTTTCATTAAAAAAACCTGCTTTCACCATCTTCGAAAGATCAGCCTTTGAAACAGTTGATTTCCCAAAATCCAGGTGGCTGGGTTTGCTGGGCATGGCAATGCGATAGTCATCTTCGGGATCAGTCCCTTCAATATTCTCTTCTTCTCCTTCGGCAGCTGTCGGGTTTGCTTCAGCAGTGGGCATGTCTTCCGCAGTCACCAGTCCGGAACGCTGCATCGCTTCGGAGATGGGCACAGTATTCGAACCTTCGGCTTCGTCTCCCTCACGTGCAACTCTGGCAGTAGATCGCACGCTAGCCATTTGATTCTGAATTTGGGGAAGTTAGATACTTTTTTTCTTTTTTTTCTTTTTCTCCCGAAGCTCTTCTTTCTGACGAAGCAGACGTCGAGATGGACCTTCGTTCGGTTCTGAGAGTCAAGCTTCGGCTATAGTTAAAAATTTTGGCAGCAAAACAGTGCAAATAGCAATGAATGCTGTGGTAACTTCACACCTACCCGTCTGTTTATATAGTGCTGCAGGTAAGAAGGCGAAGCGGCAGGATTTTTACACCAAGCGGGCAGTCACTTATACTCGCTGTGCAGTGGACCGCAAAGATCAAACAGTAACTCTGCAAGGTGGGCCTGGCACGCGCTCGGAAGCCGGATCGTTTCTCCGCAACGAGCTCAGGGAAGGTGTTTTTTGGACCTTCGGCTTCCCGAAGCTGAAGAGGCTTTTTCACGGGTCAAGCTCGTTACGAAAAACGATCTAGCACCGCGAAAGGGGCTACTGTTGGGGCCATGCTTCGGTGCGCCGAAGGTCTTACACGAAGAAGCAGCTTCGGCTGAAGTCGTCCCCAGGAGATGGCCGAAGGTTCCTTTTCATGGAGCTTCGGCGTTACAAACCGACATAGAGATAGAATGACCTTTTTATCCATAGAGGTCTGAGTCAATGTTGTAAACTTTTGTAAGGGGCATAATTGTAATTTGTCACAGGCTGTGACCTGTGTCTATAAATAGATGAACAGTACCTCTGTACTGTTCACGCGAACCTGTCATTTTGCCTTCGCATCGCACTTGTATTTTCACCTTCCTCAGGACCGAAGGTACATTTGAAATTTGAAATCATTTATATTCGTAATGATTCTATGTTGACATTTAAATGTTTATTTTATACCTCATGATTTATGTGAATACTTCGTCCCTTGTCATTATGCTTACGAAGGTACGTCCTTCGTAACCTTCGTCCGAAATTCTTTATATCCCGAAAGGATATAATGTGGTGAAGGACGAAGGATTTTTAACACTTAACATTTTCTGTGTTGCCTTGTTCTTAACTCTTAGCATTTGAGAACAAGCCCCCAACAGAAATCCATACCAATCTATTCCCACTTCCATTCGGGTATCTTTAATGGGTATACTAGTCCAGCTTGTCTTTGGTGTTCGGCCTTAACTCTTTGACACACCTCGCACATAGCCATATGTGTAGCCACATCTCTCTTCAATCCATACCACCAGTATTTCCGCTTCAAATCCTGATACATCTTGATACTACCAGGATGAATAGAATAGTCTGAATCATGGGCCTCCTTTAAAATAGTCTCTCGAAGGCTTTTAATATCAGGAACACACATCCTGTCCTTGAACCATACAGTGCCCTGCTCATCTTCGGTAAATTCCGGAACTCGACCTTCAGTAATCAGATCCTTAATCCCTTTTATTTTAGCATCACCAATTTGTCCTTTGCGGATCTCTGCTCCAAGGTAGGTTCCAATTCAATGGTGACTCCTTCAGTGTGAGTAACTATACCTAGGTTAAGTCTCCTGAAACCCTCAACAATCTCATCGGGTAGCTGGGCAACAACAGCTGAATGAACATGCTCCTTTCGACTCAAGGCATCTGCAACCAAATTTGCCTTGCCCGGGTGATAGTGAATCTCCAAATCATAATCCTTAATAAGCTCCAACCAACGGCGTTGCCTAAGGTTGAGATCCTTTCGAGTGAATATGTACTTCAAACTCTTATGATCCGTGTACACTTGGCACTTAGTTCCTATAATGTAATGTCTCCAAATCTTAAGCACATGCACAACGGCAGCCAGTTCTAAATCATGAGTGGGGTAGTTCAATTCGTGTTTCCGCAAATGACGAGACGCATAGGCAATCACATGTCTTTCTTGCATGAGCACACATCCCAAGCCTTAGCCACATGCATCACAATAAATGTCAAATCCCTTCTGCAGATCTGGCATGACCAACACTGGGGTGGCATCAATCTCAACTTCAGTTGGTTAAATCTATCTTGGTACTTCTCGTCCCACTTAAACTCTCTTTCCTTCTCCGGAAGTGAGGTGATAGACTTAGCAATCTTAGAAAATCCTTCAATAAATCTCTGATAGTATCCTGCAAGTCCCAAGAAACTTTGGACCTCAGTAACTACAGTGGGTATGCTCCACACCACTATCTCCTTGACTTTAGCAGGATCCACTGATATTCCTTCGTTAGAAATGATATGTCCATGAAATGGCACCTCACCAATACAAAACTCGCATTTGCTATACTTGGTGTAGAGTTGATTATCTCGTAACTTCTGTAGCACCAATCTCAGATGTTCCTCATGATCACTATCACTCTTGGAATAAGTAAGAATATCGTCGATGAAAACCACGACGAATCTGTCCAAATCATGAACACCTTATTCTTTAGATCCATAAAATAGGCTGGTGCATTAGTTAGTCCAAATCGCGTAACGGTGAACTCATATAAACCATATCGGGTCGATAAAACTGTCTTGGGAATGTCCGATGGCCTAATCTTCATTTGATGGTAACTCGGTCGGAGATCAATCTTCGACACCTCTCATCTGAATAAATCCTCAATGCGGGGTAATGGACAATTGTCCTTCATAGTGACATCGTTAAGGGACCTATAATCCACGTACATCCCTTGTGATCCTTCTTTCTTTTGTATAAATAAAACCGACGCTCCACAAGGTGAAGAATTCGGACGAATGTATCCACCCTCTTGTAATTCCGTTAATTGCTTCTTAAGTTCCTTTAGTACTTCTACGGACATCTTGTATCACCGTTTAGACATAGGAGCAGTCCCAGGTAAGAGATCAATGACCAACTCAACTTCCATATCTGGTGGCATCCCTAATAACTCCTCTAGAAAGACATCCGGAAAATCCCTAACTGCACGGATGTTGTCACCCACCAACTTCTTATCTACTAAGAATGCCGCTAGTCTGATGGGGGTAGTTACTGCAACTTCAACTTCAAATCTTTGTTCTTTGGAACTGGTGAGTGCTACGGTTCCCTTAGCACAGTGTATAAACTGCCTTTGTCTTTCTTAACCATGACATACCAAGGATCACGTCTATACTGCTCTCTTCTAACAGTATAGGGATAGTCCATCTGGGTTAGAAACATAGGGTAAGAAAGAAAGGATTGTAGACACGGCGAGTAATTACGAGGAATGTTACTGTGGGGGATTTATGAGCTAAGTAGATTAGTGTGTTATCCACTAAAGCTAATACATTACTTTATGGTGGTACATGCTAAGATGCAAAACTATAATGTTTCAATCAATCAAAGAAGCAAATCAAGCATTTATCATCAGAACAATCAACCAACATTTTTTATAGAGAAAATAGTTTTAATTTTTTTTTGTCTTAGGTCTTCTATCTCTTAAAAAGTTCATAAATGTAGGATTCCAAGGTGTGAAATCCATCTTGTCTCAGAGTAGAAAAGATAAGAATGATCAGAGTAGAACAATAGAAGGTGAGACAGGATCAAGATAAGTATAGAAAGAATCAGAGTGAGGTAAGTATAGAATGAATCAGAATAAGATAAGTAGGTAAGGGTTTGTCCATTTCTATCTAGGTTTCGTCCTACAGTCAACATTTCCTCTGATACCACTTCTGTCACACCCGGGCTTTAAGGAACAAAGCCAGGTGCATCTCATACATACGCCAAGAAGACAACATATATAATAACAGAGTGTATAGAGATAAATGTCATAAAACATCAGAGTAATTATTACATAGCGGAAGACTTATTACAAAATAAAGGAATAAATGTAAACCGAACTAAGGATCGTCGGCGCAAATGTCAACTGAGAAACGCCACCTAGATCAGATCATACTCCTCGCCTTGTGGCTCCTCCTGAACCACCTGCTCTTCTCCTATGGGGGGGGGTGAGACAGCAAGAGTGAGCTCACATACGTTCATAGCTCAACAAGTCGTGGGGAATAATGTGGCATTAACTCACCAAGGGTGGGAGTTCATGAAGTGTAAGGCTGATCAATGAAATAAAGGCTGAAGCTGAGCATTGCTTTTATAAGTTGGTCAAAATTTTATTAGCAGTTACTAAGTGTAAGTAAATACCAAACCATAGTAATAATAAGTAAAAGTAATAATAAAATAATCCCAAATGCAATGAGATGACAAATTAAGTTTAAGTTCCATAAATTAATCATGTGAGTGTCCGAGCCGCTCATGACCGTGAGCACGGCTAGTATACCAGTTTTACACTCCGCAGAGGTTGCGCATCTTTACCCACAAGTCGTGTTACCCATTTGCCACAGAGTTGATCAGACCCCATACACCTCTACCAAGGAAGCGAGGCAGGGTACCACTACGAGGCCTTTACAAAGTTCCACTAGCTTCAGACTACCCGCTACAGTTTATAGGAAGCTCCAGTGCAGGGTTCTTGCCTGACCGCCATCGCAGCAAAATCAACCCAAGGACCTCCCTACACTGACCACTCCCCTACTGCCCTTGCCCCTTTCGGGTAAGGTAGACCTCCACTAGCTTTCCTAGTTAATCAGCCAAGGGCGTCCCATTAAACCCTTGTGGTAGCACTGTTTTCCCGGGTGGTTCTCCATGTTCCCATTAACATAATGATCTTAACATGAACATTAATGAATAAAACAGATAATAAAAAGTATAACAATGAGTGATGAATATCTCTATACCCAAATCCACATAAAGCAATAGCATGTACTACCCAAAACTTTAGTAGTAAAACCAGTGGTGAAACAAGGTATAAAGATAGCCAGAATCTAGGGCATCCTATTGGGTCCCATCAAAATTAACCTATGCAGATCATTATGATTAATAAGAACATGAATGGGTAAAAGAAGTAATCAAGGGCACAACTTGCCTTCAATGAGCTCCTGCTCAGCTACTTCTACTTGTTGAACCTCAGTTTCCACAGTGGCTTGCTCGTCTATTCGCATCAACACAATACATACATAGTATAGCAAAAATTAACATTGCACCAAACATGTAAATAAAATACACAGTAAAAATCTATACATTAAAATAAAATCCTAGGAACAGGAATCATAATTTTTGGAGTTATAGATTTTGAGATATAAATTTCCAAAGATTTAATGTGGTTGAAATAGGATTAAATGATAAATTAATTATCTTACTATTTTCATGTCAAAACAGAGACTCTAGGTGATGGAGAATAAAATTACAAAATTTTAGAAATTGGAATGGTTCAATTTGGAGTTTATATGCATTTTCTATGAATTATACAGATTCTAGGGTTTATTTCCATATTAAAAATTCAATTTCCAATTCATTTTATCAATTTAACTCTGTATTGGACTGAGCCTCAATTTCTGGAAAACGCAGGGGCTAAACTACAAAGATCCCTGAGACTCAGAGGGCTGTAGCATGGGACGACGGGTTGATTCACGAATCTTCCAGGGTCTCTTTTGCAGTTTTACAGGCCGAAGGGGGTACGGGCGATCTCGAGCCGTTGGATTGTCATTGCGCGGCGCAGATTAAATCATATCCTCATCAAAGCGGTACCGAATCACAGCCGTCAGATCGAAATCCCACGGCTGATGATTCCCTAAACCCGTTCTATAATACCCGCTGTCAGATCCAGATTGGGCGGCTACGATCTAACTTATCCAACCGTTATTCCCCATCTAATCCCAGCCGTTCGAAAAGGATCCAACGACCAGCATCACTCGCCCTCCCGACGCGGCAAGACGCGGCGGCGCCGCCCACTCCCTACGGCGGAGGCGACGCCGGAGTAGTCCGTACAGGCGCTCTGGTACGAGGATTCACGCGAAACGAAGTGCAATACGCAGAGGGGACCAAGGCGAAAATGATGGGGGTACCCTCACCTCGAGCTATGCAGCGCAGGGGCCTGGCGCCGTTGAGGGGCGGCCCAACGGTGAAGATGCTACTCTGGCAAGAAATTGCGGCACTGTTGGCCCTCAATCGCGCCCGGAATGTCCCCGTGCTCCATCAGTGTGTCTCCCAGAAGCGCCCAGGCCCATATCCGAGACCTTGCCGCCGACGAGCATGGGGGTCAACCACGGCGGCCGACTCGACTCTCTGTTCGTTTGCTATGGCATCGGGTTGTTTTGCGCTCAGCTCTAGGGGTGAGAGGGGCGAAATGTGGTCGGGCTATAAAGGGCGGCGAGAGTCCAGGCACGCGCGGATCAAACCGAGGTCCCCGGCGACAGCTGCGGGAGAGTGGTTGACCCAGCGTCGCAAGCGGAATCTATTGCAAGGGAGAAGACCGAGCTGACCTCCGTGGCCCACAGCACAGCGAGATACGCAGCGCGCGCGCCGGTGATGACCAGCGGGCCCACCCAGTCAGTTGCAGTGGGGTTGCGCCCGCGAGAGTGAAGTTGGGCCGCGCTGGGTGAAGGTATTGTTGGGCCGAGCGCAGGTGAATCCGGCCCAGGTGAGTATGGCAGCCTGCCTTGTCCTTTTTCTTTTATTTATTTGTTTTAGGTTTCCTTCTTTCTTTACTTTCATTTCAAATTTATATTTCAAGTTTAAATTCCTATCTGTTGTGAGATTCAAACTTAGGTAAAATGCCTAAATTCAGATACCAACATGAATCGAATTTAATTAATTTATATATATTTATTTTACCTTATTTGTAAACATTTCCTTCTCTTATCTCAATTTTTATGGTTTTATTTTCAAGTTAGGGTTTAAATTCTATGGGTTCATTGATATGCTATTAATGACACATTTATTTTATTAACCACAAATGCATAATCAAGTAAAACTCAGCATGATGCTAGATTTATTTTGGTGTCTTTGGTTATTTATTTGTTTTCATGTGATGTTCTCATGAAATGTTAAATATAGATAACACCCATATATATAAAGGAATACCATCTTTTTTGTACAAAGTGGGTATTACAAGGGCGGACCAGGCGAAGACGTCTTTATTTTTGGACAGACAGCAGAGGAGTCTCTCGTCGTCGTGCGAAGTGAGGTCTTCGCTGATGGTGACTGTTCGCTTGGGTGTTGCCTGGTCGAGGGGAACGGTCTTGGTCCCATCGTTGCTCTGCAGCTGTGCCTTGTCATGTTCTTTGTTGGTTGGGCTGGCAGACTCGGGGACCTCACGCTGGGCCATGAGGCAGTGAACGTTCCTTTGCCTAGGAACAAAGTCTCTTTCTATGTCGCGCGCGGCCTGCTGGTTGCTGTAGACTGTGATCGCGCCTTGCGGACCTGGGATCTTCATGCATAGGTAAAGTCCGTGAATGGCTGCCTCAAACTTGTTGATGGAGCCCCGACCCATTATGGCATTGTACGGGTACACCATGTCGACGATGTCGAACGTGACTTGCTCGCTTCGTGCATTGGGTGCTACACCGAAGGAGAGGGGTAACTCTATTTTGCTGACAGGAAAGGTGCCCTTGCCGTCGAAGCCATACACTGGGTTGTCTGAAGGCTTAAGCAAGCTGTGGCTGATGCCCATGCGGTCGAAGGCATGGAGGAAAATGATATCCGCCTGGCTGCCATTGTCGACTAAGACTTTGTGCAGGTCCCAGCCTGCCACGCTACAGCTGATAACCATGGCGTCGATGTGGGGTGCGTTGCACAGGTCGACGTCCCGGGCGTCGAAGGTCAATGGCACATGGGACCACTTTGTCTGCACGACTGGACAGGTGACGGCGACGTGGTTGATGTTGCGGTAATGGTCCCTCTTCTGTCGCTTCGTGTCGAAGTCGACGCTGGACCCCCCAGTGATCATGTGGATGACTCCGCGATATGGCTGATCGGCGAAGTCTTCTTGTTTTGGGGCTTGGGGTGGTGGGGGTGGTGGATGTTTTGCTGTTGCAGGTGTGGGGGTGGGGGTGGGGGAGGTACGATTTGTACCTCCTGGTGGTGTTGGTATGCGTGGTGCGGTGGACGCGGAGCGGGGCCGTGGTTGTATGGCTGAAGGGGTTGTTGATATGTGTGCGCGACAACTCTGGGGTTGTCGGCTGGTTGCGCCCGTGCCATCCTGTCTCTGGTGGCCTTCGTCTCTAGGCAGTCTCTTGTAGGGTGCGCGCAGTCTTCGCCGTGGAACAAACAGTAAAATCTGCGCGGCTGCTGCGCACGTCCCTGGCCCCGACCACGAGTTCCCTTTCCGCGGCCCTGGGGGGATACTCCTGGCGGCGAGGGTCCTCGCCGGCGGGGTGCTGGTTGGCGATGTTGTGTACCTGCTGCTGATTGCGGCCGTCCCGACCGGAGTCTGCCTGCGAAGGCCTCGTCCACGTATAGCTGGACTACGGAGGGTCTTTAGGTTTCCTCTAGGACTCGACTTTGCGCTGGTGGAGCTCTTCGGACTGGCGTATTTTTCGAATAGCTGATACAGCTCCTGGAGGTTCCTGGGCGGATCTCTGATGCAGTTGCTGTAAAGGACGCCAGCCCGAAGGCCACTGATGGCGTAGTGAATGGCGATCTGGTCATCAACCGAAGGCAGTTGTGACTTGAGGGTCAGAAACTTGCGGTAGTACTCCCGCAGAGTCTCTCTTTTCAGCTGCTTGCAGAGTGAAAGTTCAGCCAAGGCGTCGGTGTCTGGGCGGTACCCTTGGAAGTTGAGCAGGAATTTGTCTCGGAGACTTCTCCAGGAGTCGATGGACAGCGGGGGCAACCTGGTGTACCAGGTGAGGGTCGGGCCTTCGAGGGCGATGACGAATGACTTGGCCATCGTGGCATCGTCCCCTCCGGATGATGCAACAGCGACCTGATAGCTCATGATATATTGTGCTGGGTCAGTGCTACCGTTGTACTTGGGATAGGTCCCTGCCCTGAAGTTGGCAGGCCATGGTGATACTTGCAGGTGGGGCGCCAGGGGACTCCGCTCGTCAAGGTAGTTGACAC
This sequence comes from Zea luxurians, assembly GCA_029449295.1. NCBI lineage: Eukaryota > Viridiplantae > Streptophyta > Magnoliopsida > Poales > Poaceae > Zea > Zea luxurians. The sequence continues at coordinate 1,244,254 of JAOPSE010000044.1, forward strand.
CTTGGAATGCTGCTGCGTGCGGAATGGCATGTCCGCGCTGAGGGATAGACAGGTCTTCGATTTGCGCGTGCTGTTGGAGGGGTGGGCCATGTTGTAGAACGAGTTGGCCTTCGCGCTGCATGAGCGCGATCTCTTGCTCAAGCTCCTGAGCCTTTTGCTCTTCGTCGCGTATCATCTGGCGCACCTTGGCTTGCGGAGACACACGTTGGCGTTTGGCCTCGAGGATCTCCTTTTGCTTCTGGAGGTTGCGGTTCTTGATGCGCAAGGCACGCAGCTGTAGTTGTTCCTCTGCGGAGACGCCGATGACTTTGTCGTCCTCGGTGGCGTCCGCACCCTCTGACGCAGCGAAGCCTGGGGGAGGTTGTGGTTGTCCTCCGGAGCTGCAGGTGCGGAGGCTGCCTTCGGGTGTGAGTTGTTCATTGCGCTGCCTCTTGCTGAGTGCGTCGTCTTCGCAGGCTTCTTGATGGGTGGTGTCGACAAGGGCCTTGCCCTTTTTCTCAACCAGCAGCGCTGCCTTCGCAGCTTCGTCAACAGATGGGGCTGCCTTCGAGCTAGCTCTCTTGGGTGCCATCGCGGGTGGTTTTTCGTAGCACGAACGGTGGGCACCAAATGTTGGAACTTGCTCTCCCGAGCAAGGTGACCCAACAGGGGAGTAAATGCAGACAAGGTTTAGCTCCGGAAGGCGATTGCTCTGTTAACCTAGCCTCTCAAGGGCACTGTGCGGGGGTATTTATAGGTGCCTGAGTGCCCAGCGTCTTGGTTTAAGGACGCATGTGCCCTCAGGCACCCAGGTTACCCCTGGAATATTCCCATAAAGCAGGGTTACAGACTGTAACTACAGAGAAGCCTTTACAAATTAGGCCTGTAATGCGTAGCGGCCACGCGGGGCCTGTTACAATGGGCCGGATTGGACGTGGCCCTTCGTGTTGGACGATTCCGCGGGATGGGGCGACCTCGTCATAGGCCTTCGTCCTGCAGTGCGTTAGACAAAGGGTGGAGTCTGCCAGTCGTCTTGTCTCCGTTGGTGCAGCGAGACTGACGAAGGCATCGAGCGAAGGGTAGCGTCTTCGCCTTCGCCCCAACATAAACAAATATAGAAAGTGGAGGGGGATGCGACAATGTGAAGGGCACGCGCTGGTCGTGGACCGTGGTGGAGCACGACAGCACCAGCGACCCGGCCATCGACCACGTCCTCACTGGCTCCTGGCTGTGGGACTTGTCCTGGTCCTGGCCGCCTACTTCACAGCGGACTCCCCCGCCAGATACCACATCTGTGGTGCCACCGCCGTGGAGCTCGGTGCCGGCACGGGGCTCCTGGGCATTGCCGCAACGGTCTGCCTCGGCGTCGCGCACTGCGTGCTCGCAGACGTGGTCGCGCTGCTGTCGGGCCTCAAAGCCAACACGGTCGCCAACAGGGTCAGCGCCGCCGGGCCCACATGCGCATTGTGAAGGTGGGGATGCAAATTCTGGCGAATGGACAGGGGAGAGGGCGGGGTTGGGTGGGGATGACGCGCGCATACCTTCCTGCAGGTGAGAGGCGAGGCGAGGAAGTCTGGAAGTGGACACAGTCGGTGTGGACCTTGAGCGCCTCCTCCTCCGACATCAACGGCATTGCGGCGACATCCACGGTAGTGGGAGACTCGATACAGGCCCGGCCCGCACAGTCTACTACGACGGCGTGGGGGAGGGGTAGTGTTGCTGGCGGCACGATAGCGAGAGCGGAGCATGTGTAGATTCGTCTGGAACATTCATGGGCTAGCGGTGAAGGATCTGGAGTCCGAAGCGGCGGCGGCTGTCACCGGAGCCGCGGGGGGGGGGGGGGCGGGGGAGGATGGGGGTGGAGGGAGCTCGCTTACCTGGACCTTTGGAACGCCGGCGGAGAGAACTGGAGTCCAAAGCGGTTGTCGCCGAAGCCGCGGGCGAGCGGGGGAGAGTGGGGTTTGGGGGGAGGAGGGAGCACGAGATATGCAGGAAGTAGACGCAGAGAGGATGCGTGGAGACTGGAGAGAAGAACCGTCGCCTGGAAGCATCTACACACGGCCGCACGGGAGACGGGGAGAGAATGGAAAACCCGAACCACGATCGAACGGCCAAAATTTTTTTGCCGACGTGGACGCATGTGGGAGCAGATTTCCTTTATGCTTTAATAATAAGGAAATGGGAACATGAGGTTGTGTAGACCATCTAAACAGTGTATCCTCTAACTATGGTGCCTGTGTGGGAGCTGCATCTGAATCGATGCGTACCGAACCACCCATGATAGACTCAAAAAGAGTATATAAGCATTATATTCTAGTGGTAGGAGAATCATATAGAGAGCAAAACAATTTACAAAAGAAAGGGACTGGAGGGGCTTCCTAGCTTCGAATCAATCAATGAACCCGCTGAAAGCAAAAAAATGTATGTGTGACGTGGACCAAAACACTAACTAAATGGGATATAAAAGACGAGAGTGAGCAATCGAGGTGAATTTGAAGTGAATTCACGACCAAGGAGTAATAACCAACCTCGGCGAGAGGACTAGAGCGGCAAATCACCGAGAAATGTCATCGAAAGGTGAATATGCATGTGCTGTGAATTTATAGAGGGGCTTTGGGTTCAAAGAAAATCTTGAGAACCAATCACAAGAAGAACGCATCCGACCTAGTCAGCCACACATGTCTGATTGATATGACTCGGTTTTTACATTAACTTGTCTATGACGCAAGGCGGACCTATGTACAGACCCCGCTCTTTTCTCGGTTGCAAGTAATACAGTCTAAATTTTCATCATTAGATCATCTCCTTAGTCTAATTTAAATGCCCTCGTTATGATATTTTAGTGCTGGTTGTTATAAATGTGCCCTCACTCCTATTCCATCCTGGGTCTGCTCTGTTGTGACGTTGATTAAAACAAAAAATATTTCCCATATTTTGGCAAATACCGGCTGTTGACACCTTTTTAGGGCGCCAATTACTCAACAAGAACCAACGGCGGTGCTCTCTGGTCAGGCGCGGACGGTCCACGACATAGGGCCGAACAGTCCGCGACCTGGCGCGAGACTAGGGTTTTCTGCCTGACGGCCGGACAGACCGCGTCCTAGGGCCAGACGGTCCGCGCGTGCGCAGAGGCGGCAGAGGATCACCGGCGGCACCTGGATCTCGCTCCCGGGAGGGACTCCGTCAGGGAGAAGAGATCCTAGGAGTTGTCTAGGCTCGGGCAGACCTAGACTCCTCTAATCGACGTAGAGTCAAAGAGAAGTGGAGAATTTGGAGATTGAGAGGCTAAACTAGAACTAGACTAGAACTACTCCTAATTGTACAGGAAATAAATGCGAAATAGAAGTGTTTTTTATTCGATTGATTACAAATCGGCCGTATACCTCTCTATTTATAGAGGTGGGGGCTGGACCCTTTACAAACTAATTTCCGAGCTAATTCCGTGAATCTAGCTAACAACCGTAGCACAAAACTCGGAACCCTAAACTGCTCTGCGAACGCGTGGACCGTCCGGCCTCAGGGCCGGACCGTCCGCCAGCTCATTTTAGTGCTGAACATATGCCCCCTACCTTTTGGTGGAGCAGAGCAAACCAAAAGCAACTAACTCGATGTGATTACATTGGTTCTCTTAGGCATCTTGCCACATACTAGGATGGTACTATTTGAGGAAACGCCCATTAAAAGCCTTGGGTAAATCCTTGCCTTGTAATGTTTGTAGTAAATAGGCGTTACAAGACATTACCTGTTTTACTTTATAAGGACCCTCCCAGCTTGGCGACCATTTCCCGAACTTCCGGTCTTTATTCCTTAGAGGCAGGATGATCTTCCACACCAGGTCTCCTACTTGAAATGACTTTGCTTTGACCTTCTTGTTGTAAGCCCTGGCTACCATGATCTTGTCCTTTTCAATTGCTCCCAAAGCTATCACCATCTTGTCAGTCACCTCATCAATATTATCCATCATTGAATTATAATAATCAGCGATGGTTAGATCATTTTGTCTGGCGAACCTGACAGCATTCAAACTTATTTCCACAGGCAACACTGCTTCCTGCCCATAGACAAGCTCAAAAGGAGATACTTTGGTAGCACTATGTTTAGATATTCAGTGAGCCCATAAGGCTTCGGACAAAATCTTATGCCAATGTTTAGGATTATCAGATATCTTCTTTTTTATCAAGTTAATCAATGTCCTATTACTAGACTCGGCCTGTCCATTGGCCTGAGCATAATATGGAGATAAATTAAGCAACTTAATTCTATATAATTCAGCAAATTCATGTACCTCCTTTGACATAAAAGAAGTCCCTTGATTTGTAGTCAAGGTCTGGGGAATGTCAAACCTATGAATAATATGCTCAGTTATAAACTTAATTACCTCCTTGTGTGTCATGTTCTTCAGAGCAACGGCTTCAGTCCATTTGGTAAAGTAGTCAGTGGCAACTAACACGAACCGATGCCCCTTTGATGATGAAGGATGAATCTCTCTAATAAAGTCTAATCCCCATCCTCTGAAAGGCCAAGGCTTGATGATAGGATGTAATTCGGCTGCAGGGACCCATTGTAGGTCGCCGAATTTTTGACACACTTGGCAACCCTTGTAGTACTTGAAACAATCAACTATCATGTTAGGCCAATAAAAACCAGACCTTCGCAACAACCACTTCATCTTTGGAGCCGATTGATGGGTACCACAAATTCCTTCATGTACTTCGGCCATGGCTAATATAGCATCATTTGGGCCCAAGCACTTAAGCAGGACGTCATTGACTGTTCGGCGGTAGACTTCATCACTCATCAAAACATACTTGAAAGTTGTACGCCGAATGTTCTTGTCTGTCCTGATATTGGGATTTCGTAAATAATTAGTTATGGGTGTCCTCCAATCACTTGCATCAGCTTCATTATTAGCCGAATTAATTAGGAGAACTTTCCTGATAACCCAGGACGGTCCGGCGTCTTCACGCGGACGGTCCGCGACCTGGGGAATTGGCCCTGCACTGGTTATCAGATTTTCAGTGTTGTGAAATCTCCCTCTCTTTATCCGCAAGCTTCTCACAATTTTCTTTTAGATCATTGTGAGAGGTCTTGAGCTCCTCAAAAGACACTTGGAGGTTTTTATACAATTCCTTCAAGGTCTTAAATTTTTCTTTTTCCTTGTGCATGTAGTCGTCGGCCTCACCTAACATTCTAACAAGATCATCATATGAATAGCCATCATCATCAACATCATCGATATCATCATCATCATCATTTATATCATTTAAATCGGTGATGATTTTTACCTTAGCATCACCTTTTGCCATGAGACAATGGGGAGATGAGAAGAGTGAGGGAGCTTCCTTGATGGCAATTCCGGCATTAAGCTTGGATGAGGTGTCATCATCATCATCATCTGAGCTATCATCCGAGTCTCATTCAACTAAGTATGCTTTGCCATCTTTCTTCTTGTTGTAATATTTCTTTTTCTTCTTGTCACTTTCATCTTTGCCCTTCTTCTTCTTGCTTGGACAATTTATGGCAATGTGACCGGGTTCCCCACACTCAAAACACTTTCTATCATTGAAGGCATTTCTTCTTGATGTTTGACCTCTTCTAGGTTGACCTCTCTTCATCTTCATGAATTTACTAAATTTCCTTACAAATAGAGCCATGTCACCATCACTCTCACTTTCATTTTCTTCATCATTACTATCTTCTTTTTCAATTGCCTTTGAGGCCTTAGCTTTGAGAGCAATTGATTCATTTTTCACCTTCTTTGCCAAACTTAAAGCATCGGCTTGAGACTTCTTAAATATATCTTGAGTAAGGATCTCTCCCAATACTTCGGTTGGAGAAGTTGTAGATAGATCACTCCTTACTAACATTGTCACAATGGTCTCATATTTCTCCGGAAGTGATCTAAGGAACTTGTGAGTGAAATCCACATCCGGTACATTAAAACCAAGTCCCTTGAGTTCATTCACTATCTCATTTAACCGATTGAACATATCGGATACACTCTCATCTTCTTTCATAATAAATTGCTCAAACTTCCCTTTGCACACATATAGTTTGGCACTCTTCACAATTGTAGTTCCTTCATGAATTTCCATTAGCTTAATCCAAATCTCATGAGCGGTTGTGAGATTCTTGATGCGATTGAACTCATTTATATCAAGAGCATCATAAAAGACATTCATGGCTTGATCATTTGTGAGGATATTCTCATTGTCACTAACGGATGGTTCATCTTCTTTCAACACAACAAATCCATCCCTGACAATTGGCCAAAATTTTCCACCATTGCTCTAAGATGCATTGACATTCTTATTTTCCAATAGTCATAATTATTCCCATCAAAATGCGGTGGCTTCCCAATGTGCACATTGTTGTTACTAGCCATTTTGTCTCACTCCGGGATGATTAGATCCACAAACAATGGAGTCCTCGGCTCTGATACCACTTGTAGGATCTAGGACACCGGCTAGAGGGGGGTGAATAGACGGTTTTGACTAAAATCAAAAACACTAGATAAATTTAATCAATATAACAAGAGGAATAAAATTCTCTAGTGATAACAAGTAAACAATGTATGAGAATCAACTACGGTGACTAAATACTTCAGGAACAATATGCTAAACACTAATCACTTGCAAGGCAATAAGTAATGCAAGAAAGTAAAGACACCGAATTTTATCACGTGGTATCGGTGATTTGCTAATCACCCATAATCCATGTTGAGGTGGACTTCAAGCTCTCACTTGCTCCTCTATCAAGACATGGCTTGATCTTTGAGCCAAGTGGACAAGAAATCACTCAATACCTCGATTCCACTAATGTCACCTTTGTCGCTCCGGCGAGGTAGGCGCGAACCCCACACAAACAACACCGTGACTTCTCCACAATCTTCTTGGAGAGCTCGACGGAGACAATCACCCGAGCCGTCTAGGAGGCGGCAACCTCCAAGAGTAACAAGCCAATGACACTTGCTCGGTGTACCACCTAGTGCCTCAAGAATCATCGAATGATGCAAATGCACTAGGAACCCTCAATCTCTCACTAGAATGCAATCTCAAGCAAAGAGTGTGAGAGAGTGAGTTGGAGGATCACAAATGAGCTCAATGTGTGCAAGGAATGGCCAAGAGAGCTCTCTCACACGAGCTACCCTTCTATTTATAGCCCCCATCAAATTCCAACCGTTATGTGCAAAAAGCACCAGTTCTGCGCATACGCGGACGGTCCGCGCCCTAGGGCCGGACGGTCCGCCGTACATATAACGGCTATAATTCCCGTTTGAAAAACTGTCAGAGCTGTCAGAAAAGGTGGCTCCGGAAGGTCCGCCCGTAGAGGCCGGACCATCCGCGACCTGGCAACATGAGGCACCCGGACCTCTGACCAAGAACAGTTAACACGGGCGGACCGTCCGCCTAAAAGACCGGACAGTCCGAGACCTGAGACAGTACTGTCCGGACTAGTCCCCCGGACAGTCCGTAGTACAAATCTACAAAATCACACAGTCCCTGTCCAAAACAAGTTTGACACTTGCGGACGGTCCGCCCAACACAGCCGGACGGTCCGCGCTATAATTCAGGGACTGGCCCGAAACCAGCCTTCTCTGGTCATGACTGCGGACGGTCCGGCCCTAAGGCCCGGACGGTCCGCAGTGCAAAGGAACAAGATGGCTCCCGAAGTGGTCAGACTTCGGACCCTACTGGTGGATCGCGGACAGTCCGCCCTCAAGGCCCGGACGGTCCGCGCATCCAAGACTTTGCATTTTTCAAACTCGCTTTTGAAAGAATTTTTAACTCAAGAAATTTGAAGCGTTGTTAGTCCTCATGCAAATGCAACTACTTGATGCTCTATGAGGCACTAAGTTTTACACAGATCAAAGTCATTGACCCCTCTTAATAGTACGGCTATCTAGCCTACTAATCCGGTCAGGTATCTTCTCTAAACTCCTCAAGACCGGCAAAAACGAAACCTATATTATACCTTTGCCTTCATTTGATCCACAACCAATGCTTATGATTCTTCAATATTTCCTGTTCTATGTGGTCCAACCCTGCATTCTTATTTCTCCAAGAATCGTTAGTCCACAAGCAGTTGTCATTAATTACCAAAACATCACCAAAGGGGCCTAGATGATTCACAATCCCATAAAGGGGTTGTGATTGGTCGTGACAACCTGTAGCCGATGTATTACGCGTGTTATCTCCTAATTCAACCTCGTGCGAAGGAAAATTCGAGATACTAGATTTATCGAATGCACGTACTAGTCTCCTATAATCATTTTGCATACCTCCTATGATATTTTGTATTTGTTCTCGCTGTTCATCTATATAATTCTTAAGATATTGCAGCTCATTTCTATTACTTACATTGGGGATATCTGGTGTGGGTCGGAGCAAAGCCGGATCCGTCGCCCGATGTCGGACGAACTTGTTGTTTCTGTCCACTTTGAAGTTGGCCAAGAACTTTGATTTTGCCTCTTGGATCATCTGCTCCTTGTGCTCCTCGAACTGGAGCTGTTCGTCAGCCGGCAAGGTCTCCCAAGTCGGCTCTATAATGTTGTTTGCGGAAATATCAGAGATATCCCTTGAACCGGCCATTGAGGGCCGATTTGATGAGTCTATATGTGTTTTCCCCAGCGGAGTCGCCAAAAAGTATGTTGACACCTTTTTAGGGCGCCAATTACTCAACAAGAACCAGCGGTAGTGCTCTCTGGTCAGGCGCGGACGGTCCGCGACTTGGCGCGAGGCTAGGGTTTCCTGCCTGACGGCCGGACGGTCCGCGCCCTAGGGCCGGACGGTCCACGCGTGCGCAGGGGCGGCGGAGGATCACCGGCGGCGCCTGGATCTCGCTCCCGGGAGGGACCCCGTCGAGGAGGAGAGATCCTAGGAGTTGTCTAGGCTCGGGCAGACCGACCTAGACTCCTCTAATCGACGTAGAGTCGAAGAGAAGCGGAGTATTTGGAGATTGAGAGGCTAAACTAGAACTACTCCTAATTGTACAGGAAATAAATGCGAAATAGAAGTGTTTTTGATTCGATTGATTGATTACAAATCGATCGTATACCTCTCTATTTATAGAGGTGGGGGGCTGAACCCTTTACAAACTAATTTCCGAGCTAATTCCGTGAATCTAGCTAACAACCGTAGCACAAAACTCGGAACCCTAAACTGCTCTGCGCACGTGCGGACGGCCTTAGGGCCGGACCGTCCGCCAGCTCATTTTAGTGCTGAACACCGACGTTCCTTTGTTTAGTAAAATCTGGTTTTAAAGAACCGGTAGCATTATCCTTGGAATCCTCCTAGGTTACGGGTTTCTGTCAGAAACCATTTTTTATGGGGTGGGGGAGGGTTGAACTTGAATGTCAAAAATATAAATGGATTATAGATGTCCAAACGGGCCACCCGTCACAGACCCGGTCCAAACCCGTTTCAGCCCGGTACGAATAGGGCCGGGCCCGGCACGGCCTGTTGATGTTTCGGGCTGGGTCGTGCTGGGCCACGTGTTTAGGGACATGTTCAAACCCGGCACGCACAGAAAAAAATCGTGTCGGACCGGCCCGTTCGCCCGGTGAGCCTCAACGTACCGAGCCGGGCACTGGCCCGAACCAACAGTAGAGCAATATATAAATACATATATTTAACAGAATTAATCATATATAATAACATATTATTTAATACATATATTAAGACAACAAAATTCATTTATCAATTCACAAGATAAAATCATGGTGCAGACACAAAGAAAGCTCGTGTTCGCTGGATCACGCGATGCAATTAGCGGCGGATCTCCTGCTCTTCCTATGTTCCTCTTCCTCCCTGTATGGAGTATGGACACGCGGCTGGCGCTCGGAGCTCTCACGGTCACGCGACTTCTTGGTCTCTGCCGTCGTGCGTTGTTGCGGTGAATGGCTCTCGTGTCGGCCGGACGGGGAGGTGTTTAAGGAGACACAAAGAAACCTGTATGGAGTATGGACACAAAGAAAGCTTTGGACTCTTCAAGTGCCTTTGAAATGCAATTAGCAGCATATAGTGCTATGCTATTTATCTCCGCCTCATTATAATTAGGAGCTACACTGCATTTGTGTTGTCAAATACGCGGGCCGCCATCGGACCGACCAATTTATTGTGCCGGGCCGGGCCAAAGCATGTGTGCCGCCGTATTTACCCATACCCGGCACGCTAAACGGGTCGTACCGGCCCGGACCCGTAACCGACCGTGTCGGACCGTGTTTGGACCGGGCTAAATTCGTGTCGTGCCACGGGCCAAACGGGCGGTCCGCATTGTTTGGACATCTATAAAATGGATACTATACCTACTCACATGCTTGGTCACCCGTCATCTGGCGGTGGCCCACGCCCGGTTTTTACTGCTCTCGTCGCTGCATCACCGGCTCCACGCCAGCATCTTTTGCCATCCTCCACTCGGAACGAACGATGGAGCCTAGGCATATGGAAGTGGAAATTCCCGTGCTGCTGCTCGTGGCCACGGCGTGGACAGCGGAATCTGCCGCTGGGCCAGCCGGGCCCACTACGACCAAGCTAAAGGGTGCCGAGTACTGCTGCACCTGCACCTGCACCTGCACCTAACAGCGTTTAGTAGCGAATCTGGATAACTTATCTAGATTTTTTATTTTAGAAACGGAGGAATTACCGTATTTATTCGCGCACAGCACAGACACATGCAGAGAGATAAGACAAGGCGTGCCCGTGTCACGTGCCACCAACTCCTGCCGAGATCCTCCCGCTGCCGCCCGTGAAGGCGTGAACAGACCAGCGACTCAGCGAGGCCGAGTTTTTTTTTTTTTAGCTGAGGTATCCCGAACGGCGGGCTTCGGAAGTTTGGTACCCCCAACCTTGCAATTAGAATCTTAGTATTATAATAGGTAGCAATATCCTAGCCTATTATAATACTAAGATTCCAATTGTAAAGTTGGGGTACCAAACTTCCGAAGCCCGCCGGATACCTCAGCTCCAAAAAAAACTCAGCGAGGCCTGATGACTGACGTGAGTCCACCCACATGTGCGTACTGAAGGGCGCGCATGCCCAGTTGCCCTGCACGGCTGCACCGTCGGTGCGCCTGTGCCGCTGCTGCGTTCCATCGTGTCAGCTATACTTTTGGCACCGCAGCCAGATGCGGTACAACGGCATATTCCCCACCCAACTTGCTTCGATACCGGCGCGACGACCGAAAAGATAAAAAAAAAAGTCGGCGCTGTGCAAAAAGAAAAAGGTGGTGGTGGTGGTGGTACGGCTGTTGTAACGGTCAGCTGAGCTCTCCTCGGTCCTCGCACGCGTGCGGCGACTCTCCGCCGGCGACCCGGGCCCGGCGTCGGTTCAAGAGTAGACCCCGTCCGAGCGAGCCAAAGTGCATCGCCTTTTTCCTCTATCCTTCGTAACAGCAGCCAGCACCCAGCACCCAGCAGGACGGAAGGCGCTGGAGGCAAACCCAGCGCAAATGGACGTCCACGAACAGCGATTGATTTTTTTCCCCCTTTTACGTAATCAGCAACACTTTGTCCACCGCGAATTTTAGGTCCTCTTGCGAAGCAACCCAGTTTTTAAAAAAATAGTTTTTATTTTTATAACTACGAGAGACTAGTTTCTTAGTTTTTAAGAAATTATGAATCCAATTTTTATAAGCTAGGTCATAAACTGATATGTTTGAAAGCAACTCAATTTCCATAAATCAGTTTTTAAAGACTGAGCGGTTCCACACATGCTTTTAGTCGATGGCTTTTCGCCGCTAAATTTATGGCGTGGACCGCGAGATCTAGAACTGGTTTTAGTTGGATGACTTTTCCCCTACAAACAATTATTAGGATGACATTAAGACTCCATGTGACGTGTCTGCGCATATACATTGATGTCTCTAGATTTTGCATTTGTGTGAAACGCAAATTAGATAACTATAATTTGGACGACACTGTTTGTTGCTATACCATGGTCTTTTGTTGTTGTTGTTGTTGTTGTTGACTAGCTCTAGTTTTTTCCCACGGTAGGCACCCGCAATGGTCTGAGACAGAGAGAGCAGCCAGAAGGTTTGTTTCCCATCGTTTAGAAATGGATGGTTAGTCCAATGTTTCACCCCTCGATGGTAGCTGGTTATATTACTCAAGTCTCCTTTTGTTAGGAACGGGATGGGCTAGAAACCTACAGCAGTTATTAAATCATTTTAGCACACAAGGACTTGAACAGTGACAGAAGTAAAAAAAAAACCCAGCTGCTATAAGTGATTCCCCCTACATTCAGCTTTGAGAATTAAAAGTTGTGCAACTTCTTCTTGGAACACAAAAACTTTCAAATAAGAATAAAATTCAGCCATAGTTTTAAAAGAATTTCGAAACAAGCCAAACATGCGGCCTTTCCCGTTCCCGAACCAGCGCGCGTAGGACGCGCGTTAGCCACTGGTATCTTTTTTTTATTCTTTTAAACATTTGATTTGGCCTTCAATATTGACGACCATTGCTTGATTAGTGCCTTTGACTAAATGTAAGTGAATTTCTTCTTCACTTTTGGCTAAGTCCCTCGACTGTGAAGCCGCTATTTGTCCTTCACCTTTCACTCGGTGCCTCAAAGCAATCCACTTGATATTTTCACCTTCCCAAGATGTCTTGTCGATGCTTCATATCATAATAATACTATTCTATTTGTACTATTGCCTTGCTCTTGAACTATATTTTTTTTTGTTAATCTCCATAAACTTGGCAACCAAATATCTTCATTCATTTTTTTAACTAAACTGCCGCAAATAAAAAAACGGAGCGAGTAACTATTTATAGACTGAATTGAAAAAATTGTGATAAACATACATGAATGTGAGTCCAATAGATAATACTCTATTAAACTTAGGGCCCGTTTGGTACAACTCCAATTCCTGATTCTTTAGCTCTAGATCCTGATCCTTCTAATGAGCTGATCCTTCTGATTCTCCTGGAGAATCAGAATCATTTTTAAAACCGTTTGGTAAGTAAACTGATTCTTGTCTAGTTGATATCTTTAGAAGAATTTTCTATTCCATCTTGCATACACCAAATGTGCTTTACAAGCAATAATACAAATGTGACGCCCAATTCTCTGTACTCGAAGCTGCTCAACCAATACAGCACGGTGGCAACTGAGCTAGACAAGCCAAGCTTGTCACATGACCGAGATGGCATGGACGATGAATGCTAGTGCCAGACTCACCGCTCACCGGACTGAGGAGCCACTGCATGCCACATGAGAATTGGACAAACAGAGAGGCCACAAAAGAGCTGGTGGGTGGGTGGCTGCCGCATGCCTTGGAGATGAACGCAGACTTTGGAGAACAGGTGTCGGACCTAGGCGAAACCCTAGCTGACGCTCCCGGTCGTACGACGAGAGGAGGTAGGAGGTCGCGGGAGGGTCGAGCGCTGTGCAGGTTGGGTGCCATGGGGTGTCGTTGTTTCTTTAATGGCAATTGCGGGTAATTTTGAGCAAACATTGAGGGAAGGTTCATATTTGGTTGGTTGAGGAGCTGTTTTAAGGGAGGGTAGAGCAGGTTTTTTTAGCTCCCAGGTTTCTATACAAAAACGACTCCTAATCCTTCCTGCTCCACATGAGAATCAGTTTACAAAACACTTGTTTGGCACGGCTCCTCCGGATCCTCGCCTAGAATCAGGAGCTGGAGCTGTGCCAAACAAGCCCTTAGGACTATTCTATTTGTACTATTGACTGAGCTCGGTTCCACCCCTTACCTAGAACTAACATCTACAAGTGTTGTAAAGATTATTAGTCATTTAGTATTATTATAATTCAATTTAACAAAACTTACGTAGAATACAGAAAAAGGAAAAAAAAAAGAAGAAGGTTTAGAAACGAAAAGACAAATCTCACGGCCGCCCGTGTACTCCCAGCCGCACAGAGCGAAGGTGGGCGGGCATCCGGGCAAGCAGTTGAAACACAACCCAGATAACAAAAAAAAAAAAGCTATCCTGCCCCATCCCTCTCGCTTCCCAGAGAATTAGGGCCGACAGGAGTATCTATGCTCTGTGGCTCGCCCGTGCCTGTCCGCCGTCCAGGGTAGGGGTGAAAACGGGTAGGGTACCCGGAACGGGTACCGGATACGGATACTGATTCGGGACCATTTTTCGGATACGGATACAGATATTTTTTATATTCGGGACGGATACGGGTAATAACCGGATAGTACAGCTTCGGATTCGGGTCGGATACGGAGCGAGTACTACCCGGTAAATACCCGGATATTCGGGTCGGATACGGGTACCCGGAATTCGGGTACCCGTTTTTTCTTTTTTTGCATAATAATATAGTTATAAAATCATAACTTTTACATATGAAATCGGACGAAAATAAAGTTTATATGAAAATTGTAGAGCTCGAAGAGATCTATAACTTTGTAGTACAATTTTTGTTTAAACATATCTTTAGGCCAAAATCATTGAAATAATGTCTAAATTTATATCAAAATAATAAACTTTATCATTTTCATGCGGGGACTTAAGATTATATCCATGTGGGAACTTAAGATTATCTTTTTATAAACTATTTATTAATATTGGTAACTTATTTGCAATTTCCGGTCGACGCTACAATATTTTTATGAATTTAATTGTATTTTGATGATTTTCTACAACAAGAAATTAATAATACACCAAATAGTCTAAAAAATTCATGAATTTTTACGGGGACACAACATATATCCACATATAGTTCTTAAAAACATTTGGACTATAAAATCTACAAGATGTTGGTGTTTCTTTCATTCCGCTCCCACTTATTGCGTGAGTTACACGTGAAATCATTTTATGTATCGAAGTTTCAACATAATTAATATTTCACTTACCATTTTCATGTGGCGACTTGAGGTTTTATTTGAATAGAATGTTTATTTGGTTTGGTAAGCTTTTTGCAATTTTGGATCAAAACTAGTGTATTTATGAATTTTAATTACATTTTGATGATTTTATGTAGAAAGAAATTAATAATGTATAGATAGCCTCAGAAATCTATGAAATTATACGAAAGTACAACATATGACCACATATAGTCATAAAAAATAATGGGACCATAAAATCCACAGGATGTCAACGTTTCTTCTATTTTATTTCCACTTATTGCGTGAGTTACACGTGAAATCACTCTAAGTATCCAAATTTCAACATAATCAATACTTCACTTTACCATTTTTATGTGGAAACTTAAGAATATCTTCTATTAAATGTTTATTAGTATTAATTTACTTGCAATTTCGTGGTCGAACAAGAATATTTTTTATAACCAATTAATGTATTATCCGACAAGTATCCAATATCCGATCAAATAATATCCGTATCATTCACTTATCCGTCCGGATAAATATCCGGTCCCTGTATCCGTATCCGTCCCGTTTCTAACTATCCGTATCCGATCCCGAATCCGTTTTAAATACATTAGGGTAGGATACAGGATGAGCTAATATCCGTCCGTATCCGCCCGTTTTCAGCCCTAGTCAAGGGGGCCCCAACACTAATCCCAGGATCCGCGACGGCGGCCGATCTCGCGTGCAGACACGCAGCACGGGAATCGCGTCGTGTTGCGTTGTGTTCCCGAAAGCAAAAGAAGAGGCACCCCGCGAGCTTCCGCGTTCGTTCGGTCGGTCGTGCCTGTGGCACCGTCACCGACTACCGGATGATGGTATTGGTGACACGTCTCCTGTTCCACGATCTGACGGACACCAAAAAAACGCCGCGCGCGCGCCGACCCACAACGAATCCACCGCCGGCCGCAACGGAACCTTTTGCGCCTCTACTACTACTATACTATCCTCCACAAAGCAAGCAACCTACTCGTTCGGTCCGCTCGGCCTGACGTCACGGCACAGGAACAAAACAAGCCTTGGACGAAGCGGACTGGCTGCGACGGTTCCCGTCTTCAGATTGGGGGCTAATGAACGCGCATGGAATTTCTGCAAATGTCTGTCTTTCTTGTTCGTTTACTCCCACAACTCAGAGCGATTCTCGGGAGAATAAAAGAAAACGAAAAAAAATAAAAAGTTTAGAAACGAAAAGACAAATCTCACGGCCGCCCGCGTACCTCCCAGCCGCACAGAGCGAAGGTGGGCGCGGGCAACAAGCAGTTCAAACACAAAACCAGAGAATAAAAACAAAAAAAAATCCAAAAACAAAAAAAGCTATCCTGACCCATTCCTCCCGCTTCCCGGAAAATCAGAGCCGGCAGGCGTGTCTCTGCTGTGGCTCGCCCGTGCCTGTCTGTCAGCCGTGTAGGGCCCCCCACCGGCCCACCCCAATCCCAGGAACCGCGACGGCGGGCGATCTCGCGTACAAGTCCAAACACGCAGCAGCACGAGAATCGCGTCCTGTTGCGTTGTGTTCCCGAAAGCAAAAGAAGAGGCAGCGGGAGCTTCCGTGTTCGTGCCGAGCACGTCCACGATTTGATGGGACACCCGAGACGCCCCGCCGACGGCCCGACCCCAACGAACACGGAAGATTTGATGGCTCCTTTTGCTCTACTACTACTTGTCTACTACTTCCTCCTCCACAAAGCATGAAAGCAAGCAACCTAGGATTCGTTCGGTCCGCTCCGCCTGACGTCACGGCACAGGAACAAGCCTTGGACGAACGGACTGCGACGGTTCTCGTCTTCAGATTGGCCTACTGAACACGCATGGAATGTCTCCAAATGGGAATTGGACGTATAGTATTCATATCATGGGAATTAGAAGGGAGTAGTATCCTCCCCAAATCCTGAGATTACAATGAACAAGCCTTTTAACTCGTAGCCAGATCAAAAGACGGCAGGAGGCACACACGCTCGGGCTCGGCTTCGACTCTTCACCTCCGACAAGGTTTGGAACGCGGGCAAAAAAAAAAAAGAAACAGAACAATGGTTCGACGAACCGAAATGCATTCGATTTTGAACTCATGGTAAAAAAAAATAAAAACGGGAGTGCGCATCACATTACATCACATCTCAGCACAACACACTCTGGCTCCCCCGGCAATGAATGGTGATAAAAATCGATAGATCGCCGCCGCCCCGCCGACGGCTCCGTCGAGCATCCCACCCCACCCAGCCGGCCTAGACGACGGTGTGGAGGATGATCTCGGAGGCGTCGAACCTGTGCGCCTGCTGCTTCAGCATCGCGGCGGCGGCGGCGGTGGCGGAGTCGCCCTTGCGGCCGTCCCCCGCGGCCGCCGGCCCGCCGGCGCCGGCGCCGGCGGGCGGGTGGTAGTAGAGGCGCGCGGTCTGCGGGCAGTGGGAGTGGAAGCGCGCGGCGATGCGCACGCCCATGTCCAGCAGCTCCACGTACTTGCCCATGTCGAGCGCCTGTCTCTCCTTCTCCTTTGCAGGCTGCAGCGCAGATGGATGAATAACCTCTCTCTCTATATGTCTATTTGCGAACCTCTTCTCTTCTCTTGTCGAACGGGAAAGGGGAGCTTAGCGTAGCGGGTTGAGTGGATCCAGGTCGGTAGTAGAGGTAGCTAGAGCTGCTGCTGCTTTTTTTCGTGGAAGGAAGTGTCCCAGGAACAGGGCGCGGCCATGGGACGGCGGAGGAGAGGGGTGCTCATGCCTGGGGAAGGTGGAGGAGACGGCCGGCCTCCTTTATAGTACTAGGGTGTGGGTGTCTCTCTCCAGGTCCAGCCAGGGGTGGCGTGGGCTGCAGTATACAGTAATTAATTACCGTAAACGTTGCTGCAGATTTTTCAACTCTCGCGCGTGGGTTGGCCGCGCGTGCGTTGGTTAACAACCGCGTGGACCCTGTGGAAGGCCTGCTTCATTTTATTTGAAAGTTAAAAGAAAACGGACCTCGCTGGTTTGTTTTATTGTTTACCATGCTTTTTTTTACTCCCGTCGTTTCCGTTGGCAGGAAAACTAAAGAAAAAACGTTTTGTGGCCGGCATGCGCCATGCGGGGGAAAAAAAAAAGAAGCACGTGAAGCTCCGTTGCTTTCATGGGTTTGGGGGCCTCAATTTCACGCTACTACTTGAGAGCGAAAGCAAGGACACAGCACTCTCTCTCGCTGGCTCTCCGTGTTGGTTGGAGGAAGGAATGGATGGAGGGAGGGAGGTTGCTGGCGCTCTGGGTTCACGCACGGCAACGGGAGCCAGCCTGGCGAGGTGCGGCCTCGCCCGGATGAAGCCCTCCTCCGCCTGGACATGTGGTGTCCGGTCCAGGACGGTGCGATTTTTTTCTGCAAGAAAAAAAGCTTGTACTAGCAGCGCTACTACTAGTACTCTACCTTTCCTTTTCCTGCGAGTAATAGCTGTTAGATTTTTTTATAGGCTTGACCCATCTATTAAATAAACTCTATGATGTGTAATGGTGGAGAATACCAATAGTATTATATTGGAAGTCCAAAGGTCTTTTTGCTTAACTTATATGGTATGAATTATTCCATTTAATTTGAGAAGTCAGAAAATGGACAGGGCGTGCCACGCGCGCGCCGCCGCTGCCGGCCGGGCCGGGCATGGCGAGGCGGGCGTGGTTGTGTTAATTTTTAGCACTCATTAACCGCGGGAGTTTCAACTCCGGGTTAAACCTTTCAGCTGCATGTCTCTTCATCAGCTGCATGCGAGACCTTTGTCCTTCAGCTGCCCGTCTCTTGGCGTGTCGCATGCGACCATTTCAGAGTCACAGCCCAGCCGCAAGTGAGGGTATTCCCATCTCGTAACTCTGCGCGCACAGAGCAGCGAGAGGGCAGGTGCCTCCGAAGCTCTTGCCGTTCGAGACCTTGCACGTGGGTTCGTCATTAGGTTTTTGGGGAGCGTCTACGCGACTGCCCAAAACATCTTCTACTTGACGACATGACAAGGGAAGCTGAACAAGGATCTGTATCATCAGAGCGCATGAGAGGGTATGATCAGTTTATTTTCTTAATATTTTGCGTTCTGCAGATTATATATGTTTCATATATTTATCTATGTTGTTTCATATATAGCAATGATTCTATCTTATCTGTTCCGTCTTATTATAATATGCTATATCTGTTTGTTTTAATTTTATAGTCATGCTGTTTATATTACTATCTGTTTAGTTTCAATTGTTCAGTTAGTTTATATGTTTATCGTATTTATATCATTTATATGATTCATATGTTTTGTGTTCTTATGATCCATATTGTTATGAATCTATTTAAGATCACGATTTCTATGATTAATTATTTGTTATATATCATCATTATAATGTTAATTTATGGAATTAAAATGATATAGAAAATGTCTATAATTCTAACACTAGCTAACCACTGCGTGGGGGTGGAGGCCTGGGGGTTCCGTTCACACGCGCGGCGGCGACGTGGTCTGTTGTTGCTGGTGGTGTACTGGTGCGGCGGGATCTGCTCTGGCCGCTGCTGTCCATTGCCTGCCTGATGGATGGTGCCAAATGCAGCGCACCGTTCAGCATTAGCAGAGGACAGAGAGAGAGGAGACTTTTGGGAGCTTCTGACCTCTTCTCCTTGGCAACGCGGAGGCAAGTTGTTAAGCACCACACCAGTAGCCAGGCCGATAGTAATGATCAACTGAGAATCTGTGGTGTGTGCAGCCGTTTCACACGCAACAACCGGACCGGACCAGACCGGCCGACCCGATGCTGTGGTATACTATATATTCTTTGACAAGCAGTATAGGAAGACTGTATCTAGCAACGTCCTCTATATCCATCCTCTATATCCGTCTTTTACAGTCTACTCTAAAAGATTTCATCCTCTATATATCATTCCTCTCCAACAACGTCCTCTAAATCACGTCCTCTATACGCAAATACATATATTAGAGACATTTTTAAATTTTTAATTTTTGTACATACATATTTGCCATACTCTTAAATATATTGTACATATTTTAGTTTTGCTAAATCGGTTGTTTAAAGTATTCAAATGGATAGAGTAACATTTAGAGAAACTCTATATATAGAGGATCCAACAACGTTCTCTAAATTTAGAGGATTGTTTAGAGGACGCTGCTAGAGTGAGTAGATGACGATCTGATCCTCTAAATTTAGGATACAGAACTCTTTAGAGTTCCTTGTTGGAGCTAGCCTGTCTCTGCGGCGTCTTCCAGCATGGCATCACCGACCTCCAGTACGCAGGAGCACAGAGGAGCCGATCAAGACAGTGCAACGCTGAACGCGGGAGCTGATCCGGACGGGGCATCGACGACCCTGTGCGCGGGCGCGGAGGAGGTGGCGGCAATGGCCTGTGCGGGCAGTATGGAGCGGCGCCATCCAGTGGCCAACGTCGGTGATCTGCCAGCAACGAGTGTGTTTGAGAAAGATGCACACCACATTTTTGACAAATTTCTTAACCGCCACATCGCGCACAGAACGTTGCTCCTATTTTCATGTTTACTATTTGCTAATTCCCAGCTAGTAGTTAATGGTGTCGTCTAATTAGTAGTTATTGCTTAGTAAAATTATTAATTCCTTCATTTTAATGTCGTTTAGTCCAAGTGAAATATAAGAGAAACAGTAAATGATATATGAGTTTATATATTATCAATTCCTTCATTTTTTCTGTGTTACGCAGATAATTTATAATCCAAATAATATGATTCTTAAACAATGGAGTATATAAAGTCTGTTAATATTGTAGCTATAGAGGACTGATTTTAGGGGACATTGTTGGAGACTGAGAAGATATAGAAGACGTAATCTTTTAGAGTGTGCTGTAAATGACAGAGAATATTCTTTTAGGGGTGGAATTTAGAGGACGTTGCTGGAGACAGTCTTAGGAGGGGAGAGTTCCGTCGACCGAAATATCCAACACCCAATCTGAATCTCTTAATGTGTCTTCCACCCTGTATGGCTCAATAGAAGACACAAAAGAGTAATGTTCACAAAAATGAGCGACACAAGATCGAGTGGTTACCCCCTTATGAATATCACTGAGGATGGAGTTCACGGAGTGATCTCTTTGTATCGCTTGGTGGACTCTTGGGTGTGGCGGTCTTTGACCCTGATCATCTTCCTTGTCTTGATCATCTTCATCTCTCCCTTGATCATTGTCTTCCTCTTGAGGTGGCTCATCCTCTTGATCTTCATTTTCATTATCTTGAGCTTGATCCTCATCTTGAGTTGGTGGATATGCTTGCATGGAAGATGATGGTTGATCTTGTGCTTGTGGAGGCTCTTCAGATTCCTGAGGACACACATCCCCAATGGACATGTTCCTTAACGCGACGCACGGAGCCTCTTCATCATCTAGCTCATCAAGATCAACTTGCTCTACTTGAGAGCCATTAGTCTCATCAAACACAATGTCACAAGAAACCTCAACTAATCCAGTGGATTTGTTGAAGACTCTATATGCCCTTGTGTTTGAGTCATAACCAAGTAAAAAGCCTTCTACAGCCTTAGGAGCAAATTTAGATTTTCTACCTCTTTTAACAAGAATAAAACATTTGCTACCAAAGACTCTAAAATATGAAACATTGGGCTTTTTACCGGTGAGGAGTTCATATGATGTCTTCTTGAGGATTCGGTGAAGGTAGAGCCGATTGATGGAGTAGCAGGCGGTGTTAATCGCCTCGGTCCAAAACCGGTCCGGAGTCTTGTATTCATCAAGCATGGTCCTTGTCATATCCAATAGAGTTCTATTCTTCCTCTCCACTACACCATTTTTTTGAGGTGTGTAGGGAGAAGAGAACTCATGCTTAATGCCCACTTCCTCAAGAAAGCCTTCAATTTGAGAGTTCTTGAACTCCGTCCCGTTGTCGCTTCTTATCTTCTTGATTCTTAATCCGAACTCATTTTGAGCCTGTCTCAAGAATCCCTTTAAGGTCTCTTGGGTTTGAGATTTTTCCTACAAAAAGAATACCCAAGTGAAGCGAGAATAATCATCCACAATTACTAGACAATACTTACTCCCGCCGATGCTTATGTAAGCTATCGGGCCGAATAGATCCATGTGGAGTAACTCCAGAGGCATGTCTGTTGTCATGATGTTTTTGTGTGGATGGTGTGTACCAACTTGCTTCCCTGCTTGACATGCGCTACAAACTCTGTCTTTCTCAAAATGAACATTCGTTAGTCCCAAAATGTGTTCTCCCTTTAGAAGCTTGTGAAGATTCTTCATCCCAACATAGGCTAGTCGGCGATGCCAGAGCCAACCCTTATTAGTCTTAGCAATTAAGCAAGTATCGAGTTTAGCTCTATTAAAATCAAGTAAGTATAGCTGACCCTCTAATACTCCCTTAAATGCTACTGAATCATCACTTCTTCTAAAGACAGTAACACATATATCCGTAAAAAGACAGTTGTAGCCCATATTGCATAATTGAGAAACAGAAAGCAAATTGTAATCTAAAGAATCTACAAGAAAAACATTGGAAATAGAATGGTCAGGTGATATAGCAATTTTACCAAGTCCTTTGACCAAACCTTGATTTCCATCCCCGAATGTAATAGCTCTTTGGGGATCTTGGTTTTTCTCATAGGAGGAGAACATCCTTTTCTCCCCTATCATGTGGTTTGTGCACCCGCTATCAATTATCCAACTTGAGCCTCCGGATGCATAAACCTACAAAATAAATTTAGGCCTTGTTCTTAGGTACCCAAACGGTCTTGGGTCCTTTCACATTAGAAACAAGCACCTTGGGTACCCAAACACAAGTCTTGGAGCCCTTGTGTTTGCCCTCAACATATTTGGCAACTACTTTGCCTGATTTGTTAGTTAAAACATAAGAAGCATCAAAAGTTTTAAATGAAACATTATGCTCATTTGATGCAATAGGAGATTTCTTTTTAGGCATTTTAACATGGGTAGAATGCCTAGAGCTAGAAGCCTCATTTCTATACATAAAAGCACGATGAGAAACATTATGAGGTTTCCTAGCATGGATTCTCCTAATCTTATGCTCGGGATAACCAGCAGGATATAGAATATAGCCCTCGTTATCCTGAGCCATGGGAGCCTTACCCTTAACAAAATTAGACAATTTCTTAGGGGCATTAAGCTTGACATTGTCTCCCTGTTGGAAGCCAATGTCATCCTTAATGCCAGGGTGTCTCCCATTATAGAGCATGCTACGAGCAAATTTAAATTTTCATTTTCTAGTTCATACTCGGCAATTTTAGCATCTAGTTTAGCTATATGATCATTTTGTTTTTTAATCATAGCAATATGATCATGGATAGCATCAATATTAGTGTCTCTACATCTAGTACAAATAGTAACATGATCAACACTAGATGTAGAGGGTTTGCAAGATTTTAATTCATCAATCTTAGCATGTAACATGGCATTCTCATTTCTAAGATTGGAAAATAGAAATATTGCAAACATTTAAATCTATAGCCTTAGAAATTAGCTCATCATTCTCAATCTTAAGGCTAGAAATTGATTCATTCAACTTGTCAATCTTAGCAATCAAATTAGCATTATCATTTTTGAGGTTGACAAGAGAATCATCACAAACATTTGATTTCTCAACCTTAGCAATTAATTTGGTATTTTCAATTCTAAGGTTAGAGATAGTGTCATGGCAAATGCTAAGCTCACTAGTTAATTTTTCACATTTCTCTAATTCCTGAGCATAAGCATTTTTCACCTTAACATGCCTTTTGTTTTCTTTAATAAGGAATTCCTCTTGGCTATCCAAGAGTTCATCCTTCTCATGAATGGCACCTATCAATTCATTTAATTTTTTTCCTTTTGTTGTATGTTTAGGTTGGCAAAATGTCACACCCGGCTTTAAGGAACAAAGCCAGGTGCATCTCATACATGCGCCAAGAAGACAACATATATAATAACAGAGTGTATAGAGATAAATGTCAATAACATCAGAGTATTTATTACATAGCGGAAGTCTTATTACAAAATAAAAGAATAAATATAAAACAAACTAAGGATCGTTGGCGCCAATGTCGACTGAGAAACGCCACCTAGATCAGATCATACTCCTCGCCTTGTGGCTCCTCCTGAACCACATGTTCTTCTCCTGTGGGGGGGGTGAGACAGCAAGGGTGAGCTCACACATGTTCATCGCTCAACAAAGTTGTGGGGAATAATGTGCCATGAACTCACAAAGGTGGGAGATCATGCAAGGTGTAAGGCTTACCAAAGGGAATGGTTAAAGCTGAGCATTGCTTTTAAAGTTGGTCAAAATTTTATTAGCAGTTACTAAGTATAATTGAATATCAAACCATAATAATATAATGGAACAAAGTTAATAATAAATCCCATGCAAATGCAAATGACAAATTGAGTTTAGGTTCCATAATTTAATCATCGGAGAGTCCTGAGCCGCTCATGACCGTGAGCTCGGCTAGTATACCAGTTTTACACTCTGCAGAGGTTGTACTCTTTACCCACAAGTCATGTTTCCCATGTCGCCAGGGTTAGCTAGGTCCTTAGACACTACCAAGGTGAATGGCTAGGGATCCACTACGAGGCTTTTACAAAGTTCCACTAGCTTCCGAAAACCCGCTACAGTTTATGGGGAGAGCACTTGCAAGAATCCCCCGTCTGACCGCCATCGCAGCAAATCAACCCGAGAACCTCCTTGCATGCAACTCCCCTACTGCCCTTGCCCCTTTCGGGTAAGGTAGTCTTCCACTAGCTTTCCTAATTAGTCAGCCAAGGGGTCCCATTCCTCCCTTGTGGTGGCACGTGTTTCTCAAGTTAAGCTCCATGTTCCAATTAACAATAATATAATGATCTTGACATGAACATAAATAAAATAACAAAATAACTGGAACATGGATATAATAAATGATTATCCCAAGACCATATAAAGCAATAGCAAAAACTACCCATGTGATTCAGGGGCAAACAAGGTAATGAGATAAACAATCTAGGGTGACCTATCAGGTCCCATCAAAATTAAACCTATGCATGGTAAATGATTATAAAGAACGTTATTGGGTAACAAAAGTGAATCAAGGGCACAACTTGCCTGGCACTTGAGATTCCAGGTACCAACTTGCTTTTCAGATGACACGTGACCTCGCGCTAGCCGTAGCAATACAAACAAACATGGTATAGATAAAATTAACATCACATCAAACATAAGAACAAACTAAATAATAATGATCTACGCGCTGCTACGAGATCGTGGGAATGAGAACCACTAAAATCGAAGTTACAGTTAAGGAGTTATGAATTTCCGAAGGTTTTATGTGTTTGGTATGGAAATAATTAAGTGGTCAAATTTAATATAGTTTTAATTCTAAAACAGAGTCATTAAGTGCTAAACAATATTAATACAAAATTATAGAAATTAGAACGGGTAAAAAATGAGTTAAAATGAATTTTCTATGATTTACAGAAGTTCTAGTATTTATTTTTGCATTAAAAATAAATTCCTATTTCATTTTCCCTGATTTTCTAATTTCCTAGGACTAGGCGCATGAATCCAGAAAACAGTAGGGGCCCCTGCGTAACAATCCAGAGACCCAGTCTACAGAGCAGGGACGGCGGGTTGGTTTCCGTATTTTACAGGGGTTCTTATGCTAATCTGTCCTGGCGAAAGGGTACGCACCGATCAGAGCGAGCCGCCCGATTATAGTTGAACGGCCCAGATTAAATCACCACGGTACATACGGCCGCATCACTCGGAGCCGTTGGATTCCGATCCAAGGCCACGCATTCGTCATGACCCTGCCTGCACGATTATGATCCGACGCTCGATATCTTACAGCCGCAATCGGCCAGAGATCTCCCAATCGGTGCTGTTGCCTACGAAATCAATGGCCACGCACTTTCCCCCTTCCTCCGCCCAACTCCTGACTCCAGTGAACATCAGGCGGTGGCGACCTCGCCGGAGGAATCACAATCCGGCGCTCCACACCCCCGAACTCAAATTAAACGGCACAACACGAAATTGGGGACATGGTTTAGCAGTGTAGAAGGTTCTCACAGGAAATCTCGGAGTGGTTTCTCCTGGCCACGACACCAGGCGGTCCGGCGTTGGAGCCCCAACCCCGGCGAGCGATTGTCGAGGGTTCGGTTGAACCAAATCGCCCGAGGAGGCCACAAACAGCCCTGGCGAGCGCCCGCGATCACCCGTGACCCCCACCGAATACCCAGGGGGTCCCGAAGACGATGGGCGCCGGCGGCGGTATCTTTTCTCCTTGCTTAGTGACGCTCTAGAACATGACGCGACGAGGTTCTTCGGGGCAGCGAGCGGCAGAGAACTGAGCACACGGCACATTGCGGGACCCCAGTCTCCCGTCACCCACAGCTCCAGGAACCGAAGCGCGTGCGTCAGGAACTCCTCGCCGACCTCCTCGAAACGCCCAGGTCTAACACCGCGGTCACCAGCTGGAACTGCAACGATGCAGACGGTCGATCCCATCTCCCACATGGCGATGAGCTCACTGCGGCATCGATGGTTACCGGCCCCAGCACGCTACTGCGCCATATCCTGCAGCAGATGAAGAATTTGGCTGGCGGCTATGGTGGGGACGCTTTCGTGGCTGCAGAGGAAAGGGGTAGGGAGGACTCGGTTCTGATTTTATCGCCACGGCGGAGGACGGTTGAGGCGGCCGCGGAAATTGCGCTCAGGTCCGCGCGCTGGTGAGGCAAGGCCCGCCAAACTCGACCAAGCCATTGCGGTGTGCGGTAATGGCGGGCGCCGCGCGAGAAGCTCGGCTTCTGTTGCGATCGGAGGGGATTGTTGAAGCTGACAAGGTGGGTCCGCGCGTAAGCGAGACAGGAAAAACCAAAAGAAGGGGAGACTGACCATCGGGCCCTGCTTGTGTCAGCGAACGTGCAGGAGAGCGGATGGTATGGCTGGAGCGTGGGCCCGACTAGTCAGTAGGCGCGAGCGCGCATAGGGATGGGCCGCGCGCGCGAGTGAGAAAGAGGTGATGGGCTGAATTTAGGGTTGAGGCCCAGCCGCAAGTCTGCTCTTTTTCTTCTTTTCTTTTCAGTTTTTCTAATTTTTTTCTTTTGAATTCTATTTGAAATTTATAATTTCACACAAGATTCAAATTTAGGATTTGAGTTCAAGTGCACATACAAAAATTTAGCATGAAATGCAATTATATTTTTATATTAAATACTTTATTTACTCGAGAATGTCTCCAATATGCAACATATACACACATTGTTTGTAGTCAAATTAAAAGTATATTCAAAAGTTCATATTCACCTATTTTGATAGAAAAGATTTTCTATGCATACTTTTTTATTAATAGATTGTTTAACTAATTCTACATATTTACTACGGCAGTCATTCATATTGGACCTTTTTATTTAACCACTTGTTTCAACACAACTATTTTTACTTCAAAATATAATTTTTCCCTAAATTACCCAAAATGATATTTTGGGGTGTTACACAAAAAGAGTGAAAGTCGCCTAGAGGGGGGGTGAATAGGGCGAAACTGAAATTTACAAAGTTAATCACAACTACAAGCCGGGTTAGCGTTAGAAATATAAGTGAGTCCGAGAGAGAGGGTGAAAAACAAATCGCAAGCAAATAAAGAGTGAGACACAAGGATTTGTTTTACCGAGGTTCGGTTCTTGCAAACCTACTCCCTGTTGAGGTGGTCACAAAGACCGGGTCTCTTTCAACCCTTTCTCTCTCTCAAACGGTCACTTAGACCGAGTGAGCTTCTCTTCTCAATCACACGGGACACTAAGTCCCCGCAAGGACCACCACACAATTGGTGTCTCTTGCCTCGGTTACAATTGAGTTTGTCATAAGAAAGAATGAGAAAGAAAAGAAGCAATCCAAGCGCAAGAGCTCAAATGAACACAAATGTCGCTCTCTCTAGTCACTATTGATTTGGAGTGATTCCGGACTTGGGACAGGATTTGATCTCTTTGGTTGTGTCTAGAATTGAATGCTATAGCTCTTGTAATGTGTTGGAAGGTGGAAAACTTGGATGCAATGAATGGTGGGGTGGTTGGGGTATTTATAGCCCCAACCACCAAACTAGCCATTTGGTGGAGGCTGCTGTCGACGGGCGCACCGGACAGTCCGGTGCGCCAGCCATGTCACCCTGTCGTTAGGGTTCGACCGTTGGAGCTCCGACTGGTGGGGCCTCTGGGCTGTCCGGTGGTGCACCGGACAAGTCCTGTAGACTGTCCGGTGCGCCTGTTGCGCGTGCTCTGACCTCTGCGCGCGCAGGCGCGCATTAAATGCATTGCAGTCGACCGTTGCGCACGAAGTAGCCGTTGCTCCACTGGCACACCGGATAGTCCGGTGAATTATAGCGGAGCGGCCTCCATTTTCTCGAAGGTAGCGAGTTCAGCGTCAAGTTCCCTGGTGCACCGGACACTGTCCGGTGGCACACCGGACAGTCCGGTGCGCCAGACCAGGGTGCCTTTGGGTTGTCTTTAGCTCACTTTGTTTGAACCCTTTCTTGGTCTTTTTATTGGTCTATTATGAACCTTTGACACCTATAAAATTTATAATCTAGAGCAAACTAGTTAGTCCAATTGTTTGTGTTGGGCAATTCAACCACCAAAATCAATTAGGAAAAGGTGTAAGCCTATTTCCCTTTCAATCTCCCCCTTTTTGGTGATTGATGCCAACACAAACCAAAGCAAATATGGAAGTGCAGAATTGAACTAGTTTGCATAATGAAAGTGCAAAGGTTGCTTGGAATGAAACCAATAAATATTACTTACTAGATGCACATGGATGGCTTTTCTTTTTATTAACATTTTGGACCACGCTTGCACCACATGTTTTGTTTTGCAAAATGTTTTGGAAATTCTTTTCAAAGTTCTTTTGCAAATAGTCAAAGGTAAATGAATAAGGTTTTGAGAAGCATTTTCAAGTTTTGAAATTTTCTCCCCCTGTTTCAAATGCTTTTCCTTTGACTAAACAAAACTCCCCCTTAATGAAATCCTCCTCTTAGTGTTCAAGAGGGTTTTAGATATTAATTTTGAAGAGGGTATACCAATTTGAAATTATATCAAAATAAGATACTAATTGAAAAACTTCTTTTAATACCAAATAAAAGACTATAATTTTTGAAATTGGTGGTGGTGCGGTCCTTTTGCTTTGGGCTTGGTGGTGCGGTCCTTTTGCTTTGGGCTAATACTCTCTCCCCCTTTGGCATGAATCGCCAAAAACGGATGCTTGAGTGAAATATGAGCCCTTTTAAACTACTCTCTCCCCCTTTGGACGGAAGTAAAGGAGTGAAGATTATACCAAAGTTGGAGAGTTAGTGCGGAGCGATGGCGAAGGATGAATGATTCGATGGAGCGGAGTGGAAGCCTTGTCTTTGCCGAAGACTCCTTTTCCCTTTCAATCTATGACTTAACATGAAATGGACTTGAAAGAACACATTAGTCATAGCACATGAAAGAGATGATCAAAGGTATATATATAAGCTATGTATGCAAAACATCAATAAAAATTCCTAGAATCAAGAATATTTAGCTCATGCCTAAGTTTGGTAAAAGTTTGTTCATCCAATGGCTTGGTAAAGATATCGGCTAATTGTTCTTTGGTGCTAACATATGCAATCTCGATATCCCCCTTTTGTTGGTGATCCCTTAGAAAATGATACCGAATGGCTATGTGTTTAGTGCGGCTATGCTCAACGGGATTATCCGCCATGCGGATTGCACTCTCATTATCACATAGAAGAGGAACTTTGGTTAATTTGTAACCATAGTCCCTAAGGGTTTGCCTCATCCAAAGCAATTGCGCGCAACAATGGCCTGCGGCAATATACTCTGCTTCGGCGTTGAAAGAGCCACAGAATTTTGCTTCTTTGAAGCCCAAGACACCAGAGATCTTCCCAAGAATTGGCAAGTCCCCGATGTGCTCTTTCTATTGATTTTGCACCCTGCCCAATCAGCATCGGAATAACCAATTAAATCAAATGTGGATCCCCTGGGGTACCAAAGGCCAAACTTAGGAGTATAAACTAAATATCTCAAGATTCGTTTTACGGCCCTAAGGTGAGCTTCCTTAGGATCGACTTGGAATCTTGCACACATGCATACGAAAAGCATAATATCCGGTCGTGAAGCACATAAATAGAGTAAGGAACCTATCATCGACCGGTATACCTTTTGATCTACGGATTTACCTCCCGTGTCGAGGTCGAGATGCCCATTAGTTCCCATGGGTGTCTTGATGGGCTTGGCGTCCTTCATCCCAAACTTGGTTAGAATGTCTTGAATGTACTTCGTTTGGCTAATGAAGGTACCCTCTTGGAGTTGCTTCACTTGAAATCCTAAGAAATATTTCAACTCCCCCATCATAGACATCTCGAATTTCTGTGTCATGATCCTACTAAATTCTTCACATGTAGATTCGTTAGTAGACCCAAATATGATATCATCAATATAAATTTGGCATACGAACAAATCATTTTCAAGTGTTTTAGTAAAGAGTGTAGGATCGGCTTTTCCGACTTTGAATCCATTAGCAATAAGAAAATCTCTTAGGCATTCATACCATGCTCTTGGGGCTTGCTTGAGCCCATAAAGCGCCTTAAAGAGTCTATAAACATGATTAGGATACTCACTGTCTTCAAAGCCGGGAGGTTGCTCAACATAGACCTCTTCCTTGATTGGTCCATTGAGGAAGGCACTTTTCACGTCCATTTGATAAAGCTTGAAACCAGGGTAAGTAGCATAGGCAAGTAAAATGCGAATTGACTCAAGCCTAGCTACGGGTGCATAGGTTTCACCAAAATCCAAACCTTCGACTTGTGAATATCCCTTGGCCACAAGTCGGGCTTTGTTCCTTGTCACCACACCATGCTCGTCTTGTTTATTGCGGAAGACCCACTTGGTTCCTACAACATTTTGGTTAGGACGTGGAACTAAGTGCCATACCTCATTCCTCGTGAAGTTGTTGAGCTCCTCTTGCATCGCCATCACCCAATCCGAATCTTGAAGTGCTTCCTCTTCCCTGTGTGGCTCAATAGAGGAAACAAAAGAGTAATGCTCACAAAAATGTGTAACACGAGATCTAGTGGTTACCCCCTTATGAATGTCGCTGAGGATGGTGTTCACGGGGTGATCTCGTTGAATTGCTTGGTGGGCTCTTGGGTGTGGAGGCCTTGGAACTTGCTCATCCTCCTTGTCTTGATCATTTGCATCTCCCCCTTGATCATTGTCGTCGTCTTGTGGTGGCTCATCTCCTTGATCTTCTTCTTCATCATCTTGAGCCTCCTCCTCATCTTGGGTTGGTGGAGATGCTTGCATGGAGGAGGATGGTTGATCTTGTGCTTGAATGGGCTCTTCGGATTCCTTAGGACACACATCCCCAATGGACATGTTCCTTAGCGTGATGCACGAAGCCTCTTCATCATCTAATTCATCAAGATCAACTTGCTCTACTTGAGAGCCGTTAGTCTCATCAAACACAATGTCACAAGAAACTTCAACTAGTCCAGTGGACTTGTTAAAGACTCTATATGCCCTTGTGTTTGAATCATATCCTAGTAAAAAGCCTTCTACAACCTTAGGAGCAAATTTGGACTTTCTACCTCTTTTAATAAGTATAAAACATTTGCTACCAAAGACTCTAAAATATGAAATATTAGGTTTTTTGCCGGTTAGGAGTTCATATGATGTCTTCTTGAGGATTCAGTGTAGATACAACCGGTTGATGGCGTAGCAGGCGGTGTTGACCGCCTCGGCCCAAAACCGATCCAAAGTCTTGTACTCATCAAGCATAGTTCTTGCCATGTCCAATAGAGTTCTATTCTTCCTCTCCACTACACCATTTTGTTGTGGCGTGTAGGGAGAAGAGAACTCATGCTTGATGTCCTCCTCCTCAAGGAAGCCTTCAATTTGTGAATTCTTGAACTCCGTCCCATTATCGCTTCTAATTTTCTTGATCCTCAAGCCGAACTCATTTTGAGCCCTTCTCAAGAATCCCTTTAAGGTCTCTTGGGTTTGATATTTTTCCTGTAAAAAGAATACCCAAGTGAAGCGAGAATAGTCATCCACAATAACAAGACAGTACTTACTCCCGCCGATGCTTATGTAAGCGATCGGGCCGAATAGGTCCATGTGGAGGAGCTCAAGTGGCCTGTCAGTCGTCAAGATGTTCTTATGTGGATGATGAATGCCAACTTGCTTCCCTGCTTGGCATGTGCTACAGATCCTGTCTTTCTCAAAATGCATATTTGTTAGTCCCAAAATGTGCTCTCCCTTTAGAATCTTGTGAAGATTCTTCATCCCAACATAGGCTAGTCGGTGATGCCAGAGCCAACCCATGTTAGTCTTAGCAATTAAGCAAGTATCGAGTTCAGCTCTATTGAAATCAACTAAGTATAGCTGACCCTCTAATACTCCCTTAAAAGCTACTGAATCATCACTTCTTCTAAAGACAGTAACACCTGTATCCGTAAAAAGACAGTTGTAGCCCATTTTACATAATTGAGATACGGAAAGCAAGTTGTAATCTAAAGAGTCTACAAGAAAAACATTGGAAATAGAATGGTCAGGTGATATAGCAATTTTACCCAATCCTTTGACCAAACCTTGATTTCCATCCCCGAATGTAATAGCTCGTTGGGGATCTTGGTTCTTCTCATAGGAGGAGAACATCTTCTTCTCCCCTGTCATGTGGTTCGTGCTCCCGCTATCGATGATCCAACTTGAGCCCCCGGATGCATAAACCTACAAAACAAATTTAGTTCTTGATTTTAGGTACCCAAACAGTTTTGGGTCCTTTGACATTAGATACAAGAACTTTGGGTACCCAAACACAAGTCTTTGATCTCTTGTGTTTGTCCCCAACATACTTGGCAACTACTTTGCCGGATTTGTTAGTCAAAACATAGGATGCATCAAAAGTTTTAAATGAAATGCTAGGTTCATTTGATGCACTAGGAGTTTTCTTTTTAGGCAATTTAGCACGAGTTGATTGCCTAGGGCTAGATGTCTCACCCTTATACATAAAAGCATGATTAGGGCTAGAGTGAGACTTCCTAGAATGAATTCTCCTAATTTTATGCTCGGGATAACCGGCAGGGTACAAAATGTAACCCTCGTTATCCTGAGGCATGGGATCCTTGCCCTTAACAAAGTTAGATAATTTTTTAGGAGGGGCATTAAGTTTGACATTGTCTCCCTTTTGGAAGCCAATGTCATCCTTGATGCTAGGGCGTCTCCCACTATAAAGCATACTACGAGCAAATTTAAATTTTTCATTTTCTAGTTCATGCTCGGCAATTTTAGCATCTAATTTTGCTATATGATCATTTTGTTGTTTAATTAAAACATGTGATCATGAATAGCATCAATGTCAACATCTCTACATCTAGTGCAAATAGAAACATGCTCAATGGTGGATGTAGATGGTTTGCAAGTTTTTAGTTCAACAATCTTAGCATGTAAGATGTCATTTTCACTTCTAAGATCGGAAATGGAAGCATTGCAAACATCTAAGTCTTTAGCCTTAGCAATTAATTTTTCATTTTCAATTCTAAGGCTAGCGAGAGAGGCATTTAATTTTTCAATCTTAGCAATAGAAATAGCATGGTCATTTCTAAGATTGGCATATTAATCATCACAAACATTTGAATCAACCTTAGCAATTAATCTAGCATTTTCATTTCTAAGGTTGGCAATAACATCATGGCACGTGCTTAGCTCACTAGTTAATTTTTCACATTTTTCCATCTCTAGAGCATAAGCATTCTTAACCTTAACATGCTTCTTATTTTCCTTAATTAGGAAGTCTTCTTGGCTATCCAAGAGATCATCCTTATCATGAATAGTGCTAATCAATTCATTTAACTTCTCCTTTTGTTGCATGTTAAGGTTGGCAAAAAGAGTAAATAAATCATCCTCATTATCACTAGAATTAGCCTCATCACTAGAGGTGGCATATTTAGTGGAGGATTTAGATTTAACCTTCTTCTTTTTGCCGTCCTTTGCCATGAGGCACTTGTGGCCGACGTTGGGGAAGAGAAGTCCCTTGTTGACGACGATGTTGGCGGCGTCCTCGTCGGAGGAGGAGTCAGTGGAGCTCTCGTCGGAGTCCCACTTGCGGCAAACATGGGATCGCCGCCCTTCTTCTTGTGGTACCTCTTCTTTTCCTTTCTTCTCCCCTTCTTGTCGTCGCCCCTATCACTGTCACTAGAAATAGGACATTTTGCTATAAAGTGACCGGGCTTACCACACTTGTAGCAAACCTTCTTGGAGCGGGGCTTGTAATCCTTCCCCCTCCTTTGCTTGAGGATTTGTCGAAAGCTTTTGATGATTAAAGCCATCTCCTCATTGTCGAGCTTTGAGGCGTCGATGGGGAGCCTACTTGATGTAGACTCTTCTTTCTTCTCCTCCGTTGCCTTGAATGCGACGGGTTGTGCCTCGGGCGTGGAGGAGGTCCCTTGCTCGATGATTTTCTTTGAGCCTTTAATCATTAGCTCAAAGCTCACAAATTTCCCTATAACCTCCTCGGGAGACATTAGCTTGTATCTAGGATCACCTCGAATTAATTGAACTTGCGTAGGGTTAAGAAAAACGAGGGATCTAAGAATAACCTTGACCATCTCATGGTCATCCCATTTGGTACTCCCGAGGTTGCGCACTTGGTTCACCAAGGTCTTCAAGCGGTTGTACATGGCTTGTGGATCCTCTCCTTGGTGAAGCATGAAGCGACCGAGCTCCCCCTCGATCGTCTCCCACTTGGTGATCTTGGTCACCTCGTCTCCTCCGTGCGCGGTCTTGAGCACGTCCCAAATTTCCTTTGCGCTCTTCAACCCTTGCACCTTATTATACTCCTCTCGACTTAGAGAGGCGAGGAGTATAGTAGTGGCTTGGGAGTTGAAGTGATGAATTTGGGCCACTTCATCCGAATCATAGTCTTCATCCCCTACGGATGGTACCTGTACACCAAACTCAACAATGTTCCAAATGCTTGTGTGGAGTGAGGTTAGATGATGCCTCATTTTGTCACTCCACATATTATAATCTTCACCGTCAAAAACCGGTGGTTTGCCTAGTGGAACGGAAAGTAAAGGAGTACGCTTTGAAATACGAGGGTAGCGTAGGGGAATCTTACTATACTTCTTGCGCTTATGGCGCTTAGAAGTTATGGATGGCGCGTCGGAGCCGGAGGTGGATAGCGATGAAGAATCGGTCTCGTAATAGACCACCTTCCTCATCTTCTTTTTCTTGTCGCCACTCTGATGCGACTTGTGGGAAGAGGATTCCTACTCCTTCCCTTTGTTGCGGGACTCTCCCGATGGAGCCTTCCCGTGGCTTGTAGCGGGCTTGTCGCCGGTCACCATCTCCTTCTTGGCGTGATCTCCCGAAATCACTTCGAGCGGTTAGGCTCTAATGAAGCACCGGGCTCTGATACCAATTGAAAGTCACCTAGAGGGGGTGAATAGGGCGAAACTGAAATTTACAAAGTTAATGACAACTACAAGCCGGGTTAGCGTTAGAAATATAAGCGAGTCCGAGAGAGAGGGTGAAAAACAAATCGCAAGCAAATAAAGAGTGAGACACAAGGATTTGTTTTACCGAGGTTCGGTTCTTGCAAACCTACTCCCCGTTGAGGTGGTCACAAAGACCGGGTCTCTTTCAACCCTTTCCCTCTCTCAAACGGTCACTTAGACCGAGTGAGCTTCTCTTCTCAATCACACGGGACACTAAGTCCCCGCAAGGACCACCACACAATTGGTGTCTCTTGCCTCGGTTATAATTGAGTTTGTCACAAGAAAGAATGAGAAAGAAAAGAAGCAATCCAAGCGCAAGAGCTCAAATGAACACAAATGTCGCTCTCTCTAGTCACTATTGATTTGGAGTGATTCCGGACTTGGGAGAGGATTTGATCTCTTTGGTTGTGTCTAGAATTGAATGTTGTAGCTCTTGTAATGTGTTGGAAGGTGGAAAACTTGGATGCAATGAATGGTGGGGTGGTTGGGGTATTTATAGCCCCAACCACCAAACTAGCTGTTTGGTGGAGGCTGCTGTCGACGGGCGCACCGGACAGTCCGGTGCGCCAGCCACGTCACCCGGTCGTTAGGGTTCGACCGTTGGAGCTCTGACTGGTGGGGCCTCTAGGCTGTCCGGTGGTGCACCGGACAAGTCCTGTAGACTGTCCGGTGCGCCTGCTGCGCGTGTGAAAGGGAAATGTGCCCTTGGGCCATTTCTAAGTATTTTGGTGATTTAGTGCCCAACACAGGTGCCTAATTGTAGAATGGTGGACAAAGTACAAATCAAGGATAAAGGTATGTTTCTAAGCTTTAGTACATTGGTTTTGAGTACTAATATACTTGTCTAAGTGTTAGAAACAGAAAGTAGAAGAAAAGAAAAGAGGAGACAAAGGCTTGGCTGTGTGCAGCTAAGACTCAGTTCG
Organism: Zea luxurians; assembly: GCA_029449295.1. Classification (NCBI taxonomy): domain Eukaryota; kingdom Viridiplantae; phylum Streptophyta; class Magnoliopsida; order Poales; family Poaceae; genus Zea; species Zea luxurians. The sequence continues at coordinate 1,280,445 of JAOPSE010000044.1, forward strand.
GTCTGGAGCACCGGACTGTCCGGTGTGCACCGGACAGTGTCCGGTGCGCCAGGCTGACTCGGCGCGAAGTGGCCGCTCTCGGGAATTCGCCGACGGCGTACGGCTAAAATTCACCGGACTGTCCGCTGTGCACCGGACTGTCCGGTGAGCCAACGGTCGGCCGGGCCAACGGTCGGCCGCGCAATCTACGCGGGACACGTGGCCGAGCCAACGGTCGGAAGACGGCACCGGACTGTCCGGTGTGCACCGGACATGTCCGGTGCGCCAACGGCTCCAGATCTGCCAACGGTCTGCAACGGTCGGCTTCGCTGTTTAAGGAAACAAATCGGGCACCGGACAGTGTCCGGTGTGCACCGGACTGTCCGGTGCCCCCGACGACAGAAGGCAGGGATAGCCTTCTAGATTTGCTCTCAACGGCTCTTAGCTGCCTTGGGGCTATAAAAGGGGCCCCTAGGCGCATGGAGGAAATATACAAGCAACCTTTGAGCATTCTTGATCATCCACACTCAGTCTTTGCGCATTCGTTTGTCATTCTAAGTGTTTCGAGCTCCGTTCTAGTGAGAACTTTGTGATACTCTTGTGAGCTCGATTCTTGGCCGTGTGTGTGCGCGTTTCGCTGTGGATTTGTGTGTGTTGCTTCCCTCCCTTACTCTGTGCTTCGTTGTGATCATATACTTGTAAGGGCAAGAGACTCCAATTTGTGGAGATTCCTTGCAAACGGGATAGTGAAAGGCAAAACAAAACACCGTGGTATTCAAGTGGGTCTTTGGACCGCTTGAGAAGGGTTGATTGCAACCCTCGTCCGTTGGGACGCCACAACGTGGAGTAGGCAAGCGTTGGTCTTGGCCGAACCACGGGATAAACCACTGTGTCACCTCTGTGCTTGATCTCTTGTGGTATTGTGTTTTGTTGAGACTTCTCTTTAGCCACTTGGCAATTATTGTGCTAACACTTAACAAGTTTTTGTGGCTTAAGTTTCAAGTTTCACAGGATCACCTATTCACCCCCCCCTCTAGGTGCTCTCAATTGGTATCGGAGCCGTTCTCTTCACAAAAGGGACTAACCGCCCGAAGAGATGGATCCTAAGGGGAAGGGAATTGTGATCAACGACAAAGAGAAGGAATCCTTCGTCAACGAGCCGAAGGACGACAAGCCTACCGACTCCGGCTCGGGCCATAGACGGAAGGAAGGGAATAAGAAGAAGACGAGGCGCATCAAGGAGATCATCTACTACGACGATAGTGATGAATCCACTTCTTCCCAAAAGGACGACGACAACGACTACAGGAAGACGGTCAATTCGAACTTTTCATTTGATTATTCTCGTATTCCACATAGTTCGAATTCGCAATTGCTTTCCATTCCTCTTGGCAAACCTCCACACTTCGATGGGGAGGACTACGGATTTTGGAGTCACAAAATGCGCAGTCACTTATTCTCTCTCCATCCAAGCATATGGGAGATTGTGGAGAATGGAATGAAATTTGATAGCTCGGATAGCCCTGTGCTTATAAATGAACAAATTCATAGAAATGCACAAGCTACTACTGTTCTCTTAGCATCTTTGTGCAGGGAAGAGTACAATAAGGTGAGTGGCTTGGACAATGCCAAGCAGATATGGGACACCCTCAAGATCTCTCACGAGGGGAACGACATCACCATGCTCACCAAGATGGAGTTGGTGGAGGGCGAGCTTGGACGATTCGCCATGATAAGGGGAGAGGAGCCAACTCAAACTTACAACCGGCTCAAGATCCTTATCAACAAAATAAGGAGCTACGGAAGCACGCGTTGGACGGATCACGACGTCGTCCGCCTAATGCTCAGGTCCTTTACCGTTCTTGATCCTCATCTCGTGAACAATATTCGTGAGAATCCCAGGTACACAATGATGACGCCCGAGGAAGTACTTGGAAAATTCGTGAGCGGGCGGATGATGATCAAGGAGGCAAGATACGTCGACGACGCGTTGAACGGTCCACTCCACGAGCCTCAACCCATTGCTCTAAAGGCAACGAGGAGCAAGGAGTCGCTACCTAGCAAGGTGGCGCAAGTTGAGGCGGCCGGGCTCAATGATGAAGAGATGGCTCTCATCATCAAGAGATTCAAGACGGCGCTAAATGGTCGCAAGGGGCAGCCAAGCAAGACCAAGACAAAAGGGAAGCGCTCATGCTTCAAATGTGGTAAGGTTGGTCATTTTATTGCTAACTGTCCCGAAAATGATAGTGACCAGGAGCAAGGGAAAAATGGGAAGAGAGAGAACAAAAAGGTTTACAAGAAGGCCAAAGGCGAAGCACACCTTGGAAAGGAGTGGGATTCGGATTGCTCTTCGTCTGACTCCGACGACGAAGGACTCGCCGCCACTGCCTTCAACAAATCGGCTCTCTTCCCCAACGAGCATCACACTTGCCTCATGGCAAGGGAAAAGAAGGTAATCACTCGTAGTGCTAATACTTATGATTCTTCTAGTGATGATGAATCTAGTGAGGATGAAATTGATTACTCTAGTTTATTCAAGGGATTGGATAGAACTAAGATAGCTAAGATTAATGAGTTGATTGATGCCTTAAATGAAAAGGATAGAATCTTAGAGAAACAAGAAGACCTTTTATATGAAGAGCATGATAAATTTGTTAGTGCACAAAATTCACTTGCTCTAGAAGTTAAAAGAAATGGAATGCTTTCTTGTGAACTTTCTACTTGTAATGAAACCATTTCTTCTTTAAAAGGTGAAATTAATGTTTTAACTGCAAAACTAGAAGTAGCAAGTAACTCTTGTGTTGAAAATGTTACAATTTGCACTAGGTGTAAGGATTTTGATGCTTGTAGTGAACACTTAGTTTCAATTTCAAAACTAAATGATGAAGTGGCTAGTCTTAATGCCCAACTTAAGACTAGCAAGAGTGAAGTTGATAAAATAAAATTTGCAAGGGATGCCTACACGATTGGTAGACACCCCTCAATTAAGGATGGTCTTGGCTTCAAGAGAGAGGCCAAGAACTTAACAAGCCATAAGACTCCCATCTTCGTCAAGGAGAAAGGGAAGGCCCCTATGGCTAGTAGCGCTAAAAAGAACCATGCTTTCTTATACCATGATAGGAGACATGCTAGAAATGCTTATAATGATTTTGATTCACATGTTTATGATTCTCATGCCATGTTTGCTTCTAGTTCTTCCTATAAGCATGATAGAGATATGTGTAGGAGAAATGGTGTACATATGCCTAGGAGAAATTTTGCTCATGTTCCTAGAAAAGTTGTGAACAAACCTTCTACCATTTATTATGCTTGCAATGCTCCCTTTGCTATTTGTAGAAAGGGTAAGAAGGTAATTGCTAGGAAGTTAGGGGCAAGATGCAAGGGAGATAAAACTTGCATTTGGGTCCCTAAGGATATTTGTGCTAACCTTGCAGGACCCAACATAAGTTGGGTACCTAAGACCCAAGCCTAAATTTGCCTTGCAGGTTTATGCATCCGGGGGTTCAAGCTGGATTATCGACAGCGGATGCACAAACCATATGACGGGGGAGAAGAAAATGTTCACCTCCTACGTCAAAAATAAGGATTCCCAAGATTCAATTATATTCGGTGATGGGAATCAAGGCAAGGTAAAAGGGTTAGGTAAAATTGCAATTTCTAATGAGCACTCAATTTCAAATGTGTTTTTAGTTGAGTCTCTTGGTTACAATTTGCTATCTGTTAGTCAACTATGCAACATGGGATATAATTGTCTTTTTACTAATGTAGATGTGTCCGTCTTTAGAAGATGTGATGGTTCACTAGCTTTTAAGGGTGTACTAGACGGCAAGCTTTACTTAGTTGATTTTGCAAAAGAAGAGGCCGGTCTAGATGCATGCTTAATGGCTAAGACTTGCATGGGCTGGTTGTGGCATCGCCGCTTAGCACATGTGGGGATGAAGAACCTCCACAAGCTTCTAAAGGGAGAACACGTGATAGGTCTAACAAATGTTTATTTCGAAAAAGATAGACCTTGTGCAGCTTGTCAAGCAGGTAAACAAGTGGGAGGAGCACATCACAGCAAGAATGTGATGACCACATCAAGACCTCTGGAGCTGCTACATATGGACCTCTTCGGACCCGTCGCCTATCTAAGCATAGGAGGAAGTAAGTATGGTCTAGTTATTGTTGATGACTTTTCCCGCTTCACTTGGGTGTTCTTTTTGCAGGATAAGTCTGAAACACAAGGGACCCTCAAGCGCTTCCTCAGGAGAGCTCAAAATGAGTTTGAGCTCAAGGTGAAGAAGATAAGGAGCGACAACGGGTCCGAGTTCAAGAACCTTCAAGTGGAGGAGTTTCTTGAGGAGGAAGGGATCAAGCACGAGTTCTCCGCTCCCTACACACCACAACAAAATGGTGTGGTAGAGAGGAAGAACAGGACATTAATCGATATGGCGAGGACGATGCTTGGAGAATTCAAGACCCCCGAGTGCTTTTGGTCGGAAGCCGTGAACACGGCTTGCCACGCCATCAACAGGGTCTACCTTCATCGACTCCTCAAGAAGACTTCGTATGAGCTACTAACCGGTAACAAACCCAATGTATCGTACTTTCGTGTATTTGGGAGCAAGTGCTACATTCTAGTAAAGAAGGGCAGAAATTCTAAGTTTGCTCCCAAAGCTGTAGAAGGGTTTTTATTAGGTTATGATTCAAATACAAAGGCATATAGGGTCTTCAACAAATCATTGGGTTTGGTTGAAGTCTTTAGCGACGTTGTATTTGATGAGACTAATGGCTCTCCAAGAGAGCAAGTTGTTGATTGTGATGATGTAGATGAAGAAGATGTTCCGACGGCCGCTATACGAACCATGGCGATTGGAGACGTTCGGCCACAGGAACAAGATGAACAAAATCAACCTCCTTCCTCAACAACGGTGCATCCCCCAACTCAAGACGATGAACAGGTTCATCAACAGGAGGCGTGTGATCAAGGGGGAGCACAAGATGATCATGTGATGGAGGAAGAAGCGCAACCGGCACCTCCAACCCAAGTTCGAGCAATGATTCAAAGGGATCATCCCGTCGACCAAATTCTGGGTGACATTAGCAAGGGAGTAACTACTCGGTCTCGATTAGTTAATTTTTGTGAACATTACTCCTTTGTCTCCTCTATTGAGCCTTTCAGAGTAGAGGAGGCCTTGCTAGATCCGGATTGGGTGTTGGCCATGCAGGAGGAACTTAACAACTTCAAGCGCAATGAAGTTTGGACGCTGGTGCCTCGTCCCAAGCAAAATGTTGTGGGAACCAAGTGGGTGTTCCGCAACAAACAAGACGAGCACGGAGTGGTGACAAGGAACAAGGCTCGACTTGTGGCAAAAGGTTATGCCCAAGTCGCAGGTTTGGACTTTGAGGAGACTTTTGCTCCTGTGGCTAGGCTAGAGTCCATTCGTATCTTGCTAGCATATGCCGCTCACCATTCTTTCAGGTTGTACCAAATGGATGTGAAGAGCGCTTTCCTCAACGGGCCAATAAAGGAGGAGGTGTACGTGGAGCAACCCCCTGGCTTCGAGGATGAGCGGTACCCCGACCACGTGTGTAAGCTCTCTAAGGCGCTCTATGGACTTAAACAAGCCCCAAGAGCATGGTATGAATGCCTTAGAGATTTCTTAATTGCTAATGCTTTCAAGGTTGGGAAAGCCGATCCAACTCTTTTCACTAAGACTTGTGATGGTGATTTGTTTGTGTGCCAAATTTATGTCGATGACATAATATTTGGTTCTACTAACCAAAAGTCTTGTGAAGAGTTTAGCAGGGTGATGACGCAGAAATTCGAGATGTCGATGATGGGCGAGTTGAACTACTTCCTTGGGTTCCAAGTGAAGCAACTCAAGGACGGTACCTTCATCTCCCAAACGAAGTACACGCAAGATCTGCTAAAGCGGTTTGGGATGAAGGACGCCAAGCCCGCAAAGACTCCGATGGGAACCGACGGACACACCGACCTCAACAAAGGAGGTAAGTCCGTTGATCAAAAAGCATACCGGTCAATGATAGGGTCTTTACTTTATTTATGTGCTAGTAGACCGGATATTATGCTTAGCGTATGCATGTGTGCTAGATTTCAATCCGATCCTAAGGAGTGTCACTTGGTGGCGGTGAAGCGAATTCTTAGATATTTAGTCGCTACGCCTTGCTTCGGGATCTGGTATCCAAAGGGGTCTAACTTTGACTTGATTGGGTACTCAGATTCCGACTATGCTGGATGTAAGGTCGATAGGAAGAGTACATCGGGGACGTGCCAATTCTTAGGAAGGTCCCTGGTGTCATGGAACTCTAAGAAACAAACCTCCGTTGCCCTATCCACCGCTGAGGCCGAGTACGTTGCCGCAGGTCAGTGTTGCGCGCAACTACTTTGGATGAGGCAAACCCTCAGGGACTTTGGCTACAATCTGAGCAAAGTCCCACTCCTGTGTGACAATGAGAGTGCTATCCGAATAGCGGAAAATCCTGTTGAACACAGCCGCACAAAGCACATTGACATCCGGCATCACTTTTTGAGAGACCACCAGCAAAAGGGAGATATCGAAGTGTTTTATGTTAGCACCGAGAACCAGCTAGCCGATATCTTTACCAAGCCTTTAGACGAGAAGACCTTTTGCAGGCTGCGTAGTGAGCTAAATGTCTTAGATTCGCGGAACTTGGATTGAATTATAGCATACATGTGCTTATACCTTTGATCATGTTCATTCTGCATTTTGTTGCTTATTATGGTGCTCAAGTTGTACAAACACTCCCTGGACCTCACAAGTCCGTTGCAAAGTGATGCACATGTTTAGGGGGAGATGTGTTACAACTTGATCCCTTGAGACTAACCATATGCTTGAGTTTGTTTGATTTAGTCTCAAAGGAGAATTGAAAGGGAAAAGGTGGACTTGGATCATGCAAGACTTCCACTGCACTCCGATGAGAGGGTAACCTATTCCAAGTCCATCTCATTGCCATTTGCTCTAAATTGAAGATTTTGGTGAGGCAATGGGGTTAAAGGGCCAAGATTGATCCCGTTTTGGTGCTTGATGCCAAAGGGGGAGAAAATAAAGGCCAAAGCGATAAATGGATCAGCTACCACTTGAGAGATTTTGAAAATAGTAGAGTAGAGCTTTTGGTTTGTCAAAACTCTTTTATTGTCTCTTTTGGCTTCCTGTGGGGAGAAGTAGTAATTATGGGAAAAAGGGGGAGTTTTCGAAATCCTTGATCAATCTCTTTTGAAATGACTCTCTTTATGCTTTAACATGTGTGTTTGACTTAGAGATAGAGATTTGAGTTTGATTTGCAAAAACAAACCAAGTGGTGGCATAGAGTGATCCATATATGTCAAAATTGAATCAAAATAATTTGAGTTCTTATTTGAAGTGTTTTTGTACTTGTTCTACTTGCTTTATGTTGTGTTGGCATAAATCAACAAAAAGGGGGAGATTGAAAGGGAAATGTGCCCTTGGGCCATTTCTAAGTATTTTGGTGATTTAGTGCCCAACACAGGTGCCTAATTGTAGAATGGTGGACAAAGTACAAATCAAGGATAAAGGTATGTTTCTAAGCTTTAGTACATTGGTTTTGAGTACTAATATACTTGTCTAAGTGTTAGAAACAGAAAGTAGAAGAAAAGAAAAGAGGAGACAAAGGCTTGGCTGTGTGCAGCTAAGACTCAGTTCGGTCTGGAGCACCGGACTGTCCGGTGTGCATCGGACAGTGTCCGGTGCGCCAGGCTGACTCGGCGCGAAGTGGCCGCTCTCGGGAATTCGCCGACGGCGTACGGCTAAAATTCACCGGACTGTCCGCTGTGCACCGGACTGTCCGGTGAGCCAACGGTCGGCCGGGCCAACGGTCGGCCGCGCAATCTGCGCGGGACACGTGGCCGAGCCAACGATCGGAAGACGGCACCGGACTGTCCGGTGTGCACCGGACATGTCCGGTGCGCCAACGGCTCCAGATCTGCCAACGGTCTGCAACGGTCGGCTTCGCTGTTTAAGGAAACAAATCGGGCACCGGACAGTGTCCGGTGTGCACCGGACTGTCCGGTGCCCCCGACGACAGAAGGCAGGGATAGCCTTCTAGATTTGCTCTCAACGGCTCTTAGCTGCCTTGGGGCTATAAAAGGGGCCCCTAGGCGCATGGAGGAAATATACAAGCAACCTTTGAGCATTCTTGATCATCCACACTCAGTCTTTGCGCATTCGTTTGTCATTCTAAGTGTTTCGAGCTCCGTTCTAGTGAGAACTTTGTGATACTCTTGTGAGCTCGATTCTTGGCCGTGTGTGTGCGCGTTTCGCTGTGGATTTGTGTGTGTTGCTTCCCTCCCTTACTCTGTGCTTCGTTGTGATCATATACTTGTAAGGGCAAGAGACTCCAATTTGTGGAGATTCCTTGCAAACGGGATAGTGAAAGGCAAAACAAAACACCGTGGTATTCAAGTGGGTCTTTGGACCGCTTGAGAAGGGTTGATTGCAACCCTCGTCCATTGGGACGCCACAACGTGGAGTAGGCAAGCGTTGGTCTTGGCCGAACCACGGGATAAACCACTGTGTCACCTCTGTGCTTGATCTCTTGTGGTATTGTGTTTTGTTGAGACTTCTCTTTAGCCACTTGGCAATTATTGTGCTAACACTTAACAAGTTTTTGTGGCTTAAGTTTCAAGTTTCACAGGATCACCTATTCACCCCCCCTCTAGGTGCTCTCAGCGTGCTCTGACCTCTGCGTGCGCAGGCGCGCATTAAATGCGTTGCAGTCGACCGTTGCGCGCGAAGTAGCAGTTGCTCCGCTGGCACATCGGACAGTCCGGTGTGCCACCGGACACTGTCCGGTGCATACACCGGACGATCCGGTGAATTATAGCGGAGCGGCCTCCATTTTCCCGAAGGTAGCGAGTTCAGCGTCGAGTTCCCTGGTGCACCGGACACTGTCCGGTGCGCCAGACCAGGGTGCCTTTGGGTTGTCTTTAGCTCACTTTGTTTGAACCCTTTCTTGGTCTTTTTATTGGTCTATTGTGAACCTTTGACACCTGTAAAACTTATAATCTAGAGCAAACTAGTTAGTCCAATTATTTGTGTTGGGCAATTCAACCACCAAAATCAATTAGGAAAAGGTGTAAGCCTATTTCCCTTTCAAAGAGCAAGCAAATTATCTTCATCATCATTAGAGCTATCCTCATCAGTAGATGTAGCATATTTAGTGGAGGCTCTAGATTTTACCTTCTTCTTTTTGCCGTCCTTTGCCATGAGACACTTGTGGCCGACGTTGGGGAAGAGGAGGCCTTTGGTGACGGCGATGTTGGCGGCGTCCTCGTCGGAGGAGGAATCAGTGGAGCTCTCATCGGAGTCCCATTCCCAACACACGTGGGCATCACCACCCTTCTTCTTGTAGTATCTCTTCTTTTCCTTCCTCTTTCCCTTCTTGTCGTCGCCCCTGTCACTGTCACTTAATAATGGACATTTAGTAATAAAATGACCGGGCTTACCACAGTTGTAGCAAACTTTCTTGGAGCTGGGCTTGTAATCCTTCCCCCTCCTTTGCTTGAGGATTTGGCGGAAGCTCTTGATGATGAGCGCCATTTCCTCGTTGTCGAGCTTGGAGGCGTCGATGGGGAGCCTACTTGATGTAGATTCTTCTTTCTTCTCCTCCGTCGCCTTAAATGCGATAGGTTGCACTTCGAGCATGGAGGTGCTGCCTTGCTCGACAATTTTGTTTGGAGCCTTTGATCATCAACTCAAAGCTCACAAACTTTCCTATCACTTCCTCGGGAGATATTAGCTTATATCTAGGATCACCACGAATTAATTGAACTTGAGTGGGATTACGAAATACGAGTGATCTAAGAATAACCTTGACCATTTCATGGTCATCCCACTTGGTGCTCCCGAGGTTGCGCACTTGGTTGACCAAGGTCTTGATCTAGTTGTACATGGCTCGTGGCTCCTCTCCTTGGTTGAGGATGAATCGACTGAGCTCCCCCTTGATCGTCTCCCGCTTGGTGATCTTGGTCACCTCATCTCCTTCGTGCGCGGTCTTGAGTACGTCCCAAATCTCCTTGACACTTTTCAAGCCTTGCACCTTATTATACTCCTCTCGACATAGAGAGGCGAGGAGTATAGTAGTGGCATGGGAGTCAAAATGCCGGATTTGGGCGACCTCATCCGAATCATATCCTTCATCCCCCATGGATGGTACCTACGCTTCAAACTCAACAATGTCCCAAATGCTAGCGTGGAGTGAGGTTAGATGATGCCTCATTTTATCACTCCACATACAATAATCTTCACCGTAATAAATAGGTGGTTTGTCTAATGGGACGGAAAGTAAAGGAGTGCACTTGGAAATGCGGGGATAACGTAAGGGGATCTTACTAAACTTCTTGCGCTCATGGCGCTTAGAAGTGACGGACGGTGCGTCGGAGCCGGAGGTGGAGGGCGACGAAGAGTCGGTCTCGTAGTAGACCACTTTCTTCATCTTCTTCTTCTTGTCGCCACTTCGATGCGACTTGACGCGGGGAGGTGACTCCTCCCTTCCTTTGGCGCCGAACTCCTTTGATGGAGCCTTCCCGCGGCTTGTGTCCGTTTCCATCTCCCTCTTGGCGGATCCTCCCGACATCACTTCGAGTTGTTAGACTCTAATGAAGTACCAGGCTCTGGTACCAATTGAAAGTCGCCTAGAGGGAGGTGAATAGGCAAATCTGAAATTTATAAACTTTAAACACAAATACAAGCCGGGGTTAGCGTTAGAAATAAAATCGAGTCCGAAAGAGAGGGCGAAAACAAATCAACCAAAGAAATAGAGCGGATGACACGGTGATTTGTTTTACCGAGGTTCGGTTCTTGCAAACCTACTCCCCGTTGAGGTGGTCACAAAGACCGGGTCTCTTTCAACCCTTTCCCTCTCTCAAACGATCACCTAGACCGAGTGAGCTTTTCTCCTCAATCAAATGGGTCACTTAGACCCCGTAAGGACCACCACACAATTGGTGTCTCTTGCTTTGATTACAAATGTCTTGAGAACAAGAATGGGGAAGAAGAAAAGCGATCCAAGCGACAAGAACTCAAATGAACACGAAAATCTCTCTCTCACAAGTCACTAAGTGTTTGGAGTGATTTTGGACTTTGGAGAGGATTTGATCTCTTGTTTGTGTCTTGGAGTAAAGTCTAGAGCTCTTGTATTGAATGCAATATGCTGGAAACTTGGATGCCTTGAATGGTGGTGGTTGGGGGGTATTTATAGCCCCAACCACCAAAACATCCATTGGGGAGGGCTGCTGTCGATTGGCGCACCAGACAGTCCGGTGCGCCAGCCACGTCACCCAACCGTTAGGGTTCTGACGGTTTCGACCATTGGAGCTCTGACACTTTGGTGCACCAAACAGTCCGGTGCCGCACCGGACAGCTACTGTTCAGTGTCTGGTGCGCCTCTAGTGCCTGTTCTGACTTGTGCCGCGAATTGTAGCTCTGTTAGGGCACTGTGCAGTCGACCGTTGCACTGATAGCCGTTGCTCTGCTTGGTGCACCGGATAGTCCGGTGAATTATAGCAGAGTGCGCTTGAAGAAACCCGAAGGAGAAGAGTTTGAGGTCGATGAGTGCCCGGTGGTGCACCAGACACTCAGTTTCTCTTCAGTTTCTTTTTCTCCTTTCTTTTGAACCCTAACTTGGACTTTTCTATTGGTTTGTGTTGAACCTTTGACACCTGTAGAACATATAATCTAGAGCAAACTAGTTAGTCCAATTATTTGTGTTGGGCATTTCAACCACCAAAATCATTTAGAAAAAGGTTTGACCCTATTTCCCTTTCAATAGCGCATCGCTCTTTACGTATTTGTGTCTAGAATAGATAGGTTTAACAGAAAAGGTGCTAGCGTCCAGTGGCTAAGGGACCCTCTGTTTTTTTGGGGGCCGGTGCGGTTGCACCCTCCGCACCCCCTTAGGTACGGTTCTGTGTAGGATCACTCATCAAACTAATATTAATAGTTTTATGGCACTATAAATCATAACTTCACAAATTTAAAAAGTCGCTACAAAACATATATTTTTTAAATATCAATGGCTTGCGTAAACGGAACATTTTTAGTTACACCTACGAACGTATATGGGTATGGGTATCTGACATAACCGTTACCCGATGGGTGTCTGACATGAGTACAAATCTATACCTACGAACGTATATGGGTATGGGTATGGATTTAATTTTGTCTCGTAGTTATGGATTTATAAACCAAATACTCGTGTCCTAACCACGCGATTGCTATCCCTAGTCACACGATAGGGAAATAAAAAAAGGCCAGCAAAAAGCGAAGTTTGGGCCAAATAGCTGTAAAGGGCTTGTTTATCCTTCAGAAGATAAATACCTTCATCTTTCTTGAAGTTGCTAGCAAGCCAATCTACTATTCTCTGAACAAGTCAAGGACAATATATATCAATATACTTGAGAGCTACCCCCCTTAAATTTGCACAATGTATGTAGTTAGATACTTATATCGATTTTGACATTCCATATGGTTTATGCCCACAAATCAAGTTTTCCTGTGTAGATCACTGACAGGCTTAAAACTCCTGCTAATATATTTTTTGTGCAGGGAATAATATAAACTTGGGTTGAGTTGCAGGGTTAAGTAAACTATGTGAACTAATAATTTTTTTACTTCGACATACTTAACCAGACAAATAAAATTATTAGTTGCAACAGATCTCATCAACCAAATAAAAAAAATAATCTTTGCAATATTTTAAGAACAATAGAAGGTGATGAGGATGGAAGGGGCCGATGGTGAGGCCTGGATTTTGGTGTGGATTCCTTACATGTTAGAGGTCTAGATTGCGGTGACGTAGCTGCAGATTTGGGTGAGCAGTCGGGTGCATGTGGATTGGGGTGCACGTGGATTTGGGCGAGCGGATTTGGGTGAGCCATCGCGCGCATGTGGATTTGGGCGAGGACGAGGCGTGAATCCTGTGCCTCCCTTTAGCGGACCATGTTGCAGGGTCAGAGGGGAGAGGGCGTGGAAGGGGAGAGGGGCAGGGGCAGAATCATGGTGCACGGATGGTCTACATTTGAGTCTTATAGAGTATATATATATATGTTGTTTGTAATGGAAGCTAGGGCTTCCGATTGGCATGGGAAGCCCCAGCCCAGGTAGTGGTCACGCACGTGGTCACGTGGGGCCAGTGGGGCGCGTGCGTCTGCGCGATTGTGGGGCACGTTTATGCATGTGTAAACATGTGTTATGTTTTACGTAAACAGAAGGTGCGCACGTGGTGGGGTCGAGTTAGGATGGACGAAGGTGGGCCAGTGTCGTGTTCGCTGGTCGGGTAGTTGGTTCCTACTCGTGTTTATGCTAACATATTTAATGGTTCAGACTTGCATAACAGGAGAGCGGCAACAAACATTTCATTGGTTCGTTCAGGTGGGTCCACACACCACCGTGATTAGCGCGCCCACGAAGCTGGAAGTTACCGTATATATCGGAACAGAAGATATGGAGCCAATCGTGCGTGGGAGCTCAAGCGGATTTTAGCGTAAAACGTGAACCAAAACAACGTAAATGGGTAGAATTTTAGTGTAAATCACCGATCTATTTCATAACGAAAACATGTATGGAAACAAAAAAAATCTAATTTAATTTAAATACTTTATTTCTTCCATAAATATAGGATCTCCCCAACATCCATGCATCAAGACTCGTTAGAACCAGTTTATGATATATACTGATACTGATTACACTACACGGTGAAGTTATTTATGCACTACGGTAGACTACGTAAAAATATGTTTTCTACTTCATGTGCACAAATTTAGGATGACAAGAATATGAATTGAAAAGAAAATGGATCGGTATACGCGAGATTTATGGAATCGTGGCAAATGACCTCATTTCTTAGAGCGGTTACCTTTTTCTAAATTTATATTTTGTTTCGTAAATGTGTGAGTCATAAATATATCTTAAACATATGACATAAATGGTAGGAATCCAATACACACTGGATTAAGGAAACAAGATAATGCATAAAATCAATAAATCGTTTGCGTAAAATGTGAATAGAAATATCATAAATAGACAAATAGATGGAAGCGAAGCCATGAACTGAAATATAAGTCGTAAAATCTATTGACATTGGCATAATTATGTATACAAAATAGCATAAAATAGGACCGCCGCCCTGCGGAACCGCCGCCTCGCATCTGGGATGCGCCACTACTTCCACTGCCGTCGTCGTTGCTCACGTGCCCCCGAGATCCGCCGTCGCGCCGCCGCAGCCGCTCCCACCTCACTGTCATGTGCAACTCAAGGGGTCGCTGCCGCATGCACCTCAGGTAGACGCTGTCGCGCTCGTGCCCTCGGGATCCGCCGCTGCCACCTCGCCGTCGTGCGCACCTCATGGGACCGCCGCCGCGTGCGTGCCCTCGAGATCCGATGCCGCAGCCGCTCCCACCTCGCCGTGGTGCGCGCCTCAGGGGGGCCATCGCCGCGCACTGGCCTCAGGCATCCGCCACCGCGAGCGTGTCCCCCGGATCCGCCGTCGCGAGCGTATCCCCCAGATTTGCCGTCGCGCGCTTGCTCCCAGGATCTGTCGCCGCACGCTTGCTCCCAGGATCTGTCGCCGCGCGCGCCTCTCGGGGGTGGAGGCGTAACTGTCGGCATCGCTAAAACTGAATCCTAGCGATCTGGAGCTTCTTTTATAGACGTTTCGGATCTGGTGCAGCTGAACCGGTTGACAACATCGGAGCAGGGCTTTTGCCAAGCTATTGAAAACCCAGGGCTCCATATACATATACATATACTATATATATGTGTGTGTGTGTGAGGGAGAGAGAGAAATCGTCAGTTCACTTACAATTGTAGATTATATTACGTATGTAAAAGCACTAGCTCAACTTTGACCGGTTGTCATAAGGAGTTAGTGGCTATAGCTGAGTAGAATACATTCATGATTCAGCTTCTGCGCGACGGCTGAAGCAAGCACAAGTAACCAGCAGCGGCAACTAATCTCAACCATTAGACAACCTTTGAGCTTAATGTGACAAGTTCTCAGTTCAAACATTTCAGAGACATGACATCCGCTACATGTGGAAGATAAATGCATTTCCCAGCATAAAATACATATACAGCACCGACCAAGCACAAATTCAGTCAGTAATGGCTCGCTAATATAGGCCGAGAAAAAGGAAGCACACAAAAAAGATGGAGACATCATTCTGGAAACACAAAGTGTAGCATCTGAAACTCAAAACTGAGAACTTACATGTGTTGGGCAGCTCGAACTAGTAATATGTAATGCTAACCTGCATGCTGTCTTGTAAAGAGCTTTCTCACAGCATTACAAGAGGACATTAAAGCACCATCAGAATAGATCACCTAAAGACATGTAATCCAACTTTGCACCACCTGATTCTAGTAGGTTTACCCACACTGCTAGTTTGCCCCACACTTGGATGATCAAGCTATTGCTGAACATGCAGAGAAGTCTCCAAAAAGCAACAACCTCAACCTTTGGTGGCAAGAACTGATGACTCCAAGAAACAGGGAACGTATGGGGTAATAGCCACATAGGCACAGCCATTTTCAAGAGTGCGGAGACCACGCAGTTCCTGGGTATCCATGTTATATGATACAAGTTTCTGGTTCCAGTGCTGAACAATGATGATAGAATTGTGATCTGGATGAATGGCCACAATATTGAAATCATGGACCAGGCGACCCAGTAATCCAAAAAACTGCAAAGAGCCCACACTGTGCTTCAGGATCCATGCTTTTGTATCATAGTCCTCAAGAACCCAGATTGACATCCGCGTGATGTCTTGACCTGCTTTCATATTGACGCCGATGCAGTGCAGACGGTCTTGGGATTGACCAATAAAAATAATTAATCTCACATCCTTACCATGCCAGTCGATGATCCTACAAGTCTTCCCTTCCCCATCCACTGCAACTATCACATCCTTTTGTTTCTGAGAATCGAAGCCAACAAAATGCAGCAGACCGTTGATCAAAGCCCTGCCAATCATGAATTTGATGAGGCATTCACCCCACAGCCCCCATTCACTGCCCTCTTCACCTCGCCGCCACTTGCTTGACCTGTCACTCCATGCCTTTGTTTCAGACGAGTAAGAGTGCACCGTTTCCACATCCTCCACCGTCATATCCTGCCAGATCTGGAACAAGTGGAAGTGCGAGGAGACAGCCGGGTTAAACATCAGAAAGGTGTGTGCATATTTTTCCCCACTATAATCATCGACTTCCGCTTCAAATGCAAATAAAGGTGGAGGCGGACAAGAGCCGGAGCTGGCGGGCACAGTCAACAATTTCTTGGTCGCAGGGTTTGACACGATGTACCCGAACTTGCCCTCCCGCGTGCACCCAAAGAGCAGGAGCCCGTTGCAAGAATCCAAGAGGACCATGCGCTCGACCCCAGGCACCATTGCCTTGATAAAAGAGAAGGAAGGGTCGACCGGAGGCACTCCGCTCCCCGGCAGGCTGGTGAAATGGCCGTAGCTGCGAGGCCCTCCGACGCCGCCGTGGAAGAAGCCTTCCAGGGTCTGGGGCAGCTTCTTGCGGTTGAGGGGGTCGGTGATGAGGTTGCGCCAAGATTTGCACACGCACGTGCAACGGCGGAGGTCTTTGACGGGCACGCGCGAGAGGATCTCCACCATCACCTCGTCGTAGAGGTCCGCCACCGCCCTCCCCTTTGCGCAGTCCATGGCGCCGGGAGCGGGGAAGGGACGCGCTGCAAGCTAAGAGTGGGGAAGGTGAGGTTAGGGATGGATGAGCACAAGAGACGGGGAGTACAAAATGCGGCGAACGGGGAAGCACCGGCTGCCGAAGAGGGTCTGCGTCGACGGCGACGGCTGCGGCGCTAGCCGACGGGGGCCTTGCTCAGGGGATTTGGGAGGAAAGAAGCCTTGCACGTTTTCTAATAGCCCTAGATGCTCTAAATTTGGAATCTGATTGTATTAATGGGCGATCGGTTAATGATACAAGAGGGAGGGAAGTTTATAAAAGCAACAGGAAGAATTGCTTAGATACTTGTGAGTAGGTGTGGAAACGGATCGAATATGCATATATATGAATTCGATACAAATTTGAATGTCACATTTTACTATATTTTAGTCCGAATTCAGATACGAATTCGAATATCTTAGAATACGAATACAAAACGGATAGTCGAATCTAAATTCTTATTCGGATATTTACTCAATTCAACTCAAACAACATACCCTAAAATTTAACATATACATATGTGGATTTTTATTTAAATACAAGTTTATAGATAGTCAAAACAAACTTAAATTAAAATAGATTTCTCGTGATCCTTCATATCCAAGTCAACAATAATATATAAATAATATTTTTAAGCTATCTAAGCATGTAACAAAAGATAAACAACAACTCGTGATATTTAATAAGTGAAATTTATACAAATACAAGTAAATTAGAATTGATATAAAATAGTAAATGTACTAAGAAAACAAATTTTCCGTTCTAAGATGAATGAATGTCCTATATAAATGTGTGTACAAAAACTTAAATGAAAACATGAAGAAATTTATCTATATATTGTGAAGTGGAAAGTTATAGTTGAATGTTTATGGAACTTCGTTGAGATGTATTCACTATATAGATAAAGTGGAGAGTTATAATTGAATGTTTATGCTATTGAATTTTATTATTGAATATCACTAGAAATATAAGGTTGATATATTTATTTATCATATAAATATTTTTTTAAAATATTTTAAATGATATATATCATTTTTCTAGTATATTATTAAACTTAAAGTCATTTTAGTTAGTAATTAGTGATAAAGTTTAGTTTTAAATGGTTTCATGAAATATTTTTTTTTCACGGATACAGATAGTATCAAATGTTTCATGGTTTTTTCGAATACGAATATGGAATCAAAAAGAGAAAAGACTATAAATCGAATTCGAATACATCCATTTGACAGCCATATTGAAATCGAATACAGATACGGATATCCATATTAGCAGTTTTAGCGAATACAAATATGGATAATTTGGATCTTCAAACATCCATTTCCAGCCCTACCTGTGAGGTAGGTTTACTTGGGTCGTGTTATAAATGCTTTCTTTAAACATATTGATGGAAGAGGCAAAATTGTTGCTTCAGAATCTCGTCTGGGTATAATTTATTGGCGTTCCGTATATGAACCCCTTCAAATAGGGCTTATTGGTATCAATTCGATGATCCCCATAGGGCGCGGTCAGCGAGAGTTAATTATTAGGGACAGACAGACTGGCAAAACAACAGTAGCCACATATACTATTCTCAATCAAAAAGGTCAAGATGTAATATGTGTTTATATAGTTATTAGTCAAAGAGCATCCTCCGTGGCTCAAGTAGTAACTACTTTTCACGAAGAGGGGTCCATGGAATACACTATTGTGGGTTCATCCGCTACACTACAATATCTCGCTCCTTATACGGGAGCAACCCTGGCTGAGTATTTTATGTACTGCGAATGGCATACCTTAATAATTTATGATGATCTCTCCAAACAAGTACAAGTTTCATGGACATATTTGTAATTTCATACGAAGTTGTCCCTCTAGAACAGTGTCATGCACAGAACGATCTTCTTTAGGGGCAGCAAACTCTTATTTGTTCAGCTTCCGAAGTTACCTTCGAGTTCTTATTCTTGTAAAGCCAAAGGTATGTTTGTAATTGTTTATTATATGACAAGGAATAAAACTTAAGGTGAATATGTAGATGAGTTATATGACATGTTCTCCATTATTTACATTTTTTACTCTTGTTGTCTATATATATATTTTTCGCCCTTCATCTTCTCCCTTCAATTAACATTTGAAGAAAAGGTTAAACGAAGGGAGAAGCTTGCAAGTTAATAACTTATGTTGCCTTATTTTTGATATCTTGAAGGGATCAAAATCAAGTACCAACACCGACTATTGATGGGGCCATGACGATCGATACCGAACGCCCATGCCAACACATCACTGATCATCAACGACGCCGGTTGATACGAGCTTAGTTATGGTAATCGTATTAGAATCACTTCAGTAAAGACTATAGATAGACATGTTAAAGTTTTCTTGTATTTTCATCTGAGTACAATTAATGAATTAATGTTAATAAGATATTTTTAAATCTTCCTAATTCTTGTGGATAAACTATATAAAACCTAAGTACTTCCTAAGCTATTTAAACCGTCTAACAGGACCTATGTAGTCTTAAAAAGATTTTGTTTGTCTGGCATGCGCTCGGACGCACATAAACAAGCATGCCTACGTCGTCGACAGGGTTACAGAACTTTGGTTGGCATACATCAGCCACATAACGACTTATTTGTACTCCTAGGGAAGGCCAGAATCTGTCAGCTTCTCTCTAAAACGAACTAGCTCTTCTTGATAATCATGTTTACATATTGTCATCTGCTCCAAAATAGTGGCGGAGGCACCTCCGGCATGCCCGGGCACATGTGGCTCGTCCGGACAGCCATTAACCCTTAGGCATGTGCGGTAATAGGACTGGACAAAATACTCGTGGCTCGTGAGCTCGCTCGACTTGTGGCCAGCTCAGCTCGACTCGACTCGACTCGTTTCAATTTTATCATGAGCTGAGCTAACATCTTAGCTCGATTCGTTAATGAGCCAGCTCGACATGAGCTCGAGCCAGCTCGTTAGCTCGAATGAGCTAGCATTTATTTGTAAAACAAAGCCTATTCTTATATTGGATGAATTAATAAGTGATGAACTATGTTAGTTTAGGGTTTAAATGATGTGATATATAAAATTATGAGTATTGTTAGTCTTTTCTAGTGTTAAATTATTATGAAATTAACTAGCAATTGATTATATTATTGTATATATACATGTATACTATTTTTTGTTGTGGCCCGCGAGCTAAACGAGCCAACTCGAGCTCGTAAACGAGCCGAGCCGAGCTGGTTCTCTGACTTGGTTGCTTAACGAGTCGAGCCGAGCCATTCGTTCCCTTAACGAGCCAGCTCGAGCTCGGTCGAGCCGAGCTGGCTCGATATCCACCCCAATGCAGCAACAAGACGCCCCGACAGTCTGGCGTTCGTCGGGAGGTGGCATAGTAGGCTGCTGGAGTAAGGATGACAATCGGATGGATAGGGCATGGATATATGATTCGTGAACTTATACCCGCGAGGTAAAAATTAACTCATGCCTGTACCCATATATATATATTCATGGGTATGAATCTATATTCATATCTGTCGGTTATATGTTACCTGATGGATATTCATTACCCGTCCGTCCACTACAATTTTAGCATTCAACACCATACAACAATTTTATTATATTTTAAAAAAATGTATCATTTTAACACCCTCAAACGATAATTTTAACACCAAACAACATGTTATATATAAAAAATAAAAAATAAAAATTTAGGACAATCTATTGAATTCAGATGACCTAGTAGTAGTACCTCACAATTTTATGCAGTAGTGTAATAATAGTCTAATACCATCGGGTAACAGGTAACGATGATATCCATATCCACGAAAAAATTATTCACGGATTGCATATGAAAATTTTAGTGATAAAAAATTATAGATCCGCCATGGCTGAAGTGGACGACTTGAGTCGATAGCAGTAGAGCACAACCGCACAAGAATGTGGCCGAGGCTTGCTGTCAATCCTTGAACCAGCCCCAGTCGGCCAACCGCTCATGCTCGATGAGTGCCTAGGCTTTAATTCTGGACGGGCTCCACCACTTGGCCCAAAAGATATACGAATAATCACCTATCTTACTTGCCAGTATTGGATTATCATTTACTAATACTAATAGCATGATGCAGTAAAAGTTTGGGACATGTTCAAATTTTGGTTCAGCCTCTTTATTTTTGTTTTGTGCCATCCAACTGAGGCCTTCCACAATTCGCTGTACAAAACTAGTAAGTTCACGCTAGTTTCCTCTTTACATCCAACAGTGCAGATGTCACCATAAACATAATAGGATTTATCTAACTTCTTTTAAAAAGATACAAGGGCGCAATTAAAAAGGAAATAAAATAGGATTCTATGCAAAAAGGCAGAGATGTACTGTACATACCATTTTCCAGGGTGCATAATGAGCTCTTTAGCTAAGGGCAAAGCGATTCTTATAAATTTTACAGTAACTTGTCGATTTCAAACAGTTATATTATATGTCATGGGGTCAAATTTTATAGAGCTCTTACCAAGCATCAACATAGAAGTTAGAAGAAAAGTATAAATACACATGGTCAAGCAAGACACGACTACATACTATAAAACCTGACCTTAGAATAGTTAGCGTCAAAGATTGTTTCAACAATAAAATTTACATTCAAAGAACAATTACACTAAAAAAAGACGTTTCTTCTCCCGTTGGTGAAACAGGATTGGAAATGCAAGACACATGTGCTCAGTTCTTGAAGTAGTATTAAATAGGAGGTTTTCAGAAATGAAATTTCCTTAAATAAATGGAAAATGTGAACAAGACCTGTAGTATTAAAAAAGAAAGTTACCTCAACATTTATGCTCTAGTCTCCTTTTTTATATGTGCAGAATATTTATTATTTTTTACAACACGCAGAGCTATGTATTACTCCCTCCATCCCAAATTATCCTCCATTCCAAATTATAATTCGTTGACTTTTTTGTGCCATATTTGACCGGCTCGTCCTATTCATTATTTTTTTGCGGAAAAAATGAAAAATTCAAAGCCACATTTAAAGTATATTAAATGCTAAACAATATCACATCAAAGATCAACAATAATTATGATTTTTTTAATAAGACAACAGTCAAACTTAGGGTAAAAAGTCAAATGAATTATAAATTAGAGCGGAGGGAGTATTATATTAAGAAGAAGAAAAAACTGAGGGGAAAAGCCAACAAGCTGAACACACAGGGTAATACCATAGGTGCGCATTCAATATTGAATAATCACAACAAAATATCGAAGCTAATACCTATACTGACCAGCAATTAAGTGTGATCTAATTTGATATTTCATAGAACTAACCATGCTGTCCTGTAAACAGCTTTCTCACTGATATATCATGGAACTAACCATGTTGCCCTGTAAACAGCTTTCTCAAAGCATTACAAAAGGATATTAAAGCACCATCATACTAGATACCTTGCCCCACACTTGGATGATCAGGCTCTTGTTGAACATGCAGAGAAGTCCCCGAGAAACAACAACCTCAGTGTTTGGTGGCAAGAACCGATGACTCCAAGAAACAGGGTATGTAAGGGGTAATAACCGCATAGCCCTTTCCAAGAGTGCGGAGACCATGCAGTTCCTGAGTATCCATGTTATATGATACAAGTTTCTGGTTCCAGTGCTGAATAAGGATGAACGAATTGTGATCTGGATGAATGGCCACAATATGGAAGTCTTTGATTGGGTGACTCAGTAATTCAAAGAACTGCAAAGAGCTCACATTGTGCTTTAAGATCCATGCTTGTGTATCATAGTCCTCAAGAACCCAGATCGACATCCGCGTGAAGCGCACTTCAGAGCCTTGATCTAATTGCACATTCACACCGATGCAGTGTAGATGGTCTTGGGATTCACCAATAAAAACAATTGCTCTCACATCCTTACCATGCCAGCCGATGATCCTACGAGTTTCCCCTTCCCCATCCACTGCAATTATCACAGTCTCTTCTTTCTGAAGATCGAAGGCAAGAAAATGCAGCAGACCATCGACCAATGTCCAGCCACACATGAATCCAATCACGGATTCACCCCACAGCTCCCATTCACCGCCCTCTTCACCTCGCCCCCACTTGCTTGACCTGTCACTCCATGCCTTGGTTTCAGACGAGTAAGAGTGCACCGTTTCCACCTCCTTCGCCGCCTTATTCTCCCAGATCTGGACCAAGTGGAAGTGCGAGGAGACAGCAGGGTTAAACATCAGAAAGGTGTGCGCATATCTTTCCCCACCAACCATGTCCCTTTCAAATGGAGGTGGAAGGGGACAAGAGCCGGAGCTGGCGGGCACAGTCATCAATTCCTCGGTCGCAGGGTTTGTCACGATGTACCCGAACTTGTCCTCCCGGGTGCACCCGAAGAGCAGGAGCCCGTTGCAAGAATCCAAGAGGACCATGCGCTCCACGCCAGGCAGCATTGCCGTGATGAAGGAGAAGGAAGGGTCGACCGGAGCCACGCGTTCTCCGCTCCCCGACAGGCTGGTGAATTGGCCGTAGCTGTGAGGCCCTCCGACGACGCCGTGGAAGAAGCCTTCCAGGGTCTGGGGCAGCTTCTTGCGGTTGAGGGGGTCGGTGATGAGGTTGCGCCAAGATTTGCACACGCACGTGCAACGGCGGAGGTCTTTGACGGGCACGCGCGAGAGGATCTCCACCATCACCTCGTCGTAGAGGTCCGCCACCGCCCTCCCCTTTGCGCAGTCCATGGCGCCGGGAGCGGGGAAGGGACGCGCTGCAAGCTAAGAGTGGGGAAGGTGAGGTTAGGGATGGATGAGCACAAGAGACGGGGAGTACAAAATGCGGCGAACGGGGAAGCACCGGCTGCCGAAGAGGGTCTGCGTCGACCAACTTTTTTGCAAATTGGCCCTTTTCGGGTTTTTTTCCACATTTATGCCCCTGGCAGTTTCATTTCAAAAAATGGACCCTTAGCTCGGCGCCGTCATCATTAGCGCCGAGCTTCTGTGTGCCGGCGCCAATATTATTGGCGCCTGTCTGGCTGACGGGGATGCCTCGCTGGACGTGACGTGTCAGGGGGTCGGCGCCAAGATCTATGGCGCCGACCCCCCTGGCGGCGGCAGTACACGTGTCAGGGGGTCGGCGCCATAGATCTTGGCGCCGACCCCCTATATTCAACATAATTCAAACTCTAATTTTGACCCGCGTCCAGGGACTTTTCACCAGCCGCCGCGCCGCCTTGTTCGCCCCCGCGCCGCCATAGCCGACGCCGCCCGGCGCCCTCCCACCGCGCCACTGCCGCCCGCGACGCCCCGGCCGCGCCGCCCCGCCACCGGCCTGCCCGCCCGCGCCGCCCTCCCGTCGTGACGCGCCGCCCCGCCCCCGGACGGCCACGCCCGCCCCGCTCCGCCCCCGGACGGCCACGCCCGCGCCGCGCCGCCCCCGGACGGCCACGCCCGAGCCGCCCCTGCCCGCGTCCGGCCGACCCCGCCCGCGCCGGCCCGCCCCGCAAGCTCCGCCGCGCCGCCCAAGAAGTGCCGCCGCCAACGCCCGTCCCACGGCCGCGCCCCGTTCCGGCCAACCCCGCGAAGCCCAGTTCCCTCCCGGCGCCCCGCCCCCGGCCGTCGACACACTGCCCCGCCCCGGCGCCCGCTCCTCGCCCGCGTCGTCGTCGTCCATCCCCGACCCCGACCCCGACCGTCAAGGTAAATTTTATATGGTTTTTGTTATTATGTAAGCATTTTGTGTTAATTATGTTAGATTGTTGTGCTATAATTTGTTGTTTTTTGAATGTGATGAATGTTAGTTATTGTGATAAATGCTAATTTGATTGAATATTATGAATGTGAGTCAAATGTGCATGTTTTTTATCCTCCCCGTGCAGGGGAGGTGCTGTCAAAATTTGCAATTATTATATATGAGTATTTTATAAGGTGGTTAGTATATTAGTGGGTGGTGGTTATATTTATACTTATTTAGGTACTAATTAGTGGTTTGTGGTTAGGTAATAACCATCCACAGTTTATATTGAATTTTTAATTGGTGTTTCAAATAGATGGACAATTTTTTGAGCTTGTATCATGGAGGCAATGTGGAACAAGATCCGTATGGAAATGCCAAGTTCATTGACATGCGACACGTGCCGGTACTATTCGATGGTAGACCCTCCTTGAGAGATGTGTTTACAAAGGCTAAACAAAAGTTAGGTTACCATGAAGCTGATGACATTGCGGTTGACGGAGTGCTTAATATCGGTCATCCACCAAATGTCATAAGACGAGTCATCCCAATTGATTGTCAACTGGATTGGGATAATTATATTACTTCGGCTATGAAGACCCATTTGCAACTCATGGAGGTTGTGGTGCGTCCGGTTGTAGTAGACCGTCCCCCTGAAGACTTTGATCGTGCTATCGATGACGTGCCAACTGTTCCTGATGCTCAATCTGGCCCCAATTTGATCCCATTAAGTCAGCCAGGAGATGGTCTGCAGACAGATTTAGCTGCGTGTATCCCTTTGGCACAAACCAATTGCAGTAAGTCTTATTAGCATTACATCTTCATTTTGGACCATGAGCACTTTGCTCATTCCATTTGACGTGGGACTGATCATCTTGTACATGTTGCAGGAGAGACTCCTACTCTTGTGGTTGATCCTCAGACTGAGGCACGTGGCTGCTTCGGTGATGGTTTTATTGCCTCCAACAGTCCTGAGTTTAGGAATGAAGAGGAGCCATATGCCTTTGCTATGGCTGCCGATTCAGATGATGATCGCCCGGTTGGTGAACTCACAGAGAGTGACATTGAGATGTTGCAACATGTTTTTCCAGACGGTCGGGATCCTAGAGTGCATGAGTTCAGCGATCTTAGTCTTTCTCATCAGGCAAATGCAGAGGGCAGGGATTATGAGCTGCTTGACGCTCCTGAGGCCGGTCCTAGCATGATGATTGAAAAGGGTAGGGTCTTCAAGGACCTAACTGCCTTGAAGAGGTGGTTGCAGCATTACGCAGTCTTACGTAAGAGGCCGTATAGAGTACTTCATTCATACGAGAAACGTCGTTACACGGTTGTATGCGACAAGGATAACTGTTCATGGAGGGTTTGTGCTAGGATACAAAAGATCACCGCAAAGTGGAAGATAACAAAAGTAGTGGGGCCACACACATGTGCTGAACATGAGTTAACGATGAAACATCGCCAATTGACATCAACCCTCATTGGGAAGCGACTTATGGGAATACTGCAGTCGGAACCAAATATGAAGGTTAGGACAATCATGAGGATCGTGGAGAATGTGTTTGATGGGTACAAGATAACATATGGTAAAGCTTGGAGGGCTAAGCAGTGTGCGTGGAAGATGATATATGGGGACTGGGAGTCTGGGTACGAGCAGCTACCTGTTCTTTTGAATGCAATGAAGGCGGTCAATCCAGGCATGCATTATGAGTACATCCCTAAACCAAATGCATGGATTGATGGGAGACAGATATTCTTCCGTGCGTTCTGGTGCTTTCCCCAGTGTGTGGATGCCTTCCGGCATTGTCGTCCTGTCTTTTCAATTGACGACACATTTCTTCTCGGCAAGTATCAGGGCACTCTTCTAATTGCCATATCCGTTGATGCAAACAACAAGCTAGTTCCCCTAGCATTTGCTCTGGTTGAGAAAGAGAACAAAGACAGTTGGGGCTGGTTCCTGCGACTGGTCCGGATACATGTGGTTGGCCCAGGACGAGAAGTTGGTGTAATATCAGATCGGCACCAGGGAATACTCAACGCGGTCCGTGAGCAGATCGATGGGTACCCTCCTATTCATCACAGGTGGTGTACTCGACACCTTGCTGAGAATCTTCTGCGTAAGGATGGTGTCAAGGATAACTTTGAGCTTTTCCAGGAGACATGTCGACAGCTGGAAGACAAGTTCTTTAGAGAAAAGTTAGAAAAGCTCAAAGTCGCAACAAATGCCGAAGGTAGAGATTGGTTGAATGGATTGATGCCGGATTTGGAGAAGTGGACGAGAGCTCACGACTTAGGTGGATGGAGATATGAGTTCCAGTGTAGTAACATGGCCGAGTCATTCAACAAATTATTGTTGGGCATACGTGGTATGCCGGTCACTGCTATGGTGACATTTACCTTTTACAAGCTTGTGGCATGGTTTAATGATAGACACACCCATGCAGTTGGATTGCAGAATGAGGGAGAGAGATGGGCTCCAAAGCCTAAGACCTTTCTAGAGAAGGCAAAGGAAAGGGCAAACACACACACTGTTGATTGTTTTGACTTACAGTCAGGGACATATGAGGTATTCCTTCAAGCTGGTACTACTTCTGACGGCGAGTCACAAGAGTCGAGGAAGCATGTGGTTGTCCTTAATGACTTGTCATGTACTTGTGGCGCACCCAGGCAATACCATTTTCCATGTTCTCATCTAATCGCAGCTGCTCGAGCTCGTAACTTTGACTTAGAGAGGAGGATACCTCAAGAGTTTACTATTGATAAACTAGTGTTGACTTGGAGTCCAAGATTTATTCCTTATCGTGACGCGGGTGAGTGGCCTCCGTACGATGGCCCAAAGTATGTCGCTGATCCAAGCAGTCGTTGGACCAAGCGTGGATCTAGGAAGAGGACGAGGCACAAGATGGTTATGGATCAGGTTGGTGGTAGGAGTAGAAGGGGAAGAAGAACACCATTTCTTACCGACCCCGAGCAGTATGAGTGTGGCAAGTGCGGTAGACTTGGTCATAATTCACGCACTTGTCGTTGGCAGATTAGCGAGGTTTGTATTTTTAGTTTAATGATACTACCTTAATTTTATTTAATAAGGCTATATTACTTACTAACATTAATTTCATTTTGTAGGATGGCACAGTTCCACCTCCTCGACCCGTTCTACGACGAGAGCCACCGGGGGCGCCTTCTGTCGGAAGGCCAGGTATTTAATTGTAATTATCTGTTGTAGATTTGTTGTTGTACAAATGGTGTTGCTTATATAATATTTTTCCGTGTAGGACCTAGCAACGCTTCGTTCTAGGACACACAATGGGTTCCAAGACATGGTGTTCGACGACAGGTACACTAATTACCTCAGACGAGCAGGTCTAGATGTAATATCGTACCAGTTACGACGCGGGTTGCCTACTATTGATTCGGCGGCCATTACTGCACTTGTGGACAGGTATTGTTAGGATTTTGTAAAAATATTCTTTAATCATTGAGCTCGTTTACACTAATTTTTTTTAATTATGTAGGTGGCGGCCTGAGACACATAGTTTTCATCTTCCTTTTGGTGAGATGACAGTCACATTAGAGGATACACAGAAGATACTTGGACTCGATGTTGGTGGCAGAGCAGTGACAGGCCAATGTGACTCTGACGGTTGGAGGGCTAGAGTTGAGGCCTTTCTTGGTAGAGAGCTTCCTGCTGAGGACGTTGAAAGGACTGCTGGAGTAGGCATCACATGGCTCCGTCAGTCTTTTGGTGTGTGCCCTGCTGATGCTGATGAGGCTACAGTCCAGTTCTATTGTCGAGCTTGGATCCTGCACATGTTTGGTTGTGTCCTCTTCCCAGACGCCACAGGAGACTGTGCGTCCTGGATGTACATCCCATGTCTCACCGACTGGGATACAGCTGGACACTACAGTTGGGGCTCCACTGTGCTTTCTTTTTTGTACCGGCAGCTTTGTGAGGCTTGCCGTCGTACGTCCTCCTCTTCGTCTATAGGCGGTTGCGTCTACCTCCTGCAGATATGGATGTGGTACGTCTTCGACCGACGTCTTCAAAATTTTATTTAATAAGGCTATATTACTTACTAACATAAATTTCATTTTGCAGGTTTCGCATACCAGTTGGTCGACCACGTGTTTTCCAGCCTAGACCCTGGCCATGGATGATTTATGGAAATGCACGTCTTCGACCGACGTATGCTTATATTTGGGACCAGGTGGCAGCTCCTTTTGCGAGAGCTAAGAGGGCATACATGGAGTATGTTAACGAGTTTGACACCCTTTCAGCCTCTAGCGTAAGTACTCAACATGTATATCTTATCATTATGAAATTTGTTTTATTATACTAAACATAGATTGCTTCATTTTTGTTTCAGGTCACATGGCAGCCATACAACGCACCTGAGTATGCTGGGATGATCTTTAGTGTAGTATGCAGCAGTGAAGATGAACTCTATATGATGCAATGTCCTTTGGTCTGTTTCTGGTGTGTTGAGTGGCACCTACCTCACAGGGTTCAAAGACAGTTTGGTAGGAACCAGCTATGGCCGGTTGAAGATGTTCCTACTTCAAAGGAGCTACACAAGTAAGTTCGCAATCTATAAATCCAGTTTGCAATTTATAACATCAATCATTCTTAACTTTGTGTTCTTTATATGATATGATTTGTGTGTAGATTTGACCGGCGGAAGCAAAAGAAGATAACGGACTTTCGTCAACATCATCTGATATTTATAAATGATTGGGAATCGGGTGCTGAGAATGTATATTCCAACGATGAGTTGCACAACAACAGTGATTACAGGCGGTACCAAGCTTGGTACCAGGGTGTGACTCGTTGTAAGCTTCGCCAGCAGTGGACAGCGGAAGACTACGCCGACATTGATTCTTCTGACGATGAAGAAACGGAGTATGACCTGTCCACTAGACTGGGAACCCAAGTGGAGGCGGCACCCATATTAGATCGAGTGGTAAGTTTAACTCGATTTTAATACTCGACATGTATAAATTGTATGTGTGATGCAAATTGTGTTGTACAGGGTAACACATTGCGACGGTCGGTAGAGGACATTGATCACCAACTTTTGACTGTGGGCGACAGCAGCATGCGCAGCTTCTTGCAGGTAAGCCCACATGCATCGTTTATAGCCTTAAGCGTGTTATGAATATGTTGTAAACTATTATGTCTTTGGCATGCAGCGTTTATCTAGGCGCCTACGTGGAGCTGCTGCTCGCTGTGGCTGTAGGACTACTGTTGCACATGACGTCCATGTACCATCGTGTACCGACACAGCAACGCCCTCCACAGGTCTTGGTGCTGGCTTCGACTACGATCACGACGAGATAGGACCTTCACAGCTTCAAGGGGCTCCTTCGACACAGCCATTACAACCACAAGATCGTAGGCGACACCGCTCTCCACAACGTTACACTCCAGGCACCGACGCTTTAGGCAAGGGTAAGACTAGGAGACGTTGAATTGGTTTGGACTCTATGGACTTGTTATGTAACGTATGAATTATATAGACTTGTAATGGACTCATTTGGCCTCTACGGGCTTGTATGACATTTTAATGGACTTGTATGAATTCTATGGACTTGTAATGCACTTGTTTAGACTTTTATGAGCTTGCTTGGAATTGTTTACAATTGTATGCACTTGTATGTTATGCTTATCTATGTGTATATGTTGGATTGACAAAAAACAGAGAAAACTCTGCCGAAATTTTGTGAAATTGTTGGTTATGTCATGTAGCCTTTACATAACTATTACATAGCCTTTTCAGAAGCATTATTTTTTGGACTAGCATCTAGACTTTTCAGATCCATTTCGTAGCCTTTTCAGGAGTGTTTATATAGCCTTTTCAGAGTGTAAAAATAGCCTTTTCAGGATTGTATATATAGCCTTTTCAGGATTGTATACATAGCCTTTTCAGAATCAACTATATCCTACATTAGCGTAGGACATGTAGCCTTTTCAGAACAAGAACATATCCTTTTCAGAGTTTTTGTACATATCTGATGTTTATAATCTATTACACTATCTATCCTTTAGCCTATATATACACGATCCTTTGTACATTTGCTTCATTGTGCAATACAATGGCTTCAGGGTCTTCTAGGGGCAAGGGTGCGGTAAATGAGAGACGAAAGGATGGAGGGAAGTTAACTCCAATGTGTTTTGATGGCCCTCTTGGTCCAGATTTTTTTGAAGAGGCGGTTTTTAACTTTCCAGTTCAAAGTAAAAAAGATTTCAACAAAGAGGTTAGACTTAGGTCCTACGATAATAGGAGAGAAGATTGGCCGAAGTGCATGCATGGCGAGGATTGCTTGGTGCAGATGTTCGTTGAGGGTGGAATTGATGGAGGCCGGCGTTTCTTCAGATGTCCTTATGCATATGTACAAATTAATTTCTAGTCCTTTGTTCTAAATACTTTTGTTGTTTAGTGAAACTAACTATAAACATTTATGCAGCATTCATTGGTCAAGGAGAATTGTGGGTTCACTAGATGGGTAGATCCTCGTCCGATTTTTCCTCATGCGGAATACATATCCTACCTACAGAATAGGATATTTGATCTAGAGAGAGAAGTAAGCAACAGAAATGATGAGGAAGAAAGAGACAAAAACAATGGTGGTGCTGCACAGGTGCAAGTATGCCCAGATCCATATTGTTGCTGCCCTTGTCACAACAAGAATGTTGGTCCTCCGTCGTCTCCACCGCACCCACAGCAGACACCAACAATGGGAGGATACTATGGGGAAGGGTCAACTCAATTTGGAATGTGGGAGCACTACTAGAAAACTCTTATGTATCAATTGCTTTCAGCGTGTTGATTATCTATTTCAATTGCTTCAAGTCGCCTTCAAGAATTGCTTTAAATCTAGTTTTCATCAATTATGTATTTATGTAATTTTTCATCAATTTGAAGGTAATTCATTACGAAATATCATTGTTCGACAATACATAATACCGAATAATAAGTTCATTATTACATAACTTCAAATAAAACACCAATACTACTGAGTACAACGGGGCCATTTGCCTTTGCGAAATGCATCAGGGTTCTCCTCCATTGCTTCCTTTGCACGACGTGCACGCTCAAGCTTCTTCTCCTTATCTTCCCTGCATTCAGCAACACGCCTCATTTTCTCTTCGTCTTCACGTTGTTGCTCGGCAGCAAGCTCCTCTCGTCTTTTTTCCATCCTCTCTTTGTCCTCTGCATCCCACTTTTGAAGATTCTCCAACCACTTCTTGTCTTTCTCTGATATTTCTGTGTCAATCCACTGCTCAAAATCACATAGCGGTGGAGGAGTCTACAAAATATGCAATTATTATTACGCAAAAAAACAATTACAAATTGTAAACATATTACAAGACTATTCTCACCATTAAATTCATCCGACGTTGAACAATAGTTGGCTCAAATGCAAAGTTAGCACACATCCAATATCTCTGTCGATAAGTGTCATGATCTTCAGACTTATCGACCTTACAAGGATCACCACAAAAACACATAGGCACTGGAACACCACTTGGCAAAGGCAGCGGGTCGAAGGCAGTTCCGGTCAAAGGACCCTTCCTAAATTTCCATAAACTCTATAACAATCAGAAATATAATAGACTCACAAAATAAGAGGCGGATCCAAAACTTACCTTGATTTAGCATATTTACCACGCTTAGACATCCTATAAATCAGACGATATCTCTAGTTTAGAAGAATTGGAATGAGCACAGTAACAAGCCAGACGTAGGGTACTATTTATAGGCACGTACCTCGGCGCCATAGATCTTGGCGCCGAGGTAGGACTCGTTGACCGGGGGGGTTTAGGGTTAAGGCGTGGCACGTACCTCGGTGCCAAGATCTATGGCGCCGAGGTACGTGCCACGTAGATCCAGGTCACACCGACGTCTGACGTATAAGCGCCAATAAAATTGGCGCCGGCACACAGAAGCTCGGCGCCAATGATGACGGCGCCGAGCTAAGGGTCCATTTTTTAAAATGAAACTGCCAGGGGCATAAATGTGGGGAAAAAACCCGAAAAGGGCCAATTTGCAAAAAAGTTGGCTGCGTCGACGGCTGCGGTCTGCGGATGCGGCGCTAGCCGACGGGGCCCTTGCTGAGATGTGGGGTTTGGGAGGAGAGAAGCGTCCTAATAGCCAAAGATTTAATGGTGCCTTTTATGGATGTGCCGGCGTTATAGATGTCCATCTCGGTCGAGCCCACCGATTGGTCCGTGACACAGCATGAAAAATAGCCTAACCCAGCACCGGCATGGCCCGGTTTCAAACGTGCTTGGGCAAGCCCGGCCCGTTCGTCGTGTCGGGCTGGGCCAAGGATTTCAGCCCGTCGGGTTTAGCCCGACCCGGCCCGTCTAAGGGGGAGGCACGCGGCAGCCCGGTAATGTTAACCGGCCGCGCGCGGCGCGTCGCACTCCCAGGCTCCCAGCCCCACCCCGCCTCTCGCCCTCGCATTTACGCTCGCATTTACGCTCTCAGTCTCAGCCTCTCCGCCTCTCGCCCTCGCATCGACGACTCCGCCCGAACCCTAATCTCCTCTCCCCTCTTGGATCTACGGATCGCCGCCGTCAGCCGGTGTCTCCTCTGTCCTCTGTGCTTGGACTCAGTTGCCCGTCGGGCGCCCCGCCGTGCTTGGACATCTATACTTACCTTCCTCTCCCGGTCCTCTTCGGTGTTCCTAACCCTAATCCCCTCCGGTGTTCCTCGCTCCACGGATCTCGGCCATCGTCTGTCGTCTCCGGTGCTTCGACTGCACAAGGTGAGTTCCTCGGGCCCTACTCCTTTCCCTTCCCTATTCTATGATTCTGTCGGTGCGTTCATCGGGCCCTACTCCTAACCCTAATTCTTCCGGTGTGTTCCTCAACGTAGGTATCGGTGAAATCCGGTGCCGTGTAGTCGTTGAGGAGTCGGAGACATGTGCGGTGTGCGCGAGGTCGACTGGTCGAGGACTCCAGCTGTGCTCCTCGTGCTCGTTGTCGAGGTCAAGCTCTCAAGGCTATGGATCTTGACCCGGCTGTAAAGGCGGAGGAGCGACAGCTTGAGGACCACAATGAGGCGATGGATGCTAGACAAGCCTTAATGGGTGTTGGTGTCACTCATTTAGATCCTATTGAGCTCGAGGAATTCGTCGCCTCTAGAACAGGCACTGCTATGGACTCCACGAGCCCACCAGCATCTACCACTGCCTCTGCTGCTGGCGGCTCAAGGAAGAGATCCAAAGTTTGGAACAATTTCGACGAGTTAACCAATATGGTAAATGGTAAGCGTGTAAGGTATGCTGCTCGATGCAAGTTCTGTCATGAGACATTAAGTGCTAGATCCTCTTCTGGTACTGGTCACTTGCTTAGACACAATTGTAGTGCTAAGAAGGCACACGATCGCTCTGGCCAAACCCAAACTGTGCTTAAGTACAACCCCGATGGTTCTTTGCAGCGTTGGGAGTACTGTACTTCTGTTGCAAGGAATGAACTTTGTCGTTTGATAGCTAGAGATGATCTACATCTATGGCATGGCTCCACTGATGCATTTCAAGAATACATCACTCGTGCACATAACCCTAGATTTGTGCATGTTTCTAGGCAAACCACTGCTAGGGACATGATTATGTTATATAATGAGCGTAAGATAAACTTAATTGGTACTTTGAAAACTGATGTTACATCTGTTTGTCTAACCTCTGATATTTGGGCTGGCAAGGCTAAGGAAAACTATTTAAGTGTAGTTGCTCATTTTGTGAATTCTCACTGGGAAATAGAAAAAAGGTTGCTTGGTCTAAGGTTAATTGATGGTAAACATAGTGGTGTTAGTATTGCTAATCTGGTTGCTACTGTGATAGATGATTGTGCTTTAACTGATAAAGTATTTGCAATCACCTTAGATAATGCTTCATCAAACAATACTGCCATGAAATATCTGAGACCTTTCTTGTCTGGTTACCTTGGTGTGCCTGCTCCTGTTGTGACTGATGATGATGATGATTCTTTTACACCTACTGATGATGACTTGTGCACTATGTTCTTGCATCAAAGATGTTCCTATCATGTTATTAATTTAATTGTTAAAGCTGGTCTTCAACATTTGAAAGCTTATATTGATGACTTTAGAACTGCTATAACCTTTTTAAATGCTTCAAATCAACGAATAGCTGCATACAAAAGCTATTGTATGAGTATGGCTATTCGTCCTCGTAAGTTTGGTGTTGACATGAATGTTAGATGGAATTCTACATACTTAATGCTTAAACACCTAGTACCATACAAGTCCAGCTTTTCTGTTTTTATCAAAACTCAGTATCCTTTGCATCTTGATGGTATTCCTTTACTCACTGATGATCATTGGACAATTGCTGAAAAAGTTCTTTCTTTCCTAGAATTATTTTATGAATCCACTGTTGCATTGTCTGGTGTTTACTACCCTACTGCTACTTTGATGCTACACCATATTCTGAGGATAGCCAGACATCTAAATTCATTTGAAAATGATAGACTTCTTAGGGCTGCTATTGTTCCTATGAAAGATAAATTTTTGAAATATTGGAGGGATATTCCTATTCTATATGCTGTTGCATTTATTTTAGACCCAAGGGCTAAGATGAGGGGTTTTAACAAACTCCTTGTCAGGTTAGCTAGCTTAACTGGTACAAATTACTCTAATGTTCCAATTGAAGTTAGATCTAAACTATCCAAGATATTTCAGTTGTATGAAGCTAAATTTGGTGACACACGCCTGCGTGCTAATCAACACCCAACATCTCTTGGTTCTGGTAAGAAAAAAATGGCATGGGATGACATCTATGGTGATGATGACTATAATGGTGAGTTTTCTGTGGGAAGGAGACCAGGTTCTAGTTCTATCTCTACTACTGCATCCACTTCTGAGCTGGCATCTTACTTAGATAGTGATACTATAACTGAGTTTGATGAGGACTTCAATGTCCTATCTTGGTGGCATCAACATAAGCTCACTTATCCTATTCTTGCTCTACTCGCTAAAGATGTCTTGACAGTCCCAGCTTCTACTATATCTTCAGAGTCTACCTTTAGTCTTGCTGGTAGGGTGATTGAATTGCGTCGACGTCGCCTGGCTCCAGATATGGTTGAGGTTTTGTCTTGCATAAAAGACTGGGAGCTTGCTGATGCTCACCTGCAGCATACTGTGGAGGAAGAGACATGGGAACTTGAAGCTGAACATGAGAACTTGTACCTTGATGATCCAGAAGAACACAAACAGTAGTTGGTGGTGGACTGGTGGTTGGCTAGCTTAGTTGTTTGCCATATGCCTGATGGCTTATTCTTGTAATGAACTTATGGACCGTATGAACTTATGCCTTAGGGCTTAGGAGTTGTGGCTGTACTCTTTTTTCCTTCTTAGGCTTTTTTTCTCACAAGGTGTGAGTTTTTGCCTAAGAAGGTTTTTAATGAGGCAGCCATTGCACACAGTTCCATAATTATCTGTTTTCATATGTTATGTGTGCTTGTGTGTTCTGCTGTGAATTCAGCGAATTCAGCGAATTTTTTGTAATTCCTGATTTTTTGGGGTGTGCTGGGCCAGTGGAGGGCACGACCCGAAATGGCCCACAGGCTTTCGGGCCAGCCCGACACGTTTTGGGCCTCTCCGGGTCGTGCTTGGACACATGTCCTGGCACGAGACCCGAACCGGTACGGCCCGAGTCAATAGCGTGTCGGGCCAGGCAAGACCCTGTTCGTGCCGTGCCTAACCGGGCTCGGGCCGGGTCCGTGCCGGGCGACCCAGATGGACATCTATAGCCGGCGTCCAAATAGGGCCAGTTTAGGAAACCAATTTCATGGAGGGATTTCTATTTTTTAAAGAAAATTAATTTATTTTTTAGAAAAGTAGAAATCCCTTGAAAAAATGAGTGTGCAAACTAGCCTTTAAGGATGTTTGGTTTCTAGCCATTATTTTTTGGTCTATATATTTTAGTACCTTTTAGGCAATGTTTAAATGCATTAGAGCTAATAGTTACTAGCTACTAAAATTAGCTAAAGACATCCAAATAGTCTAGATAATTATTCAGTTTTTAACTATTTTTAGCAAATTAGCTAATAGTTAGCTAGCTATGTGTTAGCTCGCTAATTCTACCAACAATTTTTTAGCCAACGAACCATTAGCTCTAGTGCATTCAAACACCTCTTAGTCTCTAAATTGGCAATCACAAAGACTAAAATAGAGATAATCCCTCTTTTAGTCCATGTGTTCGGCAATTCAATGACTAAAAGGGATAAGTAGATAGACTAAACATTAGTTCATATAAACCAAACACCCACTTACAATCTTAGCAATGGTAATCGACACAAAATCACTTTGGCAACTTTAAAGTTTAAAGTTTTCTTGTATTGTCATCTAAGGAGGTGCTTGGTTTCTATGGACTAATTTTAGTCCCCTATTTTATTCTATTTTAGTCTTTAAATTGCTAAATGCGAAAACTAAAACTATATTTTATTTCTTTATTTAACAATTTAGGAACTAAAATAAAATAAACTAGAGGGACTAAAAATTAGTCCATAGAAACCAAACACTCTAAATCCAATTAACAAATTAATATTAATAGGATCTTTTTAATATTCCTATGTCTCATGGGTAAATTATATAAAACTCAAGTACCATCCTAAGCTTTTTAAAACCGTCTAAACAGACCTCTACGGGCTTAAAAAGTTTAAGTTTGGATGATATGTGGTCATGCACACATTAAAATTGTGCCTACGTCGTCGATCGGGATAAAGAACTTTGATTGCAACTTCATAGATATTAGAAATAGATACCGACCTATCGGGCGCTATACCAGCCAATTATACACACTATCAATGTCAAACAGTATTAGTGCTCTTTAACATGTTCAGGTATTGAGAGTTTCTACTTCCCACAATAAGAGCTAACAGACGCTCATCTAAAATTTGCTATTTAATTCATCGGACATTGAATTTTCTAGTGACCTCGCCTAATAATACTCAATCAAATATTAAGCATGGATAAGGAAACCATCAAAATCCAGACAAAGGTAGTGGTTCAATACATTGGTTATGCATATAAAAAATTAATTAATTGTCTGTTGATGAATCCCATCTTTTGAATTTTCTCCGACATTAGAAGATATTGATATACTTTGGACGATATTAGAAGATATTGATATACTTTGGACTACAGGTGGCGACAACATTTCAGAAGCTACACAATTTTGTTTCCGCCCAGCCATTAGATCCATCTCTTGATTTCATTCACGAAATATAGTTGGATCACCAACAACACTGGCAGATATCCAGGTCACACCCGGATTTAAGGGTAAATCCGGGTGCGTCTCATATGTGTGTCAAATAAAGATCCACACATATAGTGACTCAATGTATATAGACGAATGTCATAATTTTTATTACATAATGAAAATGTCTTACAAATAGCTGATAATAAATAAATTGAACTAAGATAAATATCTCCTCGGCGCCAACAGTTGACTGGGAGACAACGCCTAGATCTCATCGTAGTAGTCTTCCTCCGGCGGTATATGCTCTTCATCTAGGGGTTGTAGCAACAGTGAGCTCACAGACGTTCATCGCTCAGCAAGTATGGGGAATAATCTGCATGGGCTCATTTATGGTGAGGGCTCGTGTGTAGTGAAAGGATTATCAA
Source organism: Zea luxurians (assembly GCA_029449295.1). Taxonomy (NCBI): domain Eukaryota; kingdom Viridiplantae; phylum Streptophyta; class Magnoliopsida; order Poales; family Poaceae; genus Zea; species Zea luxurians. Next base: position 1,318,468 of record JAOPSE010000044.1, read on the forward strand.
CAGATAATGGCTAAGGCTGATCATTGCTTTTAATAAGTTAGTTAAAATTTTATTAGCAATTACTAAATATAGGTGTATACCAACCTGATTAAATAAGAGACCAGATAATAATAAATATCACAATGCAATACAAATGACATGTTAAGTTTCATTCCATAAATTACTCATGTGAGGGTTCGAGCCGCTCATGACTGTGAGTATGGCTGATATACCAGTTTTACACTTTTCAGAGGTTGCACATCTTTACCCACAAGTAGTGTCACCCATTTGCCAAGGGGTCTCGAATCCCATTCATCTGTACCGAGGAGATGAGGCAGGGTTGCGCTATGAGGCCTTTCCAAAGTTCCACTAGAGGAGCGAACCCTCTACGGTTTCTAGCCTGAAGGCGATATAGGAGTCCCTCGTCCGAAAAGTTATACAAACAGTTCGACCCGAGGACCTCCCTACACCAGCACCCCTCCATCCCGCCTGCCCCTTTTGGGAAATGATTAACTCGCACTAGCTTTCCTAATTAATCGGCCAAGGGCGTCTCGTTCCACCCTTGTGATAGCACTATTTTCTCGGGTGGTCACTCCATGTTCCAATTAACCAAAATAATTTTTCCATGAACAATAAATAATCCATTGACGGTAATAAGCCATGATTCATATGTATCATAACACCCAAAACCACATGGAGCAATAGCAAATACTACCCAATAGTTTATTTGTAAACAAGGTATAGGGTAGACAAAACTAGGATAAACTATTAGGTCACATCAAGTTAACCAAAGCATGTCACAGTGATTATGGAGAACATTATTAGATAAAGAAAAGTGATCAATGGCACAACTTGCCTTCTATGAACTCTTGCTCAGGGTCTTCGACCTGCTGTGCTTTGGGCTTCTCGGTCACTTGCTCGTCTACTCGCATCGATACAAACAAACAATATAGAGGCAGAATTAACATTGCACCAAACAAGGGAATAAATTGCATGACATTAATGTACGCATCGCTATAAAATCGTAGGTTCGAGAACCGCTAGATTCAGAGTTAAAACGAATGAGTTACGAATTTTCTAAGTTTTTAGAAATAAATTGATAATAAAATTATTTTCTATATCAATTTACACAATTTTAAATATCCTATGGGCTGCAACCACTAATTTTGTGAAGCTCAGAGTTCACTTTGAATAATACTGGACTAATCTGCAAGGATCTTTGTAATTTGTATATATGTGAACGACGGGTTGGTATTCATAAAACTTGAGGGATCTATTGTAAACGAGCCACACCGAAGAGATATTAGTGAATGTGAGACGTCCGATCAAATTTTGGTGGCTGCGATTAGATCGTAGCCTAAATTACCCGCTACGAAACTGGGACCACAAGATCTCGATCTGACGGTGCTGATTTAATGAAGCGAAGTGGGTACTCTCCGATCCAATTAGACCGTCCATCATAAAATACACGACCAGGGCTTATCTGCTTCACCTCTCTCTCCTCTCAACTAACACCACAATGGCACCGCCCGAACTCCTCACCAGCGAACTCGTCGGAGCAAGTATCTCTAATGCTTCAGCACTGCCCTCTGACTACCAGCTATTAGTGATCCGAACTATGCCGACCATGGAAATATGCTCTAGTGAGTAATTTCTCTGGTTGACTGGTTCCAAAACGCACCGAGCGCGCTTAAACACCCACGGAGGTTCTATGGGTTCGATGAAGTCTTCTTGACCACCTTCCCAAACCGAGACAACGCCGCAGTGGAGGTTCCCTCGCCGCGGCTTCACGGTGGTGGTGATGCTCCGATGAGAAATTGGTGGCGACTCGATCACCGTTGCGCCCGAGGTATCTGCTACACACTTCCGCAAGGTGCCCCGCTAGCCCCCTCTCGATTGGTCACTGAGGTCGGACTAGTGGCACAGGCGAGATTTACCAGCGGTGGCGCACCTTGTGCACTCACGTCTCTCGCATAATCTCTCCCTCTCCCTCACGACCGGTGGTGGGTCACGGTGATGAAAAGGGAAGCGAGAGCCCTGGGATACAACTTTATGGCCTCGAAAGGTTGGTTCAGTGGGTTGTTGTAACAGAATCTCTGAGTTCATGCGGTGGGTGTGGTTTTGGTGTCGGTTTGTTGCGAGGGGGAAGGAAGTACAACAGTGCATAGTGGCCCCCCACATGACAGCGCTAGCGCGGCATGACAACCTGGGCAGTGGGTCCCAGCTGGCAGTGTCGCAAACAAGCGCATGCGCAGCTGGGCGCACATGAAATCGCGTACAGGCCAGCGAGTATGCTGACGGGTGGGGTCCACCCGTCGACGCCACTTCCACAGGTTGGGCTGGTCGAGTGGGGAGGGTTTTGGTTTTGGGCCAAGCTAGTGGAGATTTGGCCCGACGAGGCTTTTATCTTTATCTTTTTCTGTTTCTATTTTCTATTTCTCTTTTCTTTTCTCTTTTTTGATCAATGATTTGAATTCAAACTTAATTATCACGTGACACAAAAACCCTAAACCCAAATTTCATATCAAATGCAACTCAACAGCACAAAAAACCAGCATGAGATGCACAACTTATTTTGTTTTATCTTTTACTAATTAAGTTGGTTACTCTAAACATGAAGAATTGTATGGTGAACAAATAAGAGAACACACACAAGTAATATACCCACTCTTTTTATTTATCTATAACAGTTGGGTATTACAAATCCTACCTCCTTAAAAGAATCTCGACCTTGAGATTAAGATGAACTATGAAAAAAGTGGAGAAATTTTGTTTGCAACTCATCTTCTCGTTCCCAGATAGCTTCATCCTCTATGTGATGACTCCACTGCACCTTGCACATCTTCGTCACTTCATTTCTGGTGACTCGAGTCAAGATATCAATGATCTTTATAGGATTCTCCGTTTAGGTTAGACCACCCTGCACACTAAGTTCTTTCATAGGCAACTGTTCTTTTGGGACTCAAAGACATTTCTTCAACTGGGATATGTGAAAACATCATGCACATCTACCAGATGACTAGGTAACTCTAGCTGGTAAGCAACTTGCCCAAAACCTTCAGGATCTTTTAGGGTCCAATAAAGCGAGGCGACAACTTCCCCTTGATTTTAAATCTTCTCATACCCTGAATTGGTGACACTTTCAGGTACACATGATCGCCTTCCTCAACCTCCAAATGTCTTCTTCGGGTGTCAGCATAGCTTTTCTGCCATAATTGTGTTGTCCTCAAGTTCTCCCTGATTATCCAAACATGGTCTTCTGCTTCTTGGATAATTTCTGGCCCGAAGAACTGTCTTTCACCAGTCTGATCCCAATACAATGGGGTTCTACTGTAGCACCTCAAAATCATATTTTGGGCAATATGGGAAAGTTTATCTCGAGATTTAAATAGTTATATTATGAAACAAGATATTTAATAAAAGACCCTTATATGAATCCAATTACCATTAGTTGAATAATATATTTGGATACATTATCTAAAAGCATTAAGTTAAATTATCTCTTAATAACGATTTTATATTAGATTCTATTTCCCTAAAAACAAATAAGTGAGGAATATTGAATTATTGAATATAACTTAAATTTGACTACACATTCAAAAATAATATTTTCCTAAAATAAATAATATCTGTGTTTTGCATAATTGAAACATTTACATAAATAAATGAATAAAGTAATTATACAAATATATATTGCATCATGACCGAATTCTAACTGTACATTTAATTTAGAGTTCAAAACTCTATTTGAATTTAGATTTTAGAAGGAATATGTTTATATATAACAAGAAATAAAAATGGAAAATAGGAAACTAATCGAAAAGAGGGAAGAGGAAACGCACTTACCTAGCTCCCTGTTTCAGCCATTTTCTACCCACGGTGAGCCCAATTGTTCACCACGTTTTTTTCTTTTGTTTATTTTCTAGCCGCAATGTTACATCGTGCTGAGGTAAGGGATGACATCATTCGATATTTTTTTCACGTATGGCCAGTTTCATTGCCTAGCTCACGCTGGATCAAAACGACGAGGAGTTCATCCGATGCCCTTCTCACTCAGACTGCTCTTCGTCGTGGACTCCTACTGTTGGCACGCGCATGTGTCCATGTTGGCCATGCATGGGCTCCAGACGGCGAGGCTATGCTTCCTTAGGATTGTTGCAACCAAAGCTTTGCCGTAATCATGGGGTCTATTGCGATCGGATCCAGCCAATAATAAAGACCAAGCTACCCTTCTCGCCTCATCCATAACCAAGATCGTAACCAACTCCAGCAAATCATAGCGAATGCGCCTATCCGTCGTGATCTCCTTCGCTAACTGGTTTGGCTGCCTGCCTTTACAGTGTATATAAACGTCCCGAGAGCCGAACGTCGCGCTGTGAACGAGAGAGAGCGGGGGCAGGGAGAAAGAACACGTGAGAACGTCGTTGTAGTGCCTCTTTGAGAGGGGACGGCTACCACCACTAGTAGAAAAGAGCTTTAAGGTGGCGGCACGCATAAATTTATACTGGTGGTTTCAGTTACAGCACGCCAATAAAAAAAACAGGTGGGCCCACCTTAAGAAACCGCTAGTGTAAATATATTTACAATGGCGCTTCACTTTACTGAACCGTCAGTGGAAAGGATGTATTTACACTGGCGGCTGTATTAAGTAAACCACCAGTGAAAATATCATATACACTGGCGGTTCACTTAACTAAACAATCAGTGTAAAACAGATATTTACACTAGCGGTTGTATTAAGTGAACTACCAATGGAAGTATATATACACTGGCGGTTTACTTAATGAAACCGTCAATACATTGTATGAATACTCGGTACTAGAGAGGAATCAGTACCCCAATACATTGCATGATTACTCAGTGATCGGTACCCCAATACATTGCATGATTACTCAATGATCGGTACCCCAATACATTGAATGATTTCTCAATACTAGAGAGGTGATCAATACATTGCATGATTACACAATCTATATACCCAACAATGTGAGATACACTATATATCACTAACTACTTCATTACATCTAACTACTTCATTACATACACTACATCAATGATAGTACAGCAACGATCCAATCTCTCACTAATGTCATTTCTTGACTTGCATTTACATTCACCCAATCTGACACATCATAATCAGCTTGTCCATGCGAACTACTCCCTGATCCTCCTATGTGGCCTCGGTCCAACAAATAGTTATGCAAAGCAAAACAAGCAATTATAATCTTCACTTGCATGCTTCTTTCATAAAATGGGAGTCCTCGTAGCACATGCCACCTTGATTTGGGTAGTCCAAAAGCCCGTTCAACTACATTTCGTAGACTCGATTGGTGGAAATTAAACTTTTCCTACAGTCTCTACTCCTGTTTGATTAAAATCTTCTAAGTGATGTCTCTGATTCCGATATGGTGGCAAGTAACCTTCACAAATTGAGTAACCAGCATCCACTAGATAATACCCCCTGTACACAAACAAATAAGCTCAGAAAAAGATTTACTAGATCGTAATGCATGAATACAATGTATGCAATGGCGCCAACATAACATGCATGCCAGCATACCTGCTTGCACGACACGAGGGTAGACTGTATGGAAGCGGTAGGATGGGACGAAAATCCTTCATCCCACCGGATTACAATACAGTACTTGAGGCACATCACAACATCCTACATCAGCTAGAGATAATGGATCCATTTATCCAACAACACATCAATAAGCTTCGCGAGCAAAATCCTAGGCAAACAGATGATTGGGTAATGAAGCAACATAAGCAGCGGTTCAACACATGGCTAATTGTGAAGGACATTCCACACAGAGATACAATAGAAGAACAAACCATTAAGGGGTTGACATCTGGACCATCACGCTAGGTCACAACATGGCAAACCTATGATATCAGTGGATTTACATTTTGTACCAAGTCCAAGGACAAAAGGAGCATATCACAAAATAGCGGTGTTCGATGCGAGGCCATAGACGATGAAACTGGTCAGACTATTACATATTTTGGCTTTATTGAGGACATATAGGAACTAGACTATGGTACATTTAATATCTTAGTTTTCCGATGTCAATGGGTTGAAGACAAACATGTCACGATAAACAAATATGGGGTGAGAGTTCTTGATCTAAGTAAGGTAGGTTACAAAGATGACCCATGGATCCTTGCTAATCGTGCTGCACAGGTCTTCTATGCTGAATAGATCATTTCTAACAATGAGAAGAAAAGCAGTGACAAATTGAAGCATGTAGTTTTTCCTGGAAAACAACAAGCTATATGAGTTGATGGTGTATCTGATATGGATGATTTTAACCAATTCAATGACATGTCTATTTTCATAGACCATCCAACCAAGGTAAGGAACATTGAGCGAAGCATCCCACGTAAATTGTTGCCCTGGGTACGCCACGATGGACAAGGCAGAATAACACCTCCCTAGATTATAAACTTGTCTTGTAATTGATTATTGTTAGGACCATGTCTACTATAAGTTCGAGATCAATATATATATTTCTTCATTGTCTTAATTTACTGGTGGTTCTCAACGACCAAGTTGCCCTTGTCGTAGAAGATATAAAAGTATACTTAATGTAATATATATATAAGTACACTAGACAATGGAAATCCATTGTAAATATTTTATTCTGGCGGTTCTCAAAGACAACCGCCAGTAGAAAATTGCGCCTATATAACAGGTGGCAAGCGGGAGCTCGAAAAATTTACAAGTCCCCTGGAGCCGGTTCATCTCATCACGCCGTCAGGCTGCCGGATTTCGTCCCCGAGGGTTTCTTCGTCGTCGATCCTCCGCGTCGTCCCCACGCCCCCGCGCCACCGTCAGGTTTTCCTTTGTCCCTTTATTTACTCTTTCCCTTTCCCCTCTGCCACCACCGCCGCCGTCATCAGCCATGCCGGTTGCCGTGCTCGCCGCTGGTTGTAAACCCTAGGGCGCACCGCGCCGGTTAGTAAACCCTAGGGCGTGCTATGGCCATCGCACGCTCGACGCGCTGGCTATGGCGGTCGCCGCACTAGCTATGATGGCGGTCGTCGCGCGCTAGCTTTGGCTGTTGCCGTCGGTCTGCCCCTTCGCTAGCCTACAGTATATATATAGTTCAAGGTAGACTTTTCCGTCGTCGATGCAGCCTCAAAATGGACCCAGTGGATGCCATCGCAGTGCGTCTCAAGGCACGTACACTAGCGGAGCAGCTGGCAATGGCGCGGCTCATGCATCGCCGCCACCTCGAGCTCCGGTGCCAGTCGAGGCTCAATCATCAAGACGTCGTACGCTGTATTTTCATGTGCGCCTGCAGAGTTCTCTCGAAGCGTCGTCGTAAACGCGCCGTTGTGGGCTCCTCGGCTTCGAAGACTGCACGTGAGGTTGTCTCCATGCCCGTGCATGTGGAGCCGATAGCGCCAGTCATCATCCTCTCCGACGATGAAGATGAGGAGATCGATTGGACGACACTGATGGACGACGTCGACGAGTAGAAATTATGCTATATGTTCTAATCTTAGTATGATGGACGACGTATTATATCTAAGAACTTAGTATGATGGACTGCGTATTATGTAAGAACTTAGTGTGATTATATATATTGTGTTCTAATCTTCTGTTCCAATCTTTGTGTTCAATTTTTTTGAATCTTTGTTGCAATCTTATATAGCTCAATGAGTTCTGTAAACAAGGACCAAGGGTTAATGTCTGACCACATGAACAAGGGTGTTTCTCAAGAACATTCAAGTGATGAAGGATATGAAATGCCTACCGACCCTTGTCCTACCATAGATAGGGCGGCTCGGCGTCATTTGCAACGTGACCCTAATTATGATCCACAAGAGTGTGAGGTAAAGTACACATCTTTAGTTTTGTGTGTGTACCTAATTAGTTGATTTCACAATGTCTATTACACATGCATGTTTTGCATTTCATTACATGAATAGGAGGTCTTGTCTCAATATCGTGTGATACTTGATGAAGTTGTGGCACGATACCAAGACACACCGGGGCTGGACCAAGATGAAGACGCACCGGTATCGATCGATACAACCACCAAGAGGTCAAGGAAAAGGAAGCAGAGTGACCAGAAAAGAGGTGACAGGGGACCGAACAAGTTTCCTGACAAAACATAAAAAATCTCAAATGTGAGCTCGAAAGGCGAGCCCCTACCTCCAGAAGAGGCACCCCTTAAGTTCCGGAATGCACTTGGGTTCTTAGTTAGGGATAATCTTGACATCACAATCCGACAATGGAAAGATGTGTTAGTTAATGTCAAGAATCAAATATGGAATAAGCTATTAATGAGGTTTGTTCTACCTCGGGGTTCAGAAGAACTTGTGAAGGAATACACGATGAAGCAGCTTGCAATCAATTTTCGAAACTGGAGGTCTGAGATGAATATAAAATTTGCAAACAAAGGCCTAGATCCGACAAAAAATATAAAATCTCAGAAGGTCAGTGGGCAGTATTTCTAGAGCAGAGGAGCATCCCTAAATTCATATCTCTAAGCGAGACAAATTTAGAACTATCTAAGAAGAACAAGTACCACCACCACTTAGGCACAGGTGGTTACAAGCGTCAAGTTTCTAAATGGAGACAAGAAGACGCCGAGAAGAAGGCCACAGGGTTGCCGACGCTTTCCGAGCAACTTGGTGAAAGGACGGCTAATTGGATCCGTGCTAGAAAACCCAGGGAAACTAAGGCGGGTGTATCTTTTGATGATCCAATTGTCGAAGAAGATGCGAAAAACATATATGCAATGACAGCTAAACAGAGCTAAGGATCATTTAAGCCACAAAGGGAGAGAGACATCCTAATGGCTGGTCTCGGTAACCCTTAGCATCCTGGCCGTGTACGAGGAATCTCGTCTAAGGAAGGATGGAAGGAAGGATTAGGACCACAGTGGGAAGGTTTGTACAAGAAACGTGATCGGTACAAAGAAGAGTTGTCAGATTATTTTAAGCAGGAGGCAAAGAAAGAGTTCAAAGACCTGATGTCTCAAATGCTATCAAATCCTCCACTAGAATTGATGCAGCAATTGGCGAGTGCGATGTCTGTTCAACAGATGACCACTCCATAGCTGCAAATAATTCCAGCAGCTCAACTGCTAGCTTCCACTGATTGTACAACTGTCCCAAGCTCTGTCGCGTTAACGGGAAATAAGGTCCGTTATGCAGTTGATGACATAACAAGGCCAGTGATGTGCACACTAGTTATAAGATATGGTATTAACATTAATCGCACGAAGAAAGTAGGAACAGGCATTGCGATCCCAGGACGCAAGTTTCATGGAAGCGACATACCAGATGATTATTGCAGGTTAGAAGTGACGACCACCGTCCAAGGATCTGAGGACAACATGCTAGACATCCCTGGGCCCCAAGGAATCGATACACTTGGACAAGCCATCAAAAATTTCATCCTTTGGCCTCGAAGGGATGTCGAATTGGTTGATCCACCAATGCTGTCGTCGTCTCATCCCCAACCATCTTCGCCTCCTCAAACTTTAGTACCTTTACTCCATCATCACCTCCACAATCTTCACATGCTGCTCCTCATCCTCTTTCTAATCCACTGTCTCTGCCACAAGCATCAACATTTAGGACACCACCACCTTCTCCACAACCATCAAGGGATTCACGACAATCAAAGAAATCTAAATTGCCTATACCAAAATTGGTGTCCACATTCGAGAAAAAGAAGATTAAAGCTACTAGTGCTGGCACAACTCGATTTTTGAAAGGGATTGCATGGGACCTCATGTCACATATTGTTGATTTGGCCGAGCATGAGGAGTTTGCAGAAAAGGCTAAGGCAATGGCCGCAAAGATAAAGATCCCAACTAAGGTAGATTATAAAAATGTTCCTAAACAATATGTGTCGGGCAGACCTCTACTAACTCTTGAGAAACTGAGGAAGGTCCCTGATGGTATTAAAATGTTGCATGACTAGTACATGTGTGCATCATCAGTTGGCATTGACGCCATTAGTGTGCATATACCAGATCATGCTTTTATAGGTTCGGACAAAAAGGCCTTTCTTGCATTCGAGGATATGTGGTTAATGATGAACCTTCAGAAACTCGATGTGCAACTTGTGACTCTGTTTGCACTGTAAGTGTCGCTCATATTTCCACATATATGTGTTATTATTTTTAGTGGGCCGTATACATTTTCATTATCTGACACATGCACGTGTGACTTGTAAAATGCAACATGATCAACAAGAGATCCTTCACGGTACCAAGCCCGGTGCTACTGTCGGTAAAAGGATTGGGTATCTGAACCCAATACTGATATCTGTGGAAAGCCACACTTTCAGAATCGACAAATACAATGAAGAGTTAAAGGGAAAGACGAACGAAGAAGTTGAGCATCGTATAAATACTATGAAGAAGGATTTTGAAGCAAGATACCCCACCTACATAGGAAATGCAATGCTTAAATTTCAAGACAGGGAAGCCATAATGGCTCTGTACAATTTTAAGTAAGTGTGATTTTGCATAAAAATAATAATTTCAATACACATGCATCACAAATTAATTTGATTCGTACAGGGACCACTGGATATGCTTCCTCATTTATCCTAAGGTTGGAAAGGTGCTGGTGCTTGACTCCTTGAACTACGAACCTTCAACGTATGCAAATTTAAAATTCCTCAGTATCTTGGATCAGTAAGTCTTTTCTATGCATGCATGCATACTTATATCGTTGAGAATTTTAAAATAACATGGAGATTCTACTTGAGATCACAGAGTATTTAGGTTCTATAAGTTTAAAGGTGGAAAGTACGACAAGACCAAAAAAATGTGTGCCACTAGACATCCATCATCACTTTCCGGTAAGTATGTGAATTTATGAATACATATCATACACAATGCTGCAACTAAATAACCAATCTCCTATTATCTATGTAGTGCCACAAGCAACCACAAGGATCGGTCCTATGTGGGTTCTATGCGTGCGAGTTTATGAGAATGAACGGACGATACATCACAAACTCTAGCAAGGTATTATTAGTAATAGTCATGTTTGTATTTGTCAATTAAAGATGCAAATGTGTTATCGAGTGTGAATAGATGATGTTTATAAACTTCCTTTACAGGAATTTCAAAAAGGAAATCCGGAGAACTTGACCGAAAGTGCATTGTATGGTATAGTTGAAGACCTATGCACATTCATATTAAAAGAGGTCATTCCCGCTGAAGGGAAATATCACGACGCTTCCAGTACATTAGCTATGCCAGAGTTTAGAATATTAACAGAAGTTAGTAGACTATCTCTTAAACGAGATAGTTACTAGAGCATAGGTGAAAACAATTGATGTATAGAATGTATCAAATTTAATTCAGTTTTGATTGAAAAATTATGGTTGTAAACTGATAAATATATGTTGCAAACAATATATTGTAAACAGAAGAATATATTGTAAACAGATTTGTGTTAATAAATATAAAATTCAGTTTTGCTTGAAAAATTAAAAAAAGCAGGAAAACTTATACTGGCAGGAAATGGTAAGAAGACCGCCAGTGCTAATGTTATTTCCACTGGAGGGCTGCTAAAGAAAACCGCTAGTGAAAATCATGTTTCCACAGGCGGTGTTTTTAAGCAGCCCGCTAGTGCTAATGTTATTTCCACTGACTGTCTGCTTAAGAAAACCGCCAGTGAAAATCATATTTCCACAGGCGGTTTTCTTAAGCAGCCCGCTAGTGCTAATGTTATTTCCTCTGGCGGTCTGCTTAAGAAAACCGTCAGTGAAAATCATGTTTCCACAGTCGGTTTTCTTAAGAAGCCCGCCAGTATAAGTAACATTAGTACTGACGGTCTGCTTAAGAAAACCACCAGTGAAAATCATGTTTCCATATGCGGTTTTCTTAAGCAGACCGCCAGTGCTAATGTTATTTCCACTGGCGGGCTGCTTATGTAAACCGCCAGTGAAAATAATATTGAAAAGGCCGATTTCTATTGGCCCCTAGCACTGGCGGCACTAAAAACGCCAGTGCAAATAGCTCTAGGACCGCCACTATAGAGCTTCTATGTACTAGTGTACCATCGAGGGAACGCAGTTGAGAACCGCCGCTATCCAAGCCACAGTAGCCCGCCGCCAGCTAAGCTCACAGCCATAAGCCGCTATGATCAGCTTGTCGAAGTTCGAGATCCTCCCCAACTCTAGCGACAACTTCGGCGAGTAATTTCTCACTGTCCATTCATCTTCTGGGGCAGCCCAGAACATCACCGTGACCAGTTCGTGAGAGCTTCGTCACCATGCTTTTGGTTCGTTGATCGGATGTCCAGTTCATCGTCAAAAAAACCGAGATGACCAACATCAACGTGAGATTGAAGGGCTTGATTGTAAGGTAAGTCAGTGGCAGGTTCAGGGCCGTGCCTGGGGCAGGGCTAGCGGGGCAACCGACCTGGGCCCCCAGATCCTAGGGGCCCCACCCCATATACCATACAGGAGTACATAACTAGTGGACTACGACTACATGTAGCTCTGTAGGCTGGCGCCAAACTTAGGAACATGGAGGCACATAAACAACACAAGTGAGACGGCGGACGGACACAGTGTAAGGGTCTGTTTGGTTGGGCTGTGGCTGTGAAAAAAGTTGCTGTGGGCTGTGAGCTGTGGAAAAAGCTGCTGTAGGCTGTGAGATGTTAAAAAGCTAAAAACCGTTTGGTGGAAACCACTAATAGTCATTAAAAGTTCTTCGATATATGTTTTCACAGTTTCATCCGAAAGCCACTAAAAGCAGGTCTAGTGGTGCTTTCAGTTTTGCACTACGAGAAAGTCGGCTTTTAGAAAAAGCTGCTTTCTGGATCCAGCCCTTTGGTTGGCTTTTGGCTTTTAGGGGGCAAAAGCCAAAGCCAAAAGCCAAACCAAACACACCCTAAATACACATACGCGCTAGGGAGTACATATTCACAACGCAGGGCAGATCAGCCAGTCAGGGAACAACGAACCAGACCTCAGACCTCAGCCGATCAGGCTACCATTGTCAGGCAAGGCTATAGTTTTTAATTGCTTTAGCAAGTAATTATGCTTAACAAATTACGTAAATTAATTTAGTCTATTGATTCCTTGTAGATTGTCATTGATATTATGCCTCCTAAGAAGTATGCTAGCAACTTTATGTATTGAGAAGAATTTGTTAGATGATATTAATATTAAAGCTATCATTGATGATTTTGCATCAAGAAATGTTAGAAGACATTTTTAAGATGATCTATAATATATTTGAGGTAATAATCTGACTTCTTTTTTAGTGCTCATTTTTTGATACATTGAATTATAAGTAAATATATAATAGTAAAAAATAGTACTTATAATATTAGGGCCTTATTTATAATGTTGCCCCAGGCCCCTCCAAACTCAGGAACGACCCTGGGTAGGTTAGAGGTCTTTCCCACAAAATAGGCTTGACGCTTCCTGCCTAATAGATAACCACCACCATATGCCCTTTTACATGCAAGACTGTCATGCAACATAAATTTAACGGTAGCTACAATCATGATATGTTGGTGTTGGGGGCCTTCGGCTCCCGAAGGTCCTCAAAAACACAGTTTGACAATGTTTTCCAAGTGCAAAATGTGAACAGGCACCTTCGGAACAGGCACCTTCGGAGTCAGGTCGCGAATATACAAGGGTATGTTTAAGACGAAGCTGAAATGAAAAGCGAACATGACGAAGGATAAGACGATCATGGAGTCATATGCAGAAAAGCTTTGGCATAACGACAGAAAAGAGGAACTGACTTAAAGATGAAAAGCCAAATTGGACCTCGAAGAATTACTATAGAGTTATTGATAAGTGTAAAGGGCATCAATGTAATTTTACACGGGCTGTGTCCCGTGCCTATAAATAGGTGAACAGTACTCCCGTACTGTTCACGCTGACTTGGCACACGTCTTTTTGCATCACAATTTGTACCTTTTCTTTACATCAGTCTGAAGGTACATTTGTAATTCGTTTTCATGAATTTAATAATGGAAATGTATTGATGATAATGCTGGTATTATTACTTGCACATTTTATATATATGTTCATTCTGTTTACTCATTTATCAATTTAACGAAGGTCTTTTCCTTCGTAACCTTCATTATATTATGTTTATATCCTTCGTCCGAAGTTCACTAAACCCTTGAGGAGATAATGTTTCAGCGGACGAAGGGTATTTAATACTTAACATCTCTGTGTTGTCTTGTTCTTGATTAATAGCATTTGAGAACAAGCCCCCAACATTGGCGCCCACCTCCGGTGAACTCACTTCCACTTTTTGAGTTTTGAAAATCTTCGGCAAGCATCACCTTCGTCATGCCACCGAAAAAAGCTTCAGCGACAGGGGCTACTGCTCTGCAGCCGCTAGACCACAATCAAGATGTCGTTTCTCTTAGGGAGGCCCGAAGCCAGAATAGAAAGGCCACCAGTCCAACGCCTCCGGAGGACGAGTAGGATCAAGAAATCCAAAATTTGGAAATGCTCAATCAACAGGTCCAACGCAAGAAGGAGAAGATGGCTCGTCTAGCTGATCTTCAAAGGCAGATAGACGAAGCCTCTGAAGAGCTTCGACATCTTGCTCAAGATGACCAGAACCAAAGGCCCCCGTGCAGAGAGCTTCATCAAGAGGGTTTCTATAACGAGGACGACTGGTATGAAGATTTCCATCACGGAAATTTTGCTTTTGATGATGCTTCTCCCTTGTCAACAGAACTGCAGGCTATTCCTTGGCCACAGTCTTACAAGCCGCCTCAGCTCCCCATGTACGACGGTCATTCAGACCCGAAACAATTCTTGATGAGCTACGAAGCAACTATATCTTCGTACGGTGGCAACACGGCGGTTATGGCAAAGTCCTTCGTCATGGCTGTCAGAAGCGTTGCACAAACTTGGTACTCTTCCCTTAGGCCAGGGACAATCACCTCATGGCAAAAGTTGAAGGACATGCTGATAACCAGCTTCCAAGGCTTTCAGACGAAGCCAGTCACTGCTCAAGCTTTATTCCAGTGCACCCAGGATCACGAAGAATATCTTCAGGCATATGTCCGAAGATTTCTACGTCTGAGGGCGCAGGCACCAACAGTACCCAATGAAATTGTCATTGAGGCCATGATCAAGGGGCTTCGGCCAGGACCTGCAGCTCAGTACTTTGCCAGGAAGCCTCCTCAAACTCTGGATAAGCTGCTCCAGAAGATGGACGAGTACATTCGAGCTGACAACGATTTTCGCCAAAGAAGGGAGGAAGCCCTCAGGTTCTCTGAAATGACTAGAGGCTTCGGAGGAAGATTTTATCCAAGGCACGTCAGGTCAATTCACAATTCTACTCAAAATGACGACAAAGCGAGTCAACAGCAAAGGCCACAGTGCTCCTCGCAAGCTTCGGGGCAGCAGCAAAGCTCCTTCCGGCCGCCAGTGCCAAGGGGCAGAGGCGCCAGGGGCTTCGGGGGAAGATTTGGGGACCAACCAAGAAAAATATACTGCCTATTCTGTGGTGAAGATAAGAGCCATACCACCAGGATGTGTCATATTACCATCCAGAAGCAAAAGGAGCTAGCAGAAGCTGCTGCACAACAGAATCAGCCGAAGCAGGTCTTGCATACTGCTTCGTACCATTCGCCTTACATTCCAGAATATGTAGGCAATCACCCTGCAGCTTCTGTTGCTTCGGCAAGTCAACCCCAAGCATCTTGGCAACAGCCTCCACCGCCGCCACCGACGCAGCCAGGGCTTCAGCAAGAAGGGAGTCACCACAATCACCTTCAGAGGGATTTCAGAGAGGAGTCCGAAGCTCGCACAGTCAATAGCACTGTGCCAGAGTCGAAGCACATTTACTGATAAATATCCTACCCCAACAGCAGTTTTTTCGCATTTTTACATTCGGTATTACTTTTTTGTTAATAAGGAACAATTATGGGAAGTTCAAGTGTCCTTTATCATTTTTCAATCCCTTGTAACACTTTCGTCTTCCACTTTAATAAAAATGTGTCTTTTTCATAGGCTTGAATCGTTGAAGCATACGAATTTATGGTGGCGTGAAGGACCTTTGTATTATCAAAATTTTGTTTTAATAGACACAGAGCAAGTTGTTCGAAACAATAAAAAGTCGTTCCTAAGCGAGCGCAGTGTAAGTTTTCTGAGCCTACAGCGAAAAGTCAGCGCTGATTCCGCCGAAAGTAAAAGGCGAAGAAGCTCCTAAGGGAGGCTTACAGCGAAAAATAAACGCTGATTCCGTTGAAAGTAAAAGGTGAAGAAGCTCCTAAGGGAGGCTTACAGCGAAAAGTCAACGCTGATATAAAAAGTGTGTATGCTCTATTACAGGGATATGTATCTGTGGCACAAACGTCATTTTGCATAACATAACATCATCACATCATTCTGCATAACATAAGCATCATACAGCATATTGCATGTGGAACAAGAAGGGGATACAATATTGATCTTCGGAGAATAATTCGGAAAAGAGAATCGTGCACAAGACAAACCGAGGAGAAGTGTAGCTTCATTAGAGAGGCAACAAAAACTTTTCTATAGCTTCAGAGAATATTTTACGAAGCTTGGATAATCTTCACCACGGAAATATGCAACTTCTGGTAATATAAAATTTTCTTCAAGAAGCATGAAAAGAAGGGAATGTGTTTTTTCGCCGAAGGCTCAAAAAACGGTATGTATGCAAGATTTCATGCATCGTAAAGAATTAAAACTGTACATGGATTATATATTACATTCAAAGTTACAATATATTACACACGTTACGTTCCAAATGTTTTTACAGTAGCATTTAATCCTCTTTAAGAACTATTTCTGCAGCTTCGTTCAGTAGCTGGTCAACAACCTTGTCCATAATGGCTTCGGCCATTTTTCTAATTTCATCGTCCCCCTTCGGGTGGGGGCCCGGAGATGCCTCAGCAGGTTCTGAGCGAAGACAAGATACGGCTATATTACTATTACAAACCGTGAACAAAGTCTGGAATCAAAAATTACAACATAATAAAAATCACTAATTAATACCTATTTGCCCTTCGGGCTCTGTACTTTTTTCGGCAGCCGCCGCTACTTTTCTGGCATCATGGATGCCTTTTTCGCTCTTTTGAATAATTTCTTGCGCCATTTCTCGGCCGTCGTTGTCCCAGATATTAGTGAAAAATTTTCCGCCGATCATGCTTGCTTCGGCTGAGGGGTCTTTAATGTCTTCGGAGGACAAAGTAGCTTCGGATTGCGCTAAAGATTTCACATGCTCACAACCTTTCTTCTCCAAAACAGTAGCAATTCCTCTAGCACCCGAAAAAGCACATATGTCTCCGCGGCTATTCAGGATTTCTTCGAAGGCCTCAGCTTCGTTACTAATCCATTCCATCGGACCTTCGGGATTGCCCCTTGAGAAATTCTCTTCGCTAGAGAATGCGCCAACGTTGGCAAAGCTGGATTTTATCTTCTTAACGCACTCAATGGATTTAACATAGCATTTTCTTTGAGAAGCACGAAGCTCTTTAACATTAACTTCCAAATGATCTTCCCATTGTTCACTTAACTCTCGTTTTGTTTCTTCAAGAATACGTTCTTCTTTGGCTCGGGCTAGTTGTTTACGTAGATCTTCAATCTCACGCCTCTGACCTTCGGCTTGAGTTTTAGAGTTAGCTTCTTCCTCCTTCATTTTTTCCACTAATGTAAGCAGAATTCTGTCTTTCTCCAAGGCCTCGTTTCGTAGTCTGATAACCTCTGTTCGAAGGTTGTTGAGAGCAATGGTGCAGCTCTCGTCTTCAGCATTCTTTTGTGCCCTTAAGGCATTGCTGAGAATTAAGCCCTATTCAAAAAGAATGAATGGATTAACACAACAGTAAAGGAATCATTCAAAATCCACAAAATTCAAAATTTACAATCTTCGTACCTTTAGACTGTTATATGCAAGACTATCCGCAAGATCCTCCTTCGTCATGGCGCAAAGGCCAGCTTCAAGCTTCGGGAATCCCATGCTTCTAGCCATTTCCCGGCACACGGATAATTCTTTATTGTTTGGGAGGCAATATAAGAAGTCATCTTCGTTTGTCCCGTTGAACACTATGGCCCCCTTCGGATATTTCAGTTCTCGGGCATAGTGATTGGCTTCAAAAATCTCTTCTTCAGACAGTTTCTTCCCCGAATCATGTCGCACAATATAATCATGTATTTTGGAGGATGCTTCGGGGGTGGCAGCACCAATTTCCCCAATCAGAATCGGTTCTGTTATTGTTGCTTTTTCAGTTTCTAAACTTGCCTTTGACATTTTTTCGACCTCCAAAGGCTGTATCTTGGTGGATTCTGAAGGCCCAGCTTCAGTTTCAGATTGCTGCTTCGAAGTTTCAGCAGCAAAGGCTTCAATAGACGCCTCATTAGTTTTCTTTGGAGCTGTGCTTGAAGATTTAATTGTCTCCAAGACATCCAGCACATTAACCATTCTTTTTCTTTTTGGGGTTGCTGCTGGCCCCTTATGGCTTTTAGCTGTCTCAACTTTTGATGAAGGACTTATAACACCTGGTGTTTCTCTTTCTTCAGATTTCTCCTTTCTTATTGCTGGTGTCTCGGCCATTTCTTCGCATTTTAGCGCTGCAGTTGGTTCTCTGGCCGAAGAGGCCTCGCCAATAAACTCGGGCACTGTGGCCGGCTCAATACAGCGTGGAGGGTGTGTGGACACTCTTACTTTCTTCCTCTTCGGTGCTAGCTCCCCAGGAGCAGCCGAAGTAGTGTCCTTTGCAGGAGCAGTGTTTTTTCTCTTTTGACCTCGCATTGGATAATAGTAGTCGGGATAGATATACCCAATAGCATCAAATACTCGGTTGAGCCTTTTCTTCTTTCGGCCTCCGAAAGCCGCTGATAATGCAGTGTTTTTAGCCTTTGAATAGGTCCCAAGCAATTCATCACTTACATTCTCAATACTTTTCAGCCAATCATCATCTGGTTCAACAAATTTATCTCCGTACTTGAATGTATATTTTAGTCTAATTAGTCCACCCTCGTCAGCTTCTTTGACGGTCTCCTTCGGCATTTCCTAGTCATCTACAAGTGGCCACACTCTGAAGGCAATGTGCTCTTGCATTAAATCCCTGGTCCCAATAAAGGAGCAGACTACGCTGAAGGCCCTCTGACATTCTTCAGCTGCTTCGTCCATTTCTACCTTTGGTTTCCGAAGTCCGAAGCGCTGCCAGATAGGGCGCATGATGATATCCTTGATATCTTCCTGAACTTTCAAATCGTTCTTTACATAGAACCATTCCTTCATCCATTCCCCGGGCCATCTCTTCCGAAAGGTTGGCACGGGACAGCTTGACCTAGAGCGGGCACCGAAGCTGTAACAACCAAAATTATTATGATATTGTTCCTTACCCCACGGTTTCGTCTCATATACTAGCTCGTGTATATTGCAAAAGCTTTTAGCACTTGGCTCCAAACCCTGGCTCCTCACGGCCCAGACGAAGATTCCCAATCTTATCACTGCTTCAGGGGTAAGTTGATGAAGGTAAATTTGATATATTTTCAGAACTTCTACTACAAACTTGCTTAGAGGGAATCGTAGCCCAGCCTTTAAAAAGCTTCGGAAGATTACAACCTCATTATCTTCGGGGGTCGGCGTAGTTTTTTCTCCGTCATCCGCCCTCACGATGGATATATCTCGGAAGTATCTCCCCCTCATGTTTTCAAGGTGACTCTGCTTTATAGTTGATTTTCCGAAGTTTGAGTGACTAGGCCGCCACGGGCGATCTTTGGAATCCTCTCCGCCACTATCCACATCATAGCTATCACTGTCGCCAGTATCTTCAGATAAACCCTCCAAAGTTTCCTTGACAATTTTTTCAGTATTGGTCTTCGACATTGACTCAAGAAAACCCAGGTGCATTTCCTCCGAAAGGCTTAGCTTCGAAGCACCAGCAGCGGTCTTATCTTCAGACATTTTCGCGAATGCTGGCAAACTAGACTTGAAGCCGAAGCTTAAAAATTTAAGACCGAGCAAATGTTGTCGCGCGCAGGCTAAGAGCAGGGTGCGCAGGTTGAAAGCTGGTGAGTAAAAAGCAGGTGGCAAAAGGGCGTGTCAAATAAACTCGCGGAGAGCTTGTATTTATACACCCAGTATGTCGAAAACTGGAGGGCCCCGCTTGTCAACGACTGTTGCTATTCTAGCAAAAGGAAGGTGTTTTTACGGACCTTCGGCTTAAAGCCTTCGTCCATGTCGCAATATAAATTTATCTTTACAATAAATTGATATTGCGAGGGGCTACTGTTGGGGGCCTTCGGCTCCCGAAGGTCCTCAAAAACACAGTTTGACAATGTTTTCCAAGTGCAAAATGTGAACAGGCACCTTCAGAACAGGCACCTTCGGAGTCAGGTCGCGAATATACAAGGGTATGTTTAAGACGAAGCTGAAATGAAAAGCGAACATGACGAAGGATAAGACGATCATGGAGTCATATGCAGAAAAGCTTCGGCATAATGACAGAAAAGAGGAACCGACTTAAAGATGAAAAGCCAAATTGGACCTCGAAGAATTACTATAGAGTTATTGATAAGTGTAAAGGGCATCAATGTAATTTTACACGGGCTGCGTCCCGTGCCTATAAATAGGTGAACAGTACTCCCGTACTGTTCACGCTGACTTGGCACACGTCTTTTCGCATCACAATTTGTAGCTTTTCCTTACATCAGTCTGAAGGTACATTTGTAATTCGTTTTCATGAATTTAATAATGGAAATGTATTGATGATAATGCTGGTATTATTACTTGCACATTTTATATATATGTTCATTCTGTTTACTCATTTATCAATTTAACGAAGGTCTTTTCCTTCGTAACCTTCGTTATATTATGTTTATATCCTTCGTCCGAAGTTCAGTAAACCCTTGAGGAGATAATGTTTCAGCGGACGAAGGGTATTTAATACTTAACATCTTCGTGTTGTCTTGTTCTTGATTCATAGCATTTGAGAACAAGCCCCCAACAGTTGGCAATAGCTAGGTCATGCATTTGTAAACAAATCTTTCCCACCTTTAACGAACTTAATTAACCAATCAGATTGCGCCATGTCGCCTATTTTTGTGCAGCCCTACTAATTTATTAAAAATATGATATCTTCTAGGTCAAATAATTTCTTTTAATCTGTTCAAGTTGTGCTAGGTTCATATTAATTTCCGAGTACGTAGTAATAACATTATTTTAATTATGTCACATAGTTTAATTAGTTAATTAATTGTTTAATTAATGTTAATTAGCTAGATAATCTAGTTAATCTAATTTATAGTTCTAACCTACACATTTTATAAATAATTGTTAATGATTAATATCAACTCAAATATTTTAATTTAACACCTGCTTAGTTTAAATGCAGTATCTTTTAGATCGCATCTATTAGACTTATTGCGCCTAAAATATCGTTTTATCCATAAATTCTTTGTTTTAGCTCCGATTTTAATGATTCTCGAACCTATGCTCTCATAGCGACACGTAGAATATTCTTACGCTGTTTTTCCTTATGCTTTGGTGAATGTTACCATATCCATCATTTGCTTGATTGTTTGTATTGCTACGAGTAGAGGTGAGGTGACGAGGAACCCGACCCCCCAACTCTTGGGTCAGCATCTCGACAACAGGTTATCGCAAGTATAAGACAAGTTATGCCCTTGATCACTCGTTTTTACCTAATAATGTTTACTATTAATCACTGTGACATACTCAGGTTAAGTTGATGGGACCTAATAAGTTTCCCTATCATTGTTTCTCCCCCACCTTGCAAACGGATGAATTATTGGGTAGATTTGCTATTGCTCTACCTGTTTTTAGGAAGCTAATGTTTTATTATGATCATGTTCTAATTATGTTGTTGTTTAATTATTGTTCATGATAAGATCATATTGTTAATTGGGACATGGAGAACCACCCGGGAAAACAGTGCTACCACAAGGGTGGTATTGGATGCCCTTGTCTGACTAATTAGAAAAGCTAGTCGAGGACTACCTTACCTGAAACGGGCAAGGGCAGTAGGGGAGTGGTTAGTGTAGGGGGTCCTTGGGTTGATTTTTGATAGTCGCCTAGAGGGGGGTGAATAGGCGAAACCTGAAATTTATAAACTTAAACTAAGGCCGGGGTTAGCGTTAGAATTAAATTGGAGTGCGGAAGATAGTTCTCCTTGTTTAGAGTTGCTCAATCAATGCGGATGACCTTTGGCAGCAAACTCAAATCAATATGAGCAAGGGAACTTTTAGAGAGGGAAAAACAAATTAAGTGAAGATTGATGAGTGAACACGGTGATTTGTTTTACTGAGGTTCGGTTCCAAAGAACCCAGTACCCGTTGAGGAGGCCACAAAGGCCGGGTCTATTCCAACCCTTTCCCTCTCTCAATCGGTCACTTAGACCGGTTGAGTGCTTCTTCTTAATCTCATGGGTCACTAAGACCCCACAAGGATCACCACACAATTAGGTGTCTCTTGCAAGCTTTACAAAACACTTAGAGAGTTTAGAGAGAGATGAAGAAAGCACGATTAAGGAAACCAAGCAACAAGAGCAACAAATGAAACACGAATCACTCTCTCTCAAGTCACTAATCACTAATGGTCACTTGTCTCAATTATGGAACTTGGAGAGATTGGAAGCTTTGATTGTGTCTTGGAATGGATTGCTAGCTCTTGTATTGAATGTGTATGAGTGGAGTGCTTGGGTGTAGAGAATGGAGGTGGTTGGGGTTGTATTTATAGCCTCCAACCACTTCCTAGCCGTTGCTACTTTCCTGCTGACTGCGGACGATCCGCCCCTGCACATCAACGGCTGAAATCGCAACGGTCAGCAATAACGCAGATGTTAGATAAAGCAGTCGCAGACAGTCCGGCCGTGCACCCCGGACGGTCCGCGAGGACACTAAAAATAAATTTTACCGAACCCATCACCTTCGGGTTTTTCGGGGTTTTCACCTACCGGACGGTCCGCGCCTGAGGCCGGACGATCCGCGCTTGGTCTCGAACGGTGCTCAGACGGTCCGTAGTGTTAACTTGTGTTTTTGCAGTGTTCCTGTCCGAGGCTCACCCTAGTGTCGCGGATGGTCCACCGCAAGGGCCCAGATGGTCCGCACATAGGTGTTTTTCCAAAAAGCTTCTCCTGTCCGAAATAATCTACGATATTCCAGACAGTTGACTTAGAATAGTTGTAGATGAACTTATGCACCTGAGAAACGATCAACTAGGCAAACAAGTTAGATCACAAGGTTTGTGATGGTCGTCAAACACCAAAATCGATTATAGGAAATGTTGAGGCTATTTGCCTTTCAATCTCCCCCTTTTTGGTGATTGATGCCAACACAAACCAAAGCAAATACAAAGTGTAGAAATGTAACTAGTTTGCAATTTGATAGATGTTCATAAGTTATTTTTGAAATGAAAGCATTTCTAAGCATATATGTTTGATTTGATATTTTTAACATTTTGGACCACAGTTGCACCACTTAGATTTGTTTTTGCAAATCTTTTGAGAAAAAACTTTTCAAATTTTTTTACAAATAGTCAAAGGTATAGGATATGATTGCAAGAAGTATTTTAAGATTTGAAATTCCTCCCCCTGTTTTAAATGCTTTTCCTTCGACTAAATAAAAGCTCCCCTTGAAATAATTCTCCCCTTAGCTTTCAAGAGGGTTTTTGAAATGGATACCAAATAATAATATACCAATTGAAATTCTTCATACTAGCTTGATATTTTGAAACTAAATAAGATACCAATTGAAGATTGGCACAAATACCAATTGAAATAAACATTTTCGAAAATTTTGAAATGGTGGTGCAGTCCTTTTGCTTTGGGCTTAATACTTTCTTCCCCTTTGGCATTAAGCGCCAAAAACGGAGAACTTGATAGCCCTTTCGTCATTTTTCTCCCCCTTTGGGGCCTAATACCTTCTCCCAAATGGTAATATAAATAAGAGTGAAGGGTCATACCATTGAGAGTGATATGAGTAACGACAAAGGGTAAGTGATACCGTCAGAGTTGGAGTGGAAGCCTTGTCTTTGCCGAATACTCCATTTCCCTTTCAATCTAAGACTAATCATAGAGACATACTTGAAAGCACATTAGTCTTAGCCTTGGCACAAGAATAATAAGAAATATGCATTTGTGCCAAATGAAAGAGATATGATCAAAGGTATATAAATTAGCTATGTGTGCAATGTTTCAATCAAAGTTCCGAGAATCAAGTATATTTAGCTCAGTCCTAAGTTTGCTAAAGGTTTTCTCATCTAGTGGCTTGGTAAAGATATCGGCTAATTGGTTGTGGGTGTTAACATAAGCAATTTCAATATCCCCTTTTGTTGGTGATCTCTCAAAAAGTGATACCAGATGTCTATGTGCTTAGTGCAGTTGTGTTCAACGGGATTATCCGCCATGCGGATTGCACTCTCATTATCACATAGGAGAGGGACTTTGCTCAATTTGTAGCCATAGTCCCTAAGGGTTCGCCTCATCCAAAGTAATTGCGCACAACAATGGCCTGCGGCAATGTACTCGGCTTCAGTAGTAGAAAGAGCTACGAAGTTTTGTTTCTTTGAAGCCCATGACACTAGGGATCTTCCCAGAAACTAACAAGTCTCTGATGGCTCTTCCTATCAATTTTACATCTGACATAATCGGCATCGGAATACCCAATTAGATCAAAGGTAGATCCTTTGGGGGTACCAAAGCCCAAACTTAGGAGCGTAAACTAAATATCGCATGATTCTTTTCATGGCCCTAAGGTGAACTTCCTTAGGATTTGCCTAAAATCTTGCACACATGCATACAGAAAGCATAATATCCGATCGAGATGCACATAAGTAGAGTAAAGATCCTATAATCGACCGATATACCTTTTGATCTACGGATTTACCTCCCGTGTCGAGGTCAAGATGACCATTGGTTCCCATGGGTGTCTTGATGGGTTTGCCATTCTTCGTTCCAAACTTCTTAAGTATGTCTTGAATGTACTTTGTTTGGCTGATGAAGGTGCCATCTTGGAGTTGCTTGATTTGAAATCCTAGGAAATACTTCAACTCCCCCATCATAGACATCTCGAATTTCTGTATCATGATCCTACTAAACAAATCACAAGTTGACTTGTTAGTAGACCCAAATATAATATCATCAACATAAATTTGGCATATAAACAAGTCCTTTCCAACAATTTTAGTGAAGAGAGTAGGATCAGCCTTACCGACTTTGAAGCCATTAGTGATAAGGAAATCTCGCAGGCACTCATACCATGCTCTTGGGGCTTGCTTGAGCCCATAAAGCGTCTTCGAGAGTTTATGCACATGGTTAGGATACTCACTATCTTCAAAGCCGGGAGGTTGCTCAACATAGACCTCTTCCTTAATAGGTCCATTAAGGAAGGCACTCTTCACATCCATTTGATAAAGCTTGAAGCCATGGTAGGTAGCATAGGCAAGTAATATACGGATTGACTCAAGCCTAGCTACGGGTGCATAGGTTTCATCGAAATCCAAACCTTCGACTTGTGAATATCCCTTTTCCACAAGTCGGGCTTTGTTCCTTGTCACCACACCATGCTCATCTTGCTTGTTGCGGAATACCCATTTGGTACCTACAACATTTTGATTAGGACGTGGAACTAAATGCCATACCTTATTCAATAGAGGAAACAAAAGAGTAATGTTCACAGAAATGAGAAACTCGAGATCTAGTGGTTACCCCCTTATGAATGTCACCAAGGATGGAGTTGACAGGGTGATCTCTTTGAATTGCTTGGTGGACTCTTGGGTGTGGAGGTCTTTGGTCCCTTATTTCTTGATCATCTTCCTTGTCTTGATCATCTTCATCTCCCCCTTGATCCATGTCCTCCTCTTGAGGTGGCTCATCCTCTTGATCTTCATCTTCATCATCTTGAGCCTGGTTCTCATCTTGATTTGGTGGAGATGCTTCCATGGAAGATGACAGTTGATCTAGTGCTTGTGTGGGCTCTTCGGATTCCTTAGGACACACATCCCTAATGGACATGTTCCTTAGTGCTATGCATCACTTGGGAGCCATTAGTCTCACCAAACACAATGTCACAAGAAACCTCAACTAATCCAGTGAATTTGTTGAAGACTCTATATGCCCTTGTGTTTGAGTCATACCCTAGTAAAAAGCCTTCTACAGCCTTAGGAGCAAATTTAGAACTTCTACCTCTTTTAATAAGAATAAAACATTTACTCCCAAAGACTCTAAAATATGAAACATTGGGCTTTTTACTAGTGAGGAGTTCATATGATGTCTTCTTGAGGATTCGATGAAGATATAACCGGTTGATGGAGTAGCAGGCGGTGTTAATCGCCTCAGCCCAAAACCGGTCCGGTATCTTGTACTCATCCAGCATGGTTCTTTCCATGTCGAGTAGAGTTCTATTTTTCCTCTCCACTACACCATTTTGTTGAGGTGTGTAGGGAGAAGAGAACTCATGCTTGATGCCCTCCTCAGGAAAACCTTCAATTTGTGAATTCTTGAACTCCATCCCATTGTCGCTTCTAATCATTTGATTCTCAATCCGAACTCATTTTGAGCCCGTCTTAAGAATCTCTTTAAAGTCTCTTGGGTTTGTGATTTTTCTTGCAAAAAGAATACCCACGTGAAGCGAGATTAATCATCCACAATAACTAGACAGTACTTACTCCCGCCGATGCTTATGAAAGCGATCGGGCTGAATAGGTCCATGTGGAGTAATTCAAGTGGCATGTCTATTGTCATGATGTTTTTTGTGTGGATGATGGACTCCAACCTGCTTTCCTGCTTGACAAGCGCTACAAATCCTGTCTTTCTCAAAATGAACATTTGTTAGTCCTAAAATGTGTTCTCCCTTTAGAAGCTTATGAAGATTCTTCATCCCAACATGGGTAAGTCGGCGATGCCAGAGCCAACCCAGGTTAGTCTTAGCAATTAAGAAAGTGTCTAGTTCAGCTTGATTATCATTAAAATCAACTAAGTATAGCTGACCATCTAGCACTCCCTTAAATGCTATTGAATCATCACTTTTTCTAAAGACAGTAACACCTACGTCAGTAAATAGACAGTTGTAGCCCATTTTGCATAATTGAGAAACGGAAAGCAAGTTGTAATCCAAAGAATCTACGAGAAAAACATTGGAAATAGAATGGTCAGGAGATATAGCTATTTTACCCAAACCTTTAACCAAACCTTGATTTCCATCCCCGAATGTAATAGCTCTTTGGGGGATCTTCATTTTTCTCATATGAGGAGAACATCATTTTCTCCCCTGTCATGTGGTTTGTGCACCCGTTATCGATTATCCAACTTGAGCCACCGGATGCATAAACCTACAAAACAAATTTAGGCCTTGTTCTTAGGTACCCAAATGGTCTTGGGTCCTTTCACATTAGAAATAAGCACCTTGGGTACCCAAACATAAGTCTTTGGACTCTTGTGTTTGCCCCCAACAAATTTGGCAACTACTTTGCCTGATTTGTTAGTTAAAACATAGGAAGCATCAAACGTCTTAAATGAAACATTATGCTCATTTGATGCATTAGGAATTTTCTTTTTAGGCATTTTAATATGAGTTGTATGTCTAGAGCTAGAAGCCTCATTTTTATACATGAATGCATGATGAGAAACATTGTGAGGTTTCCTAGCATGAATCTTCCTAATTTTGTGTTCGGGATAGTTTGCTGGATATAAAATGTAACCCTCACTATACTGAACCATGTGAGCCTTACCCTTAACAAAATTAGATAATTTCTTAGGGGCATTAAGCTCGACATTGGATTGGTTCCCTTGTTGGAATCCAATGCCATCCTTAATGCCAGGGCGTCTCCCATTATAAAGCATGCTTCTAGCAAATTTAAATTTTTCATTTTCTAACTCATGCTCAGTAATTTTAGCAGTTAATTTAGCTATGTGATCATTTTGTCATTTAATCATGGCAAGGTGATCATCCATAGCATCAATATTAACATCTCTACATCTAGTACAAATAGTAACATGATCAATAGTAGATGTAGAAGGTTTGCAGACATTCAATTCTTCTATCTTAGCATTTAAATTATCATTCTCAATTTTAAGACTAGAAATTGACTCATTGCAAACATTCAACACTTCAATCTTAGAAATTAAACTAGCATTCTCAGTTCAAAGACTTGAAATTGAATCACGACAAATGTTAAACTCCTTAGATAAGTTTTCACATTTTTCTACTTCCTGAGCATAAGCATTTTTCAACTTAACAAATTTTTTATTTTCCTTAATGAGCAAGTCTTCTTGGCTTTCCAAGATGTCATCCTTCTCGTTAATGGTTTCAATTAATTCATTTAATTTTTTCTTTTGTTCCATGTTAAGGTTGGCAAAAAGAGAAAGTAAATCATCTTCATTATCGCTTGAACTACCCTCATCACTAGATGTAGTTGTAATACCCACTTTGTAAGAAACATCTAAAGGGAGAAATTATATTCCTTTATATATGTGTGTGTTATCTCTATTTATCATTTCACGTGGACACCTCACTTGAACAAATAAATGATTAGTAAAAGACATGCCACTAAATCATGCATCATGCTGGACTTTATTTGTGTGTGCATATGTGAGTAATAAAATTTATAAAAAGACAATAATGTTCACTTTGGAATTCATACTTAAATTGGAATCCTAGAAATTGGAGAAAAGAGAAGCACTAATAATCACAAAATAAATATTTAAAATAGATAAGTTGACCCCATGCCATGTTTGGGGTGGACATCTATTGTTAAGATAAGTCTATCACAAGGATTGGATTTGAATGGAATTTAAATTTATGAATTTGAAAGTTTAAAAGGAAAAGAAAAAGAAAATAAAAAGAAGAAACATCGCTTGGGCTCAAACACTAGGGGGTCACCCACTAAAGCAGCACGACCCATCTTACTGCGCAGGCGCACGCCGACACCACGGGCTCGCCTGGCCGGACTCACACGTGCGCGCGGGTCTGGCTCCCTCTCACTGCGCCACTTCCACGTGGGACCCACATGTCATCGCCCACCTGCACATTGGTTCTCTTCCACCTGCTGTTCTCGGACGCGTGCTGACCGAGCACGGCGCCGCGCAACGGAAACCGGGAATACCAGAGCTACTGGTGGCCGGACTCTCTGAATCAAGCGGCATATGGCCCGGCCCTGCATCCTGCTCTTCATTAAATCGTGCCTTCCTCTCTTCTCGCGCGTCAGCCACATACTAGCCAACTGCGTCGAACGCAACTCCTAGGAAACTTGGTAGCGTTTCACAAAATTGGAGGGAGTCGGGCCTCGGCGAGACTCTCGGGTGTGTTTTTAGGGGTCGGGTACTACTCTTGTGGATTGGGTGCGATGTGGAGGCCTCAGCACCGCCGTAATTGCTCGACGGAGTCGTGACCCCACCGCGCCGCCGCGAGATGCCATGGACCGCGCGCCTGCACGCACAACCGTCGGTAAGAACCACCCTCTCTTCTCCGCGTTTGTCTCCTCTAAGTGTAGGGTTGTTCCATTACGCAGTTGGGGTACCGGTGTGCCTCGCCATGGTCGCCGGAGGGGAGCGCCGGTGAGATTAGCGCCGCCGCGTGGTCCTGCCAGGGGAGAAATTTTGGGCGCTCCACGATGGCCGTTGGATTTCGCGGATGCGGCTCAGATTAGATGCTAAGTTACCGTTTCGCCGTATGGAATCGTGTTCGTCGATCGGTGTAACAACGACGTAGATCGGATCTAGGATTAATAAAATCTGCACCGTCGAATTATGATCCGATGCGCGGTATTGCGTACCGGTTCGGAGAAAGCCTGATTTAATTTGTGCCGTCCGGATCTAATCCAACGATTAGAATAGATCGATACCCCTTTGCCCTGTTGTTTTTACAGAAGAGACCTTCTGAAACTAGAAAATGAACTCGTCGTCCAGTATATTAGCGCTCTGAGTCACAGGAAGTTTTGTAGCTAGGCCCCTGCTGTTCTCGGATTTTGGCGCCCAATCTAGAGCTGATTTAAAGTGAATACATGAATTAGAAAATAGATTTTTAATATAGAAATAAGTGCTAGAATTTTTATAATTCATAGAAAATTCATATGAAATCCAAATTGATCCATTCCAGTTTTTAAAATTTAGTAATATTATTCTCTATCCCTTAGAGTCTCTGTTTTGACATGAAAATAGTAAGAAAAATAATTTCTCACTTAATCCTATTTTAAGCACATAGAACCTTTGGAAATTCATATCTTCAAATCTATAACTCCAAAAAATTATGATTCCTGTTCCTAGGGTTTTGTTTTAATGTGTATATTATTATTATGTATTTTGTTTACATGTTTGGTGTGATGTTAATTTTCTCTATATATTGTGCTTGTTTGTATTGTGGCGAGTAGAAGAGCCTATGACTGAGGATCCTGGTGCCCAGCAGATAGAAGTTGCTGAGCAGGAGCTCATTGAAGGCAAGTTGTGCCCTTGACCACTTTTTGTTACCCAATAATGTTCTTTATATTCATGTACCATGCATAGGCTTAATTTTGATGGGACCCAATAGACCACCCTAGACTGTTTATCACTTTACCTTGTTGTCCCTGAATCACTTGGGTAGTTTTGCTATTGCTTTACATGGTTTTGGGATAATATTTTATTACATCCATGTTCCAATTATTTTGTTATTCTATTTATGTTCATGTCAAGATAATTAATGTTAATTGGAACATGGAGCTTAACTTGAGAAACACGTGCCACCACAAGGATGGATCGGGACGCCCTTGGCTAACTAATTAGGAAAGCTAGTGAAAGACTACCTTACCCGAAAGGGGCAAGGGCAGTAGGGGAGTTGCATGCAAGGAGGTTCTCGGGTTGATTTTGCTGCTATGGCGGTCAGACGTGCGATTCTTGCAAGTGCTCTTCCCATAAACTGTAGCGGGTTTTCGGAAGCTAGTGGAACTTTGTAAAGGCCTCGTAGAGTTGCCCTGCCTTGCTTCCTTGGTAGAGGTGTATGGGAGTCACGATCTCTTAGCAGATGGGTAACATGACTTGTGGGTACAGGGTACAACCTCTGCAGAGTGTAAAACTGGTATACTAGCCGAGCTCACAGTCATGAGCAGCTTAGGACTCTCACGTGATTAATTTATGGAACTTAAATTCAATTTGTCATTTGCATTGGATGGGGTTATTTATTAATTTTGTTCTATTATTCTTATTATGGTTTGGTATTCACTTACATTTAGTAACTGCAAATAAAATTTGGCCAACTTATTAAAAGCAATGCTCAGCTTTAACCCATATTGTTGATCAGCCTTACACCTCACATGAACTTCCACCTTTGGTGAGTTCATGCCCACTGGTTTCCCCACAACTTGTTGAGCTATGATCACGTGTGAGCTCACCCTTGCTGTCTCACACCCCCACAGGAGAAGAACATGTGGTTCAGGAGGAGCCACAAAATGAGGAGTTCGATCTGATCTAGGTGGCGTTTTCCAATTGACTTATTGGCATCAAGGATGATCCTTAGTTTGTTTTATATTTATATTTTATTTTATAATAAGACTTGCGCTATGTAATAAATACTCTGATGTATTGTGACATTTATCTCTATACACTCTGTTATTATATATGTTGTCTTCTTTGGCGCATGTATGAGATGCATCCGGCTTTGTTCCTTAAAGCCCGGGTGTTACAATAGTATATTTGGGGGTACTTCTAGAATGTACCTTCTTCTTCTTGCCATCCTTTGCCATGAGACATTTGTGGCTGACGTTGGGGAAGAGGAGGCCTTTGTTGACGACGATGTTGGCGGCGTCCTCGTCAGAGGAGTAGGTGGAGCTCTCGTCGGAGTCTCATTCCCGGCATATGTGCACATCACCGCCCTTCTTCTTGTAGTATCTCTTCTTCTCCTTCTTCTTCCCCTTATTGTCTTCGTCCTTGTCACCTTCACTAGAAATTGGACATTTAGCTATGAAATGACCGGACTTACCACACCGGTAGCACAACCTCTTAGAGCAGGGCTTGTAATCCTTCCCCCTCCTTTGCTTGAGGATTTGGCGGAAGCTCTTGATGATGAGTGCCATCTCCTCATTGTCGAGCTTGGAGGCGTCGATTGGAAGCCTACTTGGTGTAGACTCCTTCTTTTCTTCTATCGATTTGAATGCGATGGGTTGCACCTCGGATGTAGAGGTGGTGCCTTGCTCCAAGTTGACAATATGTTTGGAGTCTTTGATCATAAGTTCAAGCTCACAAACTTGCCAATTACCTCCTCGAGAGACATCTGTTTATATCTAGGATCCCCATGTATTAATTGAACTTGAGTAGGATTACAAAATACGAGGGTTCTAAGAATAACCTTGACCATTTCATGGTCATCCCATTTTGTGCTTTCGAGGTTGCGCACTTGTCTGACCATCGTCTTGAGCCGGTTGTACATGGCTTGCGGCTCTTCCCCTTTGTTGAGGACGAATCGACTGAGTTCTCCCTCGATCGTCTCGCGCTTGGTGATCTTGGTCACCTCATCCCCTTCGTGCACGGTTTTGAAGACGTCCCAAATTTCTTTGGCGCTTTTTAACCCTTTGCACCTTATTATACTCCTCTTGACATAAAGAGGTGAGGAGTATAGAAGTTGCTTGGAAGTTAAAGTGTCGTATTTGGGCGGCCACGTCCGAGTCATAGTCCTTGTCCCCCACCTTTGGTGCCTGTGCTCCAAACTCAACAATATCCCAAATACTTCCGTGGAGTGAGGTTAGATGGTGCCTCATTTTATCACTCCACATACAATAATCCTCACCATCAAAATATGGTGGTTTGCCTAGGGGTACAGAAAGTAATGGAGTGTGTTTTGAAATACGGGGATAGAGTAGGGGCATCTTACTATACATATTGCGCTCATGGCGCTTAGAAGTAGTGGACGATTCAGAGCCGGACGTGGAGGGTGACGAAGAGTCGGTCTCATAGTAGACCACCTTCTTCATCTTCTTCTTCTTGTCACCCTTCTGATGTGATTTGATGGAGGAAGAGGATTCCTCCTTGTATTTGTTGCCTGACTCTCTCGATAGAGTCCTCCCCGAGCTTGTGGGCTTTTTGCCGGTCATGATCTCCCTCTTGGCGTGATCTCCAGACATCACTTCGAGTTGGTTAGGCTCTTAATGAAGCACTGGCTCCGATACCAATTGATAGTCGCCTAGAGGGAGGGTGAATAGGCGAAACCTGAAACTTATAAACTTAAACTTGCACTAAGGCCGGTGTTGGTGGGAAAATCCTCCAGCTGGGTGGCGGAATGCACCCGCCCTAATCCTAAGATGAGGAGGGGGCCTAAGCGCTCGCCTGTTTGGTGAATTCTGGATGAACACAAGAACACTCGAGGGTTTATAGTGGTTTAGGCTGCTGGAGCGTAATACCCTACCTCCACTGTCCGTAAGTTGTATTGACCGTGTCCCTTGTAACGTTGTCTCCCCTCCCTTTTATAGTTTAAGGGAGGTACATACAAGGATGCTGAGCTCCGACATGCGGGCCCATGAGCATAATAGAAGGATTACATTATGTGAATAATTAATGCTGACAACACACATGAGTAGAGGCGTATAGGCGGAGCCATTCAGATTCCCTCCGCCTTATTAACACATGAGTAATCAGCGGGAGTCATGATGACTGCAGTCCATGCGGCATTGATAAGCAGCGACCCTTTTCTTGGAAACATGCGAGTAATGGTGAGTCATTGTCCTTGCTATGGTAATGTGTGAGTAACTGCCTGTCACTGGAATGGACATGCACACGTCTTATCCGTAATGAATGCAAAGACACGCGTAGCCCAGAGGCTTCATGCCAGGTTCCACCCGTTGGCTTAGGCTGCGCGCAGTAGGCCACGTGGCAGCATCGGGTCTCCGCCTGGGCGGGGAGCAGGAGTGTGTGTGATAAGGTCTGGATCCCACTAGATCAGGTCTGGACACGTGTCGGCACCGGACCCCTGCTTGGGTCCTGATTAAGGCCCGGGTATGTTCTGTCCTGGAACCCTGGGACCCCACTGTGGGCAGCCCGGACCCCATACGGGGGGTCCAGATCCCATTCCAGGGGTCCGGTTCGCACACGTGGAGGTCCTGGACCAAACTTGGAGGCCTAGACCGTATATACATGGGTCCGACACTTTCCCATGGGGGTCCGGACTCACTTGTGATGCCTCAGAGTATGTCACTTTCTCTGGACACATGGCGGCACCGAACCTGCCCATGTGGTGGGGTCAGGTGCTGTTGCTGGCCCAGAGCAGTCACCCGAGGCTGGGGCGAGTCATGGCCTGGTCCCACATACAACTCTTTTACCACGCGGCTAAAAGTAGCCGCATGGGTACTGTGTTTTTATACAGCAGTAAGGGGTACCCTAGTTTCAGGGTACCGACAGTGGCCCCCGGGCCCACCTTAATGGAGCATGTGAGCCTGCAGGTGGGGCCAAAGCTTATACCTTGCCTCAACATGGCCTGATTGGTGATTGGCGTGCTGTTTTAGCATGTCTGCTGATGCACCCACTGTCAATCCACCTTCGGTCACGTCAACTGCCATATCTGTCCCCGTGGCTGACTGACCCACGGTCCCCACGCCTGGTGGTTTCATCGGGCCACGCACGAGACGCCTCGTTGCCGCTGCATTGGTTTAAAAATAACCTTTTGTCTTCCACAGCGGCCCCAAGGAGGCGTGCTATCGCGTGCGGCGATTCACACCCTGCTCTTTTCGCACCCGAAATCCGGCACACAAACTATATGACCTATGGACCCAGGCCCCTGTGTCATAGACTGTGCTGCCTGGGTCCTAGGGGCCCGTCGAACGGGATTTCCTGCGGCGATTCAGGGGCATGCGGGAGAGTTTCCCTGAAAAGGATTCAGTTTTCCCTGAAAAAGGATTCACCCCGCGTGCAGCAGTTACCTTTTCGCATTCTCTCCCAATCGGCTGTGCCCCTTTGCCTTCGTGCTCCTCTGTTCCACGCCCGCACCGCCGCACACGTCATGGCTTCGCTCGATCATCCTGATCGCTTTCAGGCTGAGGAGGAGCTCAATCTGGTGCGTGGCCTGCTTGGGTGGAGCGCGCCAGGGCTCGCTGGAAGGATCCGTGCCGGCGCTGTCCCCCTTGGCAATCTCGTCGCCGGGGAGTTTGTGCTGTTCACCACATACATTTCTTGCGGGTTGGCGCTGTCGATTTCTCCCTTCTTCCTACTACTGCTGGAGGAGTTCGGGCTTTGGCTTCAACACCTCACGCCCCACTCCGTCCTTCAGGCAGCGATCTTCGTCCACCTCTGCGAGATGTTTGTAGGTGTGGCCCCCTGCACTTCCCTCTTCCGCTATTTTTTCGTGCTGGTCAGGTCCGGGAAGACTAGGGACCACATCGGTGCCTACTACTTTCAGATGAGGCTAGATCCAGCCATAGTCTACATCCCCACCTTTGGTGGTGCGAGGTGGGAAAACTGGCGCAGCGACTGGGTGATTGCCAGCACCGAGGCCAACGACCGCCTCATCCTGCCGAGCAATGGGCTAGCACTCGACCGCAAGCAATGGAGGACCAAGCCATCCCTCTCGCCAGAGTTCCTGCCCATATTGGACAGGATCAAGATCTTGGCCACGGGCGGCCTGACATCAATGCACGTGGTCGGCGATCTCCTGAAGCGCCGGATCGCGCCGCTGCAGAAGAGGCCACGCCTGTCCTGCTGGTTCACTGGCCCGAATGACATCTGTAGGATCCAGCGTGGGCCGAGTACCGATCTATCCTGGGACAAGCTAGAACTCCTGGTGGGGGGATTACTGGGGAGACTTTTGTCCCTGAATCCCTGATACTCCCCAGGACATCTCGGCGCTCTGTGCTGACCCAGGCCTGAGGACGGCGATCCTGGCCACGTTGCCGACCCTCGATGACTGCGGTGTGGCGGTTCGCCAGACCGGCGGCCGGGACCCCCTCCGCGGGATCCGGATCTTTGATGCACTAGCTGGGGGTCCCCAGCCCGTCGGTGTGGCTCCCAGCACCAATCCCGCCATGGCCCCCAGCCCCTTGGACAAGGGCAAAGGGGCTGCAAGCAGTGCCTCCGCCCTAGGTAGCTCCGGGGGTCGGAGGAGGAGAGGCGACGCAGGCTGCATTGCGCTGACGGGTCGCTCATTTCGGAGCCCACCCAGAAGCGCCAGAAGGCTGCAGATGGGACCAAGAGGGCCAGCTCCTAGGCCCACGACGCGCAGAGGCGCGTCAGTTCCCCGATCCTGCCGCCACCACCACCATCCGGTGGTGATCACCCCCAGGAGCTCCAGCAGCAGCAATAGCAACAACAACAACAGCAGGAGGGGCAGCAGAAGTGACCTCAGCAGCAGCAGCAGCCACAGCCAGTGCGGCAACAGCATCAGGAGCGGCAATCGCCTCGCTTCCAGGGTCACTGGAAAGTCCAGGGCCCCAAGTAAGTGTAGTCCCTTTTTCCACGAGCCTAATCATCATGCCGACAAGTCTTAACCCATCATCTGTTTGCCAGGGCTTCTTCCTCCGCTGCTCCCAAGGCCATGCCTCCTCCGCCAGATACCAGGCCCACCAACGGGTCTGGCTCTCAGCAGCAGGAATCTGCTGAGGGTGGTGCTGGCGGTCCGCTCCCAGCTGCTGCCAGGACAGCGCCACCGGCCTCCCATGCCCCAGCTGGGGATTCGGCGGTAGTGGCGTCGGCGTCAGGCGGCGTCGCTGCGGCGGAGAAGGCCCTAGCTGGGGGATCTGTGCCCATTCCCAATAGTGGGGGTGACATAGGGGGCGCGTCCAGCTACATCCCCCTACCTGCTCCGGAGGAGATGGAGGTGGTATTTGGGCGGCGACTCCGGTCAGGTGCCGAGCGAGAAGCGGCGCCAGTCCCCCTCCCTCGCATGTTGTCCCGCGCCCACCAGGTTCTTAGTGAAACTGAGGCAGCAATCTTACGGGAGTGGGACGCACTTGAAGCTGAGTACCAGCGCCTCAGTGACTGGCGCACCCAACTGGAGGAGGGCACCAAGTCAGTGTCCCGGTAGTTCACCTCCGAGCGGTCCCAACTCGAGCGGGACCGCAAGGAGTACAAAAAAGACCTCTAGAGGGTGTGTGCCAAGGAGCTGGAGGCGACCGGAGGGAGAAGAAAGTGGCCAGGAGGGAGGAAGCCGTGACCTAGAGGGAGGCCCTCATGACGGAGTACCAGACCAAATTGAGTGCTCTGGACAAGACTGTAGAAGCCCAGCGGGCCCAGCAGGTAAAGGCCGTGGAAAGGCTGTAGAAATGGCAGCAAGAGCTTGAGGGCAAGGCCAGCGATGTCGCCCTCGCCGAGGAAAACCTTAAGGAGAAGGAGCTGTCCTTGGACAGGCGGGAGACGGATCTCGCCAGGCGAGAGACAGATCTCACCTTCAGAGAAGGAATGCTCACCCGGTGTGGTGAGTTGCTGGCCGAGCATGAGCTCGAAGTAGAGGAAAAGGAGAGGAAGCTGGAGGAGCAGATCCGCCAGTTCAATGCGGCGCAGGGGGCGACAGGTCCCCAGGCGATGGAGGCCACCAGAAAGGCCCTCGAAGATCTCCAAGCAGAACACCACGCCGAGGTCTAGCGCATTGCCAAGTGGGTCGGTGAGGCAAGCACGACACTGGTGCCACTAGGGATGAGCCCCATCCTAGTGTCGGAGCCGCTAGTGTCGATCTCCGATGCCCTCCCGGTGCTGGATTCTGCCGCCGATTGCCTCCGGTGCCTGGATCAGATCCTCGGTGCCCGCCTGGAGGCAGAGGGTAGCAAGCTCTGCCGAGCGGTGGTAAACTATGTCCTGACGTGCTTCCGGAGTCACGACCCTGCCATATCCTTGGCGCCGGTGATTGATGGTCTGGTAGCCGCCACAGAAGATGTCGCTCGGGAGAGTGTTCAAGATGCAGTGGAGATGGTGGCTGTGCGCTTTTAGCGTGATCCTGCCGACATCGAATAGCTGAACCTGTAGAGACAAGGCGAGGTTTCCGCTGGGGGCGGCTGTAATAACTTTTGGCCATGTAACATATTTTAAGAACTGTTAATCAAGTAGAACTGGAACTTATCTGTATGTTATTTGCCCTTGTTATGTGTAGCGTCATCAACTTCTCTCTGGTACTTGGCCCCTCTAGGAGTTAGGCTCGACGTGTCGAGGATGGATACCAGTATACCAAGGAAAAAATTGGTGGCCCGGCCCCTAGGAGGTAGTCTCTACAGTTTGAGACTACCTACCTCTGGACTGGGAGCTGGACCTACACACAGCTTCGGCTTTGAAATCTTAGGAGCACACCCATAGGACCCATCATCTGGTATATTTCATCCTTTGATTCGTGCAATAGGACCTGCAGGATTTAGCCTGGGAAGCCAAGCCATATTCCCAGACCCACAGGATCACAGTTCCAAATACTTCCCGTTGCAGAGTGGTGGAGCGTGCAGGCTTAGGGTACGGAACCATGCTAAGCAGCTACACAGCTCTGGACCACTCCAGGAAACGAGCGCCCATTCTCTAGAACTGGACCCCAGGTTGCCGGACCCCCTACAGCAATAGAGGGGTCCTGAACTGCAAGCCTGGCTACTCAATTCGGATGTTATCATACCAGCAAGGGTGGGAAACTGTATGGGTGTGTTACATAAAAAATAATGCTTGTAAACTGAAGTAGAATAAAACCATCACAAAAGCACATCTAGGGGGTAAATCTTTTCCTTATAACTTGATATACATGGGTGTAGACCAACAGACCGGGCTTACGAGGGCGGGCCTCACCGGATTGACGTACACATACGCGCAACCTAGTTAAATAGGAAGAAAACTCAACCTCCCAGTTTTGCTTTTATGGATAGAACTTACAGAGATGCTCTATATTCCAGGGATTGGGAAGAGGTACTCCTCCTGTTGTGGCAAGGCGGACACACCCGGGTCAGCATATTTCCGTCACCTTGAAGGGTCCTTCCCAACTAGGGGAGAGTTTGTGGAGCCCTTCTCGGTTCAGTACTCGCCTTAGGACTAGGTCCTCGACCCTGAGCTCCCTACTATGCACAAACCGCTGGTGGTAGCGCCTGAGCGCTTAGTTGTACCGTGCATTTCAGATCGCCGCTCGCCATCTACGTTCGTCGATGAAATCCACATCCTCTCGCCATAGTTGTTCCTGCATAGATTCATCGAAAGACTGGACCCGTGGCGAGCCCATAATGATTTCCGAGGGAAGACAGGCTTCAGCCCCGTAGACCAGGAAGAACGGGGTCTCCCCGGTAGCTCGGCTGGGTGTGGTCTGGTTCCCCCATAGTACGCACGGAAGCTCGTTGACCCAATTTGCACCATGCTTTTTTA
This sequence comes from Zea luxurians, assembly GCA_029449295.1. Classification (NCBI taxonomy): domain Eukaryota; kingdom Viridiplantae; phylum Streptophyta; class Magnoliopsida; order Poales; family Poaceae; genus Zea; species Zea luxurians. The sequence goes on from JAOPSE010000044.1 coordinate 1,357,672, forward strand.
AGCAGTCATAGGTGTGTGTCTTGAGTCCCCTGAGGATTTCTGCGTTTGCCCTCTTAGCCTGGCCGTTGCTCATGGATGAGCCACAGATGCAAAGCAGAGCTGGGTGCCGATGCCCTCGCAATACTCTTGGAAGAGTCGACTTTTGAACTGGGTCCCGTTGTCTGTAATGATATGGCTTGGGACCCCAAATCTACAGATAATCGACTTGAGGAAGGCAACAGCAGCACCCTGGGTGATACTGACCATAGGGGTGGCCTCTGGCCACTTTGTGAATTTGTCGATAGCGACGAAGAGGAAACGGTACCCGCCGACAGCCTTGGGGAATGGTCCCAGGATAACCACCCCCCATACGGCAAATGGCCAGGAGGGAGGAATCATTTGCAGAGCCTGAGCCAGTGTGTGTATCTGCTTTGCATGGAAATGACATGCTTTGTAGGACTTTACCATCTCAGCTACATCCTGGAGAGCAGTTGGCCAATAGAAGCCATGCCGGAAGGCCTTACCAACCAGTGTGCAGGATGATGAATGACTTCCGCACTCATCTCCATGGATCTCCGCGAGCAGCTCACGGCCCTCCTCCTGGGTGATGCACCGCATGAGAATGTCGTTGGCGCCACGGCGGTATAGATCCCCTTCTACCACCGTGTATTGTTTAGCCAACCGCACTATACGCTCTGCGGACACATGATCTTCAGGAAGGATATTTTCTTTCAGGTTGTCCCGGATCTCAGAGATCCATGCATCGGGACCACTCTGAGCTACTGGCTATGGCGCTAAGAGGTTGGCAGGACCCTCTGTAGCACACACAATCCTTGGTGGGTTCTGCAGATGGAACGCCATCGGGACCGCTAGCTTCGAGGTGCTAGTCTCGCCCCCTTCGCCTGGTTCGGCAGGCTGGGCGGTAGGTCTCAGCAGCTGCCTTTCGAAGACGCCCTCGGGCATGGGTGCCCAAGTTGATGCCCTCGTGGAGAGTTCATCTGTTGTTGAGTTGTTAGCCCGAGGAACATGTTGCAGTTCCAGGGCAATGAAATCCTTTTTCAGCTTCCTTACGTGGAGGAGGTAAGCTGCGAGCCTGGGCTCATTGCAGCTATATTCTCCACGGACCTGCTTGATAATCAGCTGGGAGTCCCCCTTCATGAGGAGCTAGCGGATCCCTAGGGATAGGGCCGCAGACAAGCCGAAAATTAGTGCTTCATACTCTGCCATGTTGTTGGTGGCCTTGAACTCAAGGTGCACCATGTACTTCACTTGATCTCCGCTTGGGTCGATGAGGACCACTCCAGCACAGCCACCCTGCTGGCGGGCGGATACGTCGAAGAAGAGCGTCCAGTGGGGCTCGGTGAAGACCGGAGCCTTGGGTTCCGCAGGTGTGGGGTCCGAATCGGGATCCAGACCCCCAGGAGAGCTTGGGGAAGGGGTCCATTCCACGATGAAGTCGGCAGAACCTAGCTCTTGACAGCGTGGCGAGGCTGGAAGTCCAGTTGGAACTCAGCAAGCTCCACGACCCACTTGGCGATGTTTCCTATGGCGTTAGAGTTGTGGAGAATGACCCTTAATGGGAAGGAGGTCACCACCACGACCCTGTGTGCCTGAAAATAGTGGCGCAACTTCTTGGACGCAACAAGTATAGCATAGATAAGCTTGTGCGTCTCTAGGTACCTGGCCTTTGCCTCATGGAGGACTTCGCTGACGTAGTAGACTGGCTTCTGGATGGTTCAGACCCCTGCGGTTGGTCCTGAGCCCTCAAACTCTTGAGCTTCCGTCACCATCGTGGTGGTCGGACCACCACCTTCTCCTAGGGGAACTTTTTTACTCCCCTGTGGATGTTGTGCCGTCCTTTCGACGACCAGCACCATGCTCACCACCTCTGTAGCCGCTGCAATGTATAAGTACAACGGCTCCCCTGGCTCTAGAGCTACTAGTATTTGTAGGGACACAAGGTGCTGCTTCAACTCTTGAAAGGCTCATTCTGCCTCGTTGGTCCAAGATAATGGGGCGGACTTCCGTAATAGCTTGAAGAAGGGTAGCGCCCTCTTGGCCAGGCTTGAGATGAAGCGGCTAAGCGCAGCCAGTGACCCCGTAAGCTTCTGGACGTCCTTGATTCGGGCCGGAGGCCTCATTGTCTCAATTGCTTTGATCTTCTCTGGATTTGCTTCAATGCCCCGGTGCGAAACCAGGAATCCCAGCAACTTCCCTGTGGAGACACCAAAGACGCACTTTTTCGAGTTCAATCTCGTGCGCATTGCCCGCAGCTTGTCAAAGACCAGGGTTAAGTCTTCCACTAGGGTCGACCCTCTCTTAGTCTTGACCACGATGTCATCAATGTATACCTCTATCATGTCCCTAATCAGGTCCCCAAAGGTCTTACTCATTGCCCGTACAAATGTCGGCAAGGCGTTTTTTAGACCGTAAGGCATTACAACATAACAGTAAAGCCCATCCACAGTTACAAAAGCAGTATGCTTCCTATCTTGCCTAGACATCTGGATTTGATGGAAACCAGAGTAAGCATCTAGAAAGGACAGGAGGTGGCACCCGGAGGTAGAATCCATGATTTGATCTATTCATGGAAGTGGATATGGGTCCTTGGGACATGCCTTATAGAGGTTGGTGTAGTCGATGCACATCCAAAGCTTCCCGTTAGCCTTGGAAACAATGACTGGATTGGCCAGCCATACTGGGTGATGGACCTCTGCGATGAAGCCAGCGCGCAGCAGCTTCCGGACCTCCTCACGGATGAAATCCTGCCACTCAATGGACTGTTTCTGAGGCTTCTGACTCACCGGTTTGGCATCTGGGTGGGTCTTCAGATGGTGCTCGATCACCTCCCTAGGGATCCTAGGCATTTGCGACGGTTCCCATGCGAATACGTCGGTATTTGCCTAGAGGAAGGCAACGAGCACGATTTCCTATTTCTCCTCCAGATTGCCCGCGATGCGAGTGGTATGGGAGGAATCCACGCCGACCTGGATGGTCTTGACGGGACCACCGTTTGCTCCAGATGGTTGCACCTTAGGCACCTTGGTAGGCGCCTTGGTATAGGAAGTCGAGGGGTCCCTCCCCCCGTCATCCGGGCGAGCGGTTTCTGCCGCCAGGGCGTGCAACTTCTCGACAGCTGCAAGCGCAGCGAGGCGGTCGCCCCGCACGGTGAGGACCCTAGCAGGGAATGGCATCTTGAGGACCAAGTACCCATAATGGGCAATGGCCATGAACTGGTACAGAGCCGGCCTGCTGAAAGGGAAATAGGCTTACACCTTTTCCTAATTGATTTTGGTGGTTGAATTGCCCAACACAAATAATTGGACTAACTAGTTTGCTCTAGATTATAAAGCTTTACAGGTGCCAAAGGTTCACAATAAACCAATAAATAGACCAAGAAAGGGTTCAAACAAAAAGAGCAAAAGACAATCGAAGTGTGCCCTGGTCTGGCGCACCGGACTGTCCGGTGCACCAGGGAACCAAACTCCAAACTGCTCACCTTCGGGAATTCTGGGAGCTGCTCCGCTATAATTCACCAGACTATCCGGTGTGCCAGCAGAGTAACGGCTACTACAGCGCCAACGGTCGTTTTCAACAGGCATTAATGCGCTATAGTGTGCGCAGAAGTCAGAGCAGAGCCAGAAGGCGCACTGGACAATGTACAGGACCTGTTTGGTGCACCACCAGGCTGTCCGGTGGCCCAGAAGACAGAAGCTCCAACGGTCAAACCCTAACGGTCGGGTGACGTGGCTGGCGCACCGGACAGTGTCCGGTGGCGCACCGGACTGTCCGGTGCGCCATGCGACAGCAGCCTCCACCAAACGACTAGTTTGGTGGTTGGGGCAATAAATACCCCCAACCACCCACCATTCATTGCATCCAAGTTTTCAGACTTCCTACACCTTACAAGAGCTATAGCATTCAATACAAGACACACCAAAGAGATCAAATCCTCCCCCAAGTCCAAAGATCATTCCAATCAATTATTGACTAGTGAGAGAGTGACTTGTGTTCATTTGAGCTCTTGCGCTTGGATTGCTTCTTTTCTTTCTCATTCTTTCTTGTGATCAACTCAATTGTAACCGAGGCAAGAGACACCAATTGTGTGGTGGTCCTTACGGGGACTTAGTGTCCCGTTTGATTGAGAAGAGAAGCTCACTCGGTCTAAGTGACCGTTTGAGAGAGGGAAAGGGTTGAAAGAGACCTGATCTTTGTGACCACCTCAACGGGGAGTAGGTTTGCAAGAACCGAACCTCGGTAAAACAAATCACCGTGTCATTTGTCCTATTTGCTTGTGATTTGTTTTTCGCCCTCTCTTTCGGACTCGAATTTAATTCTAACGCTAACCCCGGCTTGTAGTTGTGCTTAAAGTTTGTAAATTTCAGATTCGCCCTATTCACCCCCCTCTAGGCGACTTTCAATTGGTATCAGAGCCCGGTACTTCATTAGAGCCTAACTGCTCGAAGTGATGTCGGGAGATCACGCCAAGAAGGAGATGGTGACCGGCGAGAAGCCCGCCACAAGCCATGGGCAGGCTCCATCCGGGGAGTCCGGCAACAAGGTGAAGGGATCCCCTTCACATGACAAGTCGCGTCGGAGAAGTGACAAAAAGAAGAAGATGAAGAAGGTGGTCTACTACGAGACCGACTCTTCATCGCCATCCACTTCCGGCTCCGACACGCCGTCTGTAACTTCTAAGCGCCATGAGCACAAGAAGTTTAGTAAGATTCCCCTACACTACCCTCGCATTTCTAAACGTACTCCATTACTTTCCGTTCCATTAGGCAAACCACCGGTTTTTTACGGTGAAGATTATAACATGTGGAGTGACAAAATGAGGCATCACCTAACCACACTCCACACTAGTATTTGGAACGTTGTTGAGTTTGGTGTACAGGTACCATCCGTAGGGGATGAGGACTATGATTCGGATGAAGTTGCCCAAATCCAGCACTTCAACTCACAAGCCACCACAATACTCCTCGCCTCTCTAAGTCGAGAGGAGTATAACAAGGTGCAAGGATTGAAGAGCGCCAAAGAGATTTGGGACGTACTCAAAACGGCTCACGAAGGAGATGAGGTGACCAAGATCACCAAAAGGAAGATGATCAAGGGGGAGCTCGGTCGTTTCATGCTTCACCAAGGAGAAGATCCACAAGCCATGTAGAACCGGCTAAAGACCTTGGTGAACCAAGTGCGCAACCTTGGGAGCACCAAGTGGGATGACCATGAGATGGTCAAGGTTATTCTAAGATCACTAGTTTTTCTTAATCCTACTCAAGTACAATTAATTCATTGTGATCCTAGATACAAACTAATGTCTCCCGAGGAAGTGATAGGTAAATTTGTGAGCTTTGAACTAATGATCAAAGGCTCCAAAAAGATCATCGAGCAAGGCGCATCCTCCTCCATGCCCAAAGCACAACCCGTTGCATTCAAAGCAACGGAGGAGAAGAAAGAAGATTCTACTCCAAGTAGAATCCCCATCGATGCCTCCAAGCTCGACAACGAGGAAATGGCGCTCATCATCAAGAGCTTCTGCCAAATCCTCAAGCAAAGGAGGGGGAAGGACTACAAGCCCCGCTCCAAGAAAGTTTGCTACAAGTGTGGTAAGCCCGGTCATTTTATTGCAAAATGTCCATTATCAAGTGATAGTGACAGGGGCAACGACAAGAAGGGGAGAAGAAAGGAGAAGAAGAGGTACTACAAGAAGAAGGGCGGCGATGCCCATGTTTGCCGGGAGTGGGACTCCGATGAGAGCTCCACCGACTCCTCCTCCGACGAGGACGCCGCAAACATCACCGTCACCAAGGGTCTTCTCTTCCCCAACGTCGGCCACAAGTGCCTCATGGCAAAGGACGACAAAAGGAAGAAGGTAAAATCAAAATCCTCCACTATATATGCAACATCTAGCGATGAGGCTAATTCTAGTGATGATGAGAACATGCAACAAAAGGAAAAATTAAATGAATTGATTAGTGCTATTCATGAGAAGGATGAACTCTTGGATAGCCAGGAGGACTTCCTAATTAAAGAAAACAAAAAGCATGTTAAAGTTAAAAATGCTTACGCTCTAGAAGTGGAAAAATGTGAGAAACTAACTAGTGAGCTAAGCACTTATCATGATTTGATTTCCAACCTTAGAGCCGAGAATGCTAGTTTTATTGCTAAGGTTGAGAGCTCAAATGTTTGTGATGATTCAATTGTTAGTCTTAAAAATAATAATGCTAATTTAATTGCTAAGATTAATAAATTGAATGCATCTCTTGCTAGCCTTAGAAGTGAAAATGAAAAATTAATTGCTAAGGCTAAAGACTTAGAAGTTTGCAATGTTTCCATTTCAAATCTTAGAGATGAGAACAATATTTTACATGCTAAGATTGTTGAGTTAAAAACTTGCAAACCCTCTACATCTACCATAGAGCATGTTACTATTTGCACTAGATGTAGAGATGTTAACATTGATGCTATTCATGATCACATGACTATGATTAAACAACAAAATGATCATATAGCAAAATTAGATGCTAAAATTGCCGAGCATGAATTAGAAAACAAAAAATTTAAATTTGCTCGTAATATGCTTTATAGTGGGAGACGCCCTGGCATCAAGGATGGCATTGGCTTTCAAAAGGGAGACAATGTCAAACTTAATGCCCCTCCTAAAAGATTGTCAAACTTTGTTAAGGGCAAGTCTCCCATGGCTCAAGATAACGAGGGTTACATATTGTACCCTGCCGGTTATCCCGAGCACAAAATTAGGAGAATTCACTCTAGGAAGTCTCACTCTGGCTCTAATCATGCTTTTATGTATAAGAGTGAGGCATCTAGTTCTAGGCAATCAACCCATGCTAAATTGCCTAAGAAGAAAACTCCTAGTGCATCAAATGAACCTAGCATTTCATTTAAGACTTTTGATGCATCGTATGTTTTGACTAACAAATCCGGCAAAGTAGTTGCCAAGTATGTTGGGGGCAAACACAAGGGGTCAAAGACTTGTGTTTGGGTACCCAAAGTTCTTGTATCTAATGTCAAAGGACCCAAAACCGTTTGGGTACCTAAAATCAAGAACTAAATTTGTTTTGTAGGTTTATGCATCCGGGGGCTCTAGTTGGATCATCGACAGCGGGTGCACAAACCATATGACAGGGGAGAAGAAGATGTTCTCCTGCTACGAGAAAAACCAAGATCCCCGACGAGCTATCACATTTGGGGATGGAAATCAAGGTTTGGTCAAAGGATTGGGTAAAATTGCTATATCTCCTGACCACTCTATTTCCAATGTTTTTCTTGTAGATTCTTTAGATTACAATTTGCTTTCTGTTTCTCAATTATGCAAAATGGGCTACAACTGTCTTTTTACGGATATAGGTGTTACTGTCTTTAGAAGAAGTGATGATTCAGTAGCATTTAAGGGAGTGTTAGAGGGTCAGCTATACTTAGTAGATTTCAATAGAGCTGAACTCGACACTTGCTTAATTGCTAAGACTAACATGGGTTGGCTCTGGCACCGCCGACTAGCCCATGTTGGGATGAAGAATCTTCATAAGCTTCTAAAGGGAGAGCACATTTTGGGACTAACCAATGTTCAATTTGAGAAAGACAGGGTCTGTAGCGCATGTCAGGCAGGGAAGCAAGTTGGTGTTCATCATCCACACAAGAACATCATGACAACTGACAGGCCACTCGAGCTACTCCACATGGATCTATTCGGCCCGATTGCTTACATAAGCATCGGCGGGAGTAAGTACTGTCTAGTTATTGTGGATGATTATTCTCGCTTCACTTGGGTATTCTTTTTACAGGATAAATCTCAAACCCAAGAGACTTTAAAGGGATTCTTGAGACGGGCTCAAAATGAGTTCGGCTTAAGGATCAAGAAAATTAGAAGCGACAACAGGACGGAGTTCAAGAACTCTCAAATCGAAGGTTTCCTTGAGGAGGAGGGCATCAAGCATGAGTTCTCTTCTCCCTACATGCCACAACAAAATGGTGTAGTGGAGAGGAAGAATAGAACTCTATTGGACATGGCAAGGACCATGCTTGATGAGTACAAGACTTCGGATCGGTTTTGGGCCGAGGCGGTCAACACCGCGTGCTACACCATCAACCGGTTATATCTACACCGAATCCTTAAGAAGACATCCTATGAACTCCTAACCGGTAAAAAGCCCAATGTTTCATATTTTAGAGTCTTTGGTAGCAAATGTTTTATTCTTGTTAAAAGAGGTAGAAAATCTAAATTTGCTCCTAAGGCTGTAGAAGGCTTTTTACTAGGATATGATTCAAACACAAGGGCATATAGAGTCTTTAACAAGTCCTCTGGACTAGTTGAAGTTTCTTGTGACATTGTCTTTGATGAGACTAACGGCTCTCAAGTAGAGCAAGTTGATCTTGATGAGCTAGATGATGAAGAGGCTCCATGCGTCGCGCTAAGGAACATGTCCATTGGGGATGTGTGTCCTAAGGAATCCAAAGAGCCTCCACAAGCACAAGATCAACCATCCTCCTCCATGCAAGCATCTCTACCAACTCAAAATGAGGATGAGGCTCAAGATGATGAAGGAGAAGATCAAGAAGATGAGCCACCTCAAGATGACGGCAATGATCAAGGGGGAGATGCAATGATCAAGGGGGAGGATGAAGATCCAAGGCCGCCACACCCAAGAGTCCACCAAGCAATCCAACGAGATCACCCCGTCAACACCATCCTCGGCGATATTCATAAGGGGGTAACCACTCGATCTCGTGTTGCTCATTTTTGTGAACATTACTCGTTTGTTTCCTCTATTGAGCCACACAGGGTAGAGGAAGCACTTCAAGATTCAGATTAGGTGATGGCAATGCAAGAGGAGCTCAACAACTTCACAAGGAATGAGTTATGGCATTTGGTTCCACGTCCTAACTAAAATGTTGTAGGAACCAAGTGGGTCTTCCGCAACAAGCAAGATGAGCATGGTGTGGTGACAAGGAACAAAGCTCGACTTGTGGCCAAGAGATACTCCCAAGTCGAAGGTTTGGATTTCGGTGAAACCTATGCACCTGTAGCTAGGCTTGAGTCAATTCGCATTTTACTTGCCTATGCTACTTACCTTGGCTTCAAGCTTTATCAAATGGACGTGAAAAGTGCCTTCCTCAATGGACCAATCAAGGAAGAGGTCTATGTTGAGCAACCTCCTGGCTTTGAAGATAGTGAGTATCCTAACCATGTCTATAAACTCTCTAAGGCGCTTTATGGGCTCAAGCAAGCCCCAAGAGCATGGTATGAATGCCTAAGAGAATTTCTTATCGCTAATGGCTTCAAAGTCGGAAAAGCCGATCCTACTCTCTTTATTAAAACACTTGCAAATGATTTGTTTGTATGCTAAATTTATGTTGATGATATCATATTTGGGTCTACTAATGAATCTACATGTGAAGAGTTTAGTAGGATCATGACTCAAAAATTCGAGATGTCTATGATGGGGGAGTTGAAGTACTTCTTAGGATTTCAAGTGAAGCAACTCCAAGAGGGCACCTTCATTAGCCAGACGAAGTATATTCAAGACATTCTAAACAAGTTTGGGATGAAGGATGCCAAGCCCATCAAGACACCCATAGTAACTAATGGGATCTCGACCTCGACACGGGAGGTAAATCCGTAGATCAAAAAGTATACCGGTCGATGATAGGTTCTTTACTCTATTTATGTGCATCTCGACCGGACATTATGCTTTCTGTATGCATGTGTGCAAGATTCCAAGCCGATCCTAAGGAAGCTCACCTTAGGGCCGTAAAACGAATCTTGAGATACTTAGTTTATACTCCTAAGTTTGGCCTTTGGTACCCCAGGGGATCCACATTTGATTAAATTGGTTATTCAGATGCCGATTGGGCAGGGTGTAAAATTAATAGAAAGAGCACATCAGGGACTTGCCAGTTCTTGGGAAGATCTCTGGTGTCTTGGGCTTCAAAGAAGCAAAATTCCGTAGCTCTTTCTACCGCCGAAGCCGAGTATATTGCTGCAGGCCATTGTTGCGCGCAATTGCTTTGGATGAGGCAAACCCTTAGGGACTATGGTTACAAATTAACCAAAGTTCCTCTTCTATGTGATAATGAGTGTGCAATCCGCATGGCGGATAATCCCGTTGAGCATAGCCGCACTAAACACATAGCCATTCGGTATCACTTTTGAAGGGATCACCAACAAAAGGGGGATATCGAGATTGCATATGTTAACACCAAAGAACAATTAGCCGATATATTTACCAAGCCATTAGATGAGCAAACATTTACCAAACTTAGGCATGAGCTAAATATTCTTGACTCTAGGAATTTTGATTGATATTTTGCACACATAGCTCATTTATATACCTTTGATCATATCTCTTTCTTCGCTATTACTCATGTGGTTTTTCAAGTGTATTTCAAGCTAAGTCATAGATTGAAAGGGAAATGGAGTCTTCGGTGAAGACAAGGCTTCCACTCCACTCCATCGAATTATTCATTCTTCGCCATCACTCCACTCTCCAACTTTGGTATAAATCTTCACTCATATGCTATTTACCATAGGGGGAGAAAGTAGTTAGAAGGGCTCTAATGACTCCGTTTTTGGTGATTCATGCCAAAGGGGGAGAGAGTATTAGCCCAAAGCAAAAGGACCGCACCACCACCAATTTCAAAATTTTAGTCTTTTAATTTGTTTTTAAAGTAATGTTTTCAAATTGGTATCTTACTTATTGATATAATTTCAAATTGGTATACCCTCTTCAAAATTAATATCAAAACCCTCTTGAACACTAAGAGGAGGATTTCATTAAGGGGGAGTTTTGTCTAGTCAAAGGAAAAGCATTTGAAACAGGGGGAGAAAATTTCAATTCTTGAAAATGCTTCTCAAAATCCTATTCATTTACCTTTTGACTACTTTGCAAAAGAATTTCCAAAACATTTGCAAAACAAAACATGTGGTGCAGGCATGGTCCAAAATTTCAAATTAGAAGAAAGGCATCCATGCATATCTAGTAGAAATAATTATTGGTTTCATTCCAAGCAACCTTTGCACTTACATTATGCAAACTAGTTCAATTCTGCACTTTTATATTTGCTTTGGTTTGTGTTGGCATCAATCACCAAAAAGGGGGAGATTGAAAGGGAAATAGGCTTACACCTTTTCCTAATTGATTTTGGTGGTTGAATTGCCCAACACAAATAATTGGACTAACTAGTTTGCTCTAGATTATAAAGTTTTACAGGTGCCAAAGGTTCACAATAAACCAATAAATAGACCAAGAAAGGGTTCAAACAAAAAGAGCAAAAGACAACCAAAGTGTGCCCTAGTCTGGCGCACCAGACTGTCCGGTGTGCCACCGGACAGTGTCCGGTGCACTAGGGAACCAAACTCCAAACTGCTCACCTTAGGGAATTCTAGGAGCTGCTCCGCTATAATTCACCAGACTGTCCGGTGTAGCACCGGACTATCCGGTGTGCCAGTGGAGTAACGGCTACTACAGCGCCAACAGTCGTCTGCAACAGGCGTTAATGTGCTACAGTGCGCGCAGAAGTCAGAGCGGAGCCAGAAGGCGCACCGGACAGTGTACAGGACCTGTCCGGTGCACCACCGGACTGTCCGGTGGCCCAGAAGACAGAAGCTCCAACGGTCGAACCTTAATGGTCGGGTGACGTGGCTGGCGCACCGGACAGTGTCCGGTGGCGCACCGGACTGTCCGGTGCGCCATGCGACAACAGCCTCCACCAAACGGCTAGTTTGGTGGTTGGGGCTATAAATACCCCCAACCACCCACCATTCATTGCATCCAAGTTTTCAGACTTCCTACACCTTACAAGAGCTATAGCATTCAATACAAGACACACCAAAGAGATCAAATCCTCTCCCAAGTCCAAAGATCATTCCAATCAATTAGTGACTAGTGAGAGAGTGACTTGTGTTCATTTGAGCTCTTGCGCTTGGATTGCTTCTTTTCTTTCTCATTCTTTCTTGTGATCAACTCAATTGTAACCGAGGCAAGAGACACCAATTGTGTGGTGGTCCTTGCGGGGATTTAGTGTCCCGTTTGATTGAGAAGAGAAGCTCACTCGGTCTAAGTGACAGTTTGAGAGAGGGAAAGGGTTGAAAGAGACCCGGTCTTTCTGACCACCTCAACGGGGAGTAGGTTTGCAAGAACCGAACCTCGATAAAACAAATCACCGTGTCATTTGTCCTATTTGCTTGTGATTTGTTTTTTGCCCTCTCTTTCGGACTCGAATTTAATTTTAACGCTAACCCCGGCTTGTAGTTGTGCTTAAAGTTTGTAAATTTCATATTCGCCCTATTCACCCCCCCTCTAGGCGACTTTCACCTGCCAATGATGGCATTGAAAAGGAGGTTAACCTCTGCAACGTCGAACTGGACGTTCTCAGTGCGGAAGTTCTCCTCAGTCCCGAATGTAACCGGGAGTGCGATGCTCCCAAGGGGATACACCGGTTGAGGGCCCACTCCGGAGAATGGGTGAGAGGGTCCTAGTCGGGATCCTGGGATCTTCAGCTGCTTGAACGCAGCATAACTGATGACGTTGAGCCCAGCCCACCATCAATCAGGACATGATGTAGCTTCATGTTGGCGATGACAGGGGCGGTGATGAGTGGTAGTATGCCAGCCCCTGCCATGTTTTTGGGGCAGTCGGATGCCCCGAATGAGATAGTGGTGCTTCGCCACCGCTGATGTGGGGCTGCCTTCGGGACCCCTGGGATCGTCAAAAGGACCTCACGGCGTAGGGACTTCACGTTCCTATGGGAGGTGAGCTCCCAGCTTCCGCCATACATCACGTACAGCTTCTTGCGGCGGTTGTTGTCATCACCAGAGTCAGAGTCTCCAGTGAGGATGTCCTTGAGGACTTGCTCGGGGGACTGATACCTGAGGTCCCGTTCTCCCGCTGCCATGTCACCTTCGTCGACCTTCTCCTTGCCAGGCCGGCGACGAGGCGGCGAGCCATCCTTGGAGGTCTGCTCGCGTCGCTCACTGATGCGCTTCGCGAGCTTGAGGATCTCTCGGCATTCTGAGGCGCTGTGGTGACTGTTGGGATGGATAGGGGCATGACCCACTATTACTTCCCTGTTGCCGTGAGCGCTTGTTGTGCTCGTCTCGGCCCCCAGCCACATCTGCGAGGACCGGGGCACCAGACTACGGCTTATCATGACCGCGGTTCTTCTTCTTCTTGCCATCGCCCTAGGTGGCGGCACCTGAGCTGTTTGTCTGGGTAACTCCAGTCTGCGGTGTCGAGTGCAATGCACGGCCCTCGGCAGCTCTAGCACATTTGTTGGCCAGAGCAAAGAGCGTAGTGACGGTTTCTACGTCATGCGCCACTAATTTCTCCAACATCTTCTCATCACGCACTCCCTATCGAAAAGCAGTGATAATGGAGGCATCAGAGATGCGAGGTATAGTCCCATCGTACCTTGGTAATCTTCTCATCACGCACTCCCTGTCGAAAAGCAGTGATAATGGAGGCATCGGAGATGCGAGGTATAGTCCCATCGTACCTTGGTAAAGCGGGAGATAAAAGCCCAGAGAGTCTCCCCGGGTTCCTGCCTTACTGCATGGAGATGAGCCTCCACACCGTGCTGCTGATAAGCACTGGCGAAGTTTGCTGTGAACCATGCATAGAGCTCTTCCCAGGAGTAGATCGACCCCGGGGTGAGGTTCATGAGCCAGGTCCGGGCCGGCCAGGTCAAGGCTACATGGAAGTAGCTTGCCATTACAACAGTGTTTCCACCAGCTGTCGTAATGACGGTGACGTAGACCTGCAAGAATTCCGACGGGTTTGACGTACCGTCGTACTTTTCTAGCAGGTGTGGCCGGAACTTGGGTGGCCAAGTCGCCGCGCGGAGATGATCCGCTAGCGTGGCACAGCCCACGCCAACCAATAGGACACCCGCCTGGATTCGAGCGCCCCTTAGTGTTTGTGGTGCAACTGGGGTGAAGTCTTGGTCGAGGTTGCGACCCTCGAAGTTTTGCCGGCGCTGACGCGCCCTCTCTAGAGAGACTCGAGCATCCTCGCCCGCATGCCTGCGGTTGAGCTCTGCCCGCAGGTCGTTAGTCTGTACACCCCTCACTGAGGGTGAGCGCACAGATGTTGATGCCTCACGTTGACGCCGGAATGATCAAGGCCTGGACCTGGCAGAGCCAGGATGGGCCATGCTGAGGAGACGATCGACATCTTCGCACCACTGCCTCATGGCCCCTAGCGAAGCCATGGAACTTGGGGGTTACGTAGCAACTCTCTGGCTACAGACAACGCCCCACCAGGAGCAGCCCTCGACTGAGCCCTGGATGTCTGCGCGGGCGTGTGCTGCTGCGCAGCGTGCATAGCAGCAGCACCAGGCGTAGGGCGGTTAGAGCCTCGTGGCACGGAAGATGCTGCCCCTTCCTCCATCAGGAAGTCCTCGGGAGACAAGTCGCGGTGCTCGACAATCTGAACCATTATGTCGAGCAAGAGAACAGGCGAAAAACCCAAGGCCAGGCCCCTACCTGGCGTGCCAAATGTCGGTGGGAAAATCCTCCGGCCGGGTGGCGGAATGCACCCGCCCAAATCCTAAGATGAGGAGGGGGCCTAAGCGCTCGCCTGTTTGGTGAATTCTGGATGAACACAAGAACACTCGAGGGTTTATAGTGGTTCAGACCGCTGGAGCGTAATACCCTACCTCCACTGTTCGTAAGTTGTATTGACCGTGTCCCTTGTAACGTTGTTTCCCCTCCCTTTTATAGTTTAAGGGAGGTACATACAAGGATGCTGAGCTCCAACATTCAGGCCCATGAGCATAATGGAAGGAATACATTTTGTGAATAATTAATGCTGACAGCACACATGAGTAGAGGCATATAGACGAAGCCATTCAGATTCCCTCTGCCTTAGTAACACATGAGTAATCAGCGGGAGTCATGATGACTGCAGTCCATAAGACATTGATAAGCAGTGACCCTTTTCTTGGAAACGCGCGAGTAATGATGAGTCATTGTCCTTGCTATGGTAACGTGTGAGTAACTGCCTGTCACTGGAATGGACAGGCGCACGTCTTATCCATAATGAATGCAAAGACGCGCGTAGCCCAGAGGCTTCATGCTAGGTTCCACCCGTTGGCTTACGCCGCGCGCAGTAGGCCACATGGCAGCATCGGGTCCCTGCCTGGGCGGGGAGCAGGATTATGTGTGATAAGGTTCGGATCCCACCAGATCAAGTCTAGACACGTGTCGGCACCGAACCCCCGCCTAGGTCCTGATTAAGGCCCGGGTATGTTCTATCCTGGAACCCTAGGACCCCACTGTGGGCGGCCCGAACCCCATACAGGGGGTCTGGATCCCATTCCAGGGGTCCGATTCGCACACATGGAGGTCCTGGACCAAACTTGGAGGCCTGGACCGTATATACAGGGGTCCGGCACTTTCCCATGGGGGTCCGGACTCACTGGTGATGCCTCAGAGTACGTCACTTTCTCTGGACACGTGGCGGCACCGGACCCGCCCATGTGGTGGGGTCATGTGCTGTTGCTGGCCCAGAGCAGTCACCCGAGGCTGGGGCGAGTCATGGCCTGGTCCCACATACAACTCTTTTACCACGCGACTAAAAGTAGTCGCGTGGGTACTGTGTTTTTATACAGCAGTAAGGGGTACCCTAGTTTCAGGGTACCAATAGCCGGGGTTAGCGTTAGAATTAAATTGGAGTGCGGAAGATAGTTCTCCTTGCTTAGAGTTGCTCAATCAATGCGGATGACCATTAGGAGCAAACTCAAATCAATATGAGCAAGGGAACTTTTAGAGAGGGAAAAACAAATCAACTGATTGACGAGTGAACACGGTGATTTGTTTTACTGAGGTTCGGTTCCAAAGAACCTAGTCCCCGTTGAGGAGGCCACAAAGGCCGGGTCTATTTCAACCCTTTCCCTCTCTCAATCGGTCACTTAGACCGGTTGAGTGCTTCTTCTTAATCTCACGGGTCACTAAGACCCCGCAAGGATCACCACACAATTAGGTGTCTCTTGCAAGCTTTACAAAACACTTAGAGAGTTTAGAGAGAGATGAAGAAAGCACTATTAAGAAAACCAAGCATCAAGAGCAACAAATGAAACACGAATCACTCTCTCTCAAGTCACTAATCACTAATGATCACTTGTCTCAATTATGGAACTTGGAGAGATTTGAAGCTTTGATTGTGTCTTAGAATGGATTGCTAGCTCTTGTATTGAATGTGTATGAGTGGAGTGCTTGGGTGTAGAAAATGGAGGTGGTTGGGGTTGTATTTATAGCCTCCAACCACTTCCTAGCTGTTGCTCCTTTTCTGCTGACCGCGGACGGTACGCGCCCCAAGTCTGGACGGTCCGCCCCTGCACATCAATGGCTGAAATCGCAACGGTCAGCAGTAACAGCTATATCAACGGCTATAGAGCATTTAATGCATCGTCAGATGTCAGATAAAGCAGTCGCGGACGGTCCGGCCGTGCACCCTGGATGGTCTGCGAGGACACTAAAAATACATTTTACCGAACCCATCACCTTCGGGTTTTTTTGGTTTTTCACCTACCAGACGGTCCGCGCCTGAGGCCGGACGGTCCGCATTTGGTCTCGGACGGTGCTCGCTTCTCCATCGGACGGTCCGTAGTGTTAACTTGTGTTTTTGCAGTGTTCCTATCCGAGGCTCACCCTATTGTCGCGGACGGTCCGCCGCAAGGGCCCAGACGGTCTGTGCATAGGTGTTTTTCCATTCCGGACAGTCGACTTAGAATAGTTGTAGATGAACTTATGCACCTGAGAAATGATCAACTAGGCAAACAGGTTAGATCACAAGGTTTGTGATGGTCGTCAAACACCAAAATCGATTATAGGAAATGTTGAGGCTATTTCCCTTTCAATTTTGCTGCGATGACGATCAGGCGAGGGATCCCTGCATTGGAGCTTCCTAGAACTGTAGCGGGTTTTCTGAAGCTAGTGGAACTTTGTAAAGGCCTCGTAGTGTTACCGTACCTCGCCTCCTTGGTAGAGGTGTATGGGATTCATGACCACTTGGCAGATGGGTAACATGACTTGTGGGTAAAGATGTGCAACCTCTGCAGAGTGTAAAACTGGTATATCAGCCGTGCTCACGGTCATGAGCGGTTCGGACACTCACATGATTAACTTATGGAATTAAACTTAATTTGCCATATGCATTGCATTGTGGGTGTTGTTATCAATTTTGATCTACTACTTATTTGGGTTAGTATCTACTTATACTTAGTAATTGCTAATAAAATTTTGACCAACGTTAAAAGCAATGCTTAGCTTTAGCCATCCTCTTTGGTAAGCCTTACACTTTACATGAGCTCCCACCTTTGGTGAGTTTATGCACATTATTCTCCACAACTTGTTGAGCGATGAACGTATATGAGCTCACCCTTACTGTCTCACACGCCCCACAGGTCAAGAACAGGTACCGTAGGATGAGGCGCATGGAGGATGCTATGACGAGTCCGTGAGTGGTCTAGGCCGTCATCTCCCAGTCAACTTTGGGTTGCTAGATCGTTGTCTCCTTATTATGTAATTATCTATTTATTTATTTTGTACAGAACTCCTATTATATAGTAAAGTTGTGACATTCGTTTCTGTACCATGATTCATCATATGTATGAGACTTGGTCCCAACACACCTGGTGATTATGTTCGCGCCCGGGTCTTGGTGCCCCTGAAACCCGGGTGTGACATCTACATTCTCTTCCGTACAATGCTTCAAACGGGGACATCTTTAGACTAGTGTGATAACTGTTATTATAGGAAAACTTTGCATAGGATAAACTCTTATCCCAACTGCCACCATGTTTAAGAGCACAAGATCTCAACATATCCTCCAACACTTGATTGGTCCTTTCGGTTTGGCCATTTGTTTGGGAATGGTAGGCTGAGCTAAAATTTAGCTTTTTGTCCATACTATCATAACCTCACTGCTACTCGTAGCAACACATAAAAATAGATAAGAAGTACTTAAAAATAACAGTACATCTGTTGGGGGCCTTCGTCTTCCAAAGGTCCTCAAAAACATGATTTAACAATGTTTCTGGAGTATAATACATGAACAGGTACCTTCGGACTCGTATCAGAACCATAGTGTGAAGAAGCACAAAGAATATGAAGGTTGGCACAGAGACGAAGCTATGTGCAGGGAAGCTTCGGCAAGACAGCAGAAAAGGAAACCGACTTAAAAGGGAAAAGGCTATTTAGACCTCGATGGATTACTATAGAATCATTAGCAAAAGTAAAGGGCATGGGTGTAATTTTACATGGGCTGCGTCCTGTGCCTATAAATAGATGAACAGTGCTTCCGTACTGTTCACGCTAACTTGGCATTTGCTTTTGCGTCACGCTTGTACTTTTACCTTCTTTCAAGCCGAAGGTACATTTATAATTTGATATCATTTCTATTTTTCCATAATAATAAAATAGAAATGAGCTGATAATAATACATAATTGTTTATGTTATCTTTCATATTTCATATGATTCCTTCTTCATTATTATATGTTGTGCTGATGAAGGTATGTCCTTTATAACCTTCGTCCGAAAATCATTATATCCCAAGGGAAATAATGCTTTGAAGGACGAAGGACTTTAACGTTTAACATTTTCTATGTTGCCTTGTTCTTAACTCATAGCATTTGAGAACAAGTCCCCAACATTGGCGCCCACCTCCGATGAATCCTTTTCGACCACCTTCGGCAAGCAGTGACCTTCGTCATGCCACCGAAGAAAGCTTCAGCGACAGGGGCTGCTGCTCTGCAGCCACTGGACCCAAACCAGGAGACCCTTTCTCTTCAAGAGGCCCGAAGCCAGAAGAGGAAGGCCACCAGTCCAACACCCCAGGAGGACGAGTTGGACCAAGAAATCAGAAACATGGAGATGCTTCATCAACAAGTACAAAGGAAGAAGGAGAAGATGGCCCGACTAGCTGATCTTCAAAGGCAGATTGACGAAGCCACTGAAGAAGTACGCCATCTTGCTCAAGACGAACAAGAGCGAAGGCCCCAACATAGGGAGCTTCACCAAGAGGGCTTCTTCAACGAGGATGAATGGTATGAGGATTTCCATCATGGAAATTTTGCTTTTGATGATGCTTCTCCTCTGTCAGCAGAACTGCAGGCTACACCTTGGCCCCCGTCTTACAAGCCACCCCAGCTCCCCATGTATGATGGGCACTGAGATCCAAAGCAGTTTCTAATGAGCTACGAAGCAACCATATCTTCATATGGAGGCAATACCGCAGTCATGGCGAAATCTTTTGTCATGGCAGTCAAGAATGTTTTGCAAACCTGGTACTCCTCTCTTCGGCCATGAACAATCACATCATGGCAGAAGCTGAAGGACATGCTGATCATCAGTTTCCAAGGGTTTCAGATGAAGCCGGTTACCGCTCAAGCTTTGTTCCAGTGCACGCAAGATCACGAAGAATACCTCCAGGCGTATGTCCGAAGGTTCTTGCGTCTGAGGGCACAAGCACCAACAGTGCCCAATGAAATTTTCATTGAGGCCATGATCAAGGGGCTTCAGCCAGGACCTACGGCCTAATACTTCGCTAGGAAACCCCCTCAGACCCTGGAGAAATTGCTTCAAAAGATGGATGAATACATCCGCGCTGATAATGACTTTCGTCAAAGAAGGGAGGAAGCCTACAGGTTCTCCGAGATGACCAGGGGCTTCGAAGGGAGAATCCACCCAAGGCACGTCAGATCAATCCACTCCACCCAGAATGACGACAGAGGAAGTCAGCAACAGAGGTCACAATATTCCTCGCAAGCTTCGGGGCAGCAACAAAGCTATCTTCGGCTGCCAGCTCCAAGGGGCAGAGGCGCCAGGGGCTTTGGAGGAAGGTTTGGGGATCAGCCCAGGAAAATTTATTGCCTATTCTGCGGTGAGGACAAGGGCCATACTACAAAGATGTGCCATGTCACCATTCAGAAACAGAAGGAAATAGCAGAAGCTGCAGCTCAGCAGAACTAGCCGAAGCAGGTCATGCATACTGCTTCGTATCACTCACCCTACATACCAGAGTATGTGGGTAACCATCCTGCAGCTTCTGTTGCTTCGGCTAGCCAACCACAGGCATCTTGGCAACAGCCTCCACCTCCACCACCAATAAAACCCGCATATTCCCGAGGCCAGCAGCCAGAAGGGAGCCAGCATACTCACCAGCAGCGAGACTTCAGGGAGGAGTCCGAAGCTCGCACAGTCAATAGTACTGTGCCAGAATCGAAGCATATCTACTAAGGGATATCCTACCCCTGAAACAGTTTTTGCATTCGTCATCATTTTCTTTTTTAATAAGGAACAATCATTGAAAGCCTAGTTCTTTTGTTGTTTTCAATTTCTTGTAATAGCTTCGTTATTGTCATAGTATAATATACCTTCTTCACAGACTCACGAAGTTTAAAAAGTCGGTGAAGCACAAAAGTTGTTCTTAAGGGAACACGGGGTTCAAAATCACATTGCAAGTTTTACTGAAGTAACAAAAAGTCGTTCTAAGGAACGCAGCATAAGTTTGCTGAAGTTACAAAAAGTCGTTCCTAAGGGAGCACAGCGTAAGTTTTCTACTCAAAAGTCGTTCCAAAGGGAATGCAGAGCTTACAGCGAAAAGTCAACGCTGATTCTGCCGAAATATAAGGCGAAGCGCGAAAAGTCAACGCGAATACCGCCGAAATAGAAGGCGAAGAAGTTCAAAAGACGTTCCTAAGGGAATGCAGAACTTACAGCGAAAAGTCAATGCTGATACACCGAAAAATAAGCGGTGAAGCCGAAAAATAAACAGCAAAGAGATTGTGTATTCTACTATGGGAACGTGTGTGTATCTTCGGCACAAATATCATTTTGCATAGCATAACATCATCACATCATTCGCATAACATAACATCATACATCATATTGCATCAATGGCACAAGAAGGGGATACAATGTTGACCTTCGGAGAATGCTTCGAAAAAGTGATACAGTTTTATCAGCTCTGAAGTGGAGGAAAAAGTCTATTGTTGACGAAGCATTAATGTTTCTGTGACGATTGGAGGATTTTTTACGAAGCATAAAAACTCTTCTTTACGAAGCATGAAAAGAAGGGAAGGTGTTTTTTCGCCGAAGGCTCAAAAACGGTATGTACAATAAAAGTTTCATGCATCACAAAGAAATGAATTACAAAGCCATTTATACATTACATTAAAAGTTCATGAGCACCAAATATTACAAGCATAGTCCAGCATATGTTACATTAATATTCCAGCAATGTTTTTACAATATCTATTATTCTTCCTTCAAAACTTTGTCTGCAGCTTCGGTCAGCAGTTGAGTAACGACCTCGTCCAAAATACTTTCGGCCATATTAATAATTTCTGCTGGTTCCTTTGCCTCTGGCTCGACCAATGACTCGAAGGGCTCTAGAGGAGGAGATAGTTCGGCTGCGGTAGAAAACGTAAATAAGTTCGAAGTCACAGAAATAAAAAAAAAGTTAAAAGCTATTAAGCAATACCTATCCGCCTTTTGGGTTCCGCAGCTTTTTCAGCTGCCTTCGTTGCTTCCCTTGCATCGTGAGTATCTTTTTCGCTCTTTTTTATTATCTCGTGGGCCATCCCTTAGCCGCCATTTTCCTAGATGTCAGTAAAGAATTTTCCACCAACTAAGCTCGCTTCGGCCGAGGGGTCCTTCGTGTCATCAATAGATAAAGTAGCTTCAGCTTAGGCCAAAGCTTTCACATGATCGCAACCTGACTTCTCCAAAATAGCCGCAATTCCCCTAGCACCTGAGAAGGCACAGACATCCCCACGGTCATTTAAAATCTCCTCAAAGGCTTCGGCCTTGAAAGGGAAATGTGCCCTTGGGCCATTTCTAAGTATTTTGGTGATTTAGTGCCCAACACAGGTGCCTAATTGTAAAATGGTGGACAAAGTACAAATCAAGGATAAAGGTTTGTTTCTAAGCTTTAGTACATTGGTTTTGAGTACTAATATACTTGTCTAAGTGTTAGAAACAGAAAGTAGAAGAAAAGAAAAGAGGAGACAAAGACTTGGCTGTGTGCAGCCAAGACTCAGTTCGGTTTGGAGCACCGGACTGTCCGGTGTGCACCGGACAGTGTCCGGTGCGCCAGGCTGACTCGGCGCGAACTGGCCGCTCTCGGGAATTCGCCGACGGCGTACGGCTAAAATTCACCGGACTGTCCGGTGTGCACCGGACTGTCCGGTGAGCCAACGGTCGGCCGGGCCAACGGTCGGCCGCGCAATCTGCGCGGGACACGTGGCCGAGCCAACGGTCGGAAGACGGCACCGGACTGTCCGGTGTGCACCGGACATGTCCGGTGCACCAACGGCTCCAGATCTGCCAACGGTCTGCAACGGTCGGCTTCGCTGTTTAAGGAAACAAATCGGGCACCGGACAGTGTCCGGTGTGCACCGGACTGTCCGGTGCCCCCGACGACAGAAGGCAGGGATAGCCTTCTAGATTTGCTCTCAACGGCTCCTAGCTGCCTTGGGGCTATAAAAGGGGCCCCTAGGCGCATGGAGGATATACACAAGCAACCTTTGAGCATTCTTGATCATCCACACTCAGTCTTTGCGCATTCGTTTGTCATTCTAAGTGATTCGAGCTCCTTTCTAGTGAGAACTTTGTGATACTCTTGTGAGCTCGAGTCTTGGCCGTGTGTGTGCGCGTTTCGCTGTGGATTTGTGTGTGTTGCTTCCCTCCCTTACTCTGTGCTTCGTTGTGATCATATACTTGTAAGGGCAAGAGACTCCAATTTGTGGAGATTCCTTGCAAACGGGATAGTGAAAGGAAAAACAAAACACCGTGGTATTCAAGTGGGTCTTTGGACCGCTTGAGAGGGGTTGATTGCAACCCTCGTCCGTTGGGACGCCACAACGTGGAATAGGCAAGCGTTGGTCTTGGCCAAACCACGGGATAAACCACTATGTCACCTCTGTGCTTGATCTCTTGTGGTATTGTGTTTTGTTGAGACTTCTCTTTAGCCACTTGGCAATTATTGTGCTAACACTTAACAAGTTTTTGTGGCTTAAGTTTCAAGTTTCACAGGATCACCTATTCACCCCCCCTCTAGGTGCTCTCAATTGGTATCAGAGCCGTTCTCTTCACAAAAGGGACTAACCGCCCGAAGAGATGGATCCTAAGGGGAAGGGAATTGTGATCAACGACAAAGAGAAGGAATCCTTCGTCAACGAGCCGAAGGACGACAAGCCTACCGACTCCGGCTCGGGCCATAGACGAAAGGAAGGGAAGAAGAAGAAGACGAGGTGCATCAAGGAGATCATCTACTACGACGATAGTGATGAATCTACTTCTTCCCAAAAGGACGACGACAACGACTACAAAAAGACGGTCAATTCGAACTTTTCATTTGATTATTCTCGTATTCAACATAGTTCGAATTCGCATTTGCTTTCCATTCCTCTTGGCAAACCTCCACACTTCGATGGGGAGGACTACGGATTTTGGAGTCACAAAATGCGTAGTCACTTATTCTCTCTCCATCCAAGCATATGGGAGATTGTAGAGAATGGAATGAAATTTGATAGCTCGGATAGCCCTTTGCTTATAAATGAACAAATCCATAGAAATGCACAAGCTACTACTGTTCTCTTAGCATCCTTATGCAGGGAAGAGTACAACAAGGTGAGCGGCTTGGACAATGCCAAGCAAATATGGGACACCCTCAAGATCTCTCACGAGGGGAACGACATCACCATGCTCACCAAGATGGAGTTGGTGGAGGGCGAGCTTGGACGATTCGCCATGATAAGGGGAGAGGAGCCAACTCAAACGTACAACCGGCTCAAGACCCTTATCAACAAAATAAGGAGCTACGGAAGCACGCGATGGACGGACCACGACGTCGTCCGCCTAATGCTAAGGTCCTTTACTGTTCTTGATCCTCATCTCGTGAACAATATTCGTGAGAATCCCAGGTACACGATGATGACGCCCGAGGAAGTACTTGGAAAATTCGTAAGCGGGCGGATGATGATCAAGGAGGCAAGATACGTCGACGAAGCGTTGAACGGTCCAATCCACGAGCCTCAACCCATTGCTCTCAAGGCAACAAGGAGCAAGGAGTCGCTACCTAGCAAGGTGGCGCAAGTTGAGGCGGCCGGGCTCAATGATGAAGAGATGGCTCTCATCATCAAGAGATTCAAGACGGCGCTAAATGGTCGCAAGGGGCAGACAAGCAAGACCAAGACAAAGGGGAAGCGCTCATGCTTCAAATGTGGTAAGGTTGGTCATTTTATTGCTAACTGTCCCAAAAATGATAGTGACCAGGAGCAAGAAAAAAACGGGAAGAGAGAGAACAAGAAAGTTTACAAGAAGGCCAAAGGTGAAGCACACCTTGGAAAGGAGTGGGACTCGGATTGCTCTTCGTCCGACTCCGACGACGAAGGACTCGCCGCCACTGCCTTCAACAAATCGGCTCTCTTCCCCCACGAGCATCACACTTGCCTCATGGCAAGGGAGAAGAAGGTAATCACTAGTAATGCTAATACTTATGATTCTTCTAGTGATGATGAGTCTAGTGAGGATGAAATAGATTATTCTAGTTTATTCAAGGGATTGGATAGAACTAAGATAGCTAAGATTAATGAATTGATTGATGCCTTGAATGAAAAGGATAGAATCTTAGAAAAACAAGAAGATCTTTTATATGAAGAGCATGATAAATTTGTTAGTGCACAAAATTCACTTGCTCTAGAAGTTAAAAGAAATGGAATTCTTTCTTGTGAACTTTCTACTTGTAATGAAACCATTTCTTCTTTAAAAGGTGAAATTAATGTTTTAACCGCTAAACTAGAAGTAGCAAGTAACTCTTGTGTTGAAAACATTACAATTTGCACTAGGTGTAAGGATTTTGATGTTAATGCTTGTAGTGAACACCTAGTTTCAATTTCAAAACTTAATGATGAATTGGCTAGTCTTAATGCTCAACTTAAGACTAGCAAGAGTGAAGTTGATAAAATAAAATTTGCAAGGGATGCCTACACGGTTGGTAGACACCCCTCAATTAAGGATGGTCTTGGCTTCAAGAGAGAGGCCAAGAACTTAACAAGCCATAAGGCTCCCATCTTCGTCAAGGAGAAAGGGAAGGCCCCTATGGCTAGTAGTGCTAAAAAGAACCATGCTTTCTTATACCATGATAGGAGATATGCTAGAAATGCTTATAATGACTTTGATTCACATGTTTATGATTCTCATGCCATGTTTGCTTCTAGTTCTTCCTATAAGCATGATAGAGATATGTGTAGGAGAAATGTTGTGCATATGCCTAGGAGAAATTTTGCTCATGTTCCTAGAAAAGTTGTGAACAAACCTTCTACCATTTATTATGCTTGCAATGCTCCCTTTGCTATTTGTAGAAAGGGTAAGAAGGTAATTGCTAGGAAGTTAGGGGCAAGATGCAAGGGAGATAAAACTTGCATTTGGGTCCCTAAGGATATATGTGCTAACCTTGTAGGACCCAACATGAGTTGGGTACCTAAGACCCAAGCCTAAATTTGCCTTGCAGGTTTATGCATCCGGGGGTTCAAGCTGGATTATCGACAGCGGATGCACAAACCATATGACGGGGGAGAAGAAGATGTTCACCTCCTACGTCAAAAATAAGGATTCCCAAGATTCAATTATATTCGGTGATGGGAATCAAGGCAAGGTAAAAGGGTTAGGTAAAATTGCAATTTCTAATGAGCACTCAATATCAAATGTATTTTTAGTTGAGTCTCTTGGTTACAATTTGCTATCTGTCAGTCAACTATGCAATATGGGATATAATTGTCTTTTTACTAATGTAGATGTGTCTGTCTTTAGAAGATGTGATGGTTCACTAGCTTTTAAGGGTGTACTAGACGGCAAGCTTTACTTAGTTGATTTTGCAAAAGAAGAGGCCGGTCTAGATGCATGCTTAATGGCTAAGACTTGCATGGGCTGGCTGTGGCATCGCCGCTTAGCACATGTGGGGATGAAGAACCTCCACAAGCTTCTAAAGGGAGAACACGTGATAGGTCTAACAAATGTTTATTTCGAAAAAGATAGACCTTGTGCAGCTTGTCAAGCAGGTAAACAAGTGGGAGGAGCACATCACAGCAAGAATGTGATGACCACGGCAAGACCTCTGGAGCTGCTGCATATGGACCTCTTTGGACCCGTCGCCTATCTGAGCATAGGAGGAAGTAAGTATGGTCTAGTTATTGTTGATGACTTTTCCCGCTTCACTTGGGTGTTCTTTTTGTAGGATAAGTCTGAAACCCAAGGGACCCTCAAGCGCTTCCTCAGGAGAGCTCAAAATGAGTTTGAGCTCAAGGTGAAGAAGATAAGGAGCGACAACGGGTCCGAATTCAAGAACCTTCAAGTGGAGGAGTTTCTTGAGGAGGAAGGGATCAAGCATGAGTTCTCCGCTCCCTACACACCTCAGCAAAATGGTGTGGTAGAGAGGAAGAACAGGACGCTCATAGATATGGCGAGGACTATGCTTGGAGAATTCAAGACCCCCGAGTGCTTTTGGTCGGAAGCCGTGAACACGGCTTGCCACGCCATCAACAGGGTCTACCTTCACCGCCTCCTCAAGAAGACGTCGTATGAGCTTCTAACCGGTAACAAACCCAATGTATCTTACTTTCGTGTTTTTGGGAGCAAGTGCTACATTCTAGTGAAGAAGGGTAGAAATTCTAAGTTTGCTCCCAAAGCTATAGAAGGGTTTTTATTAGGTTATGATTCAAATACAAAGGCGTATAGGGTCTTCAACAAATCATCGGGTTTGGTTGAAGTCTCTAGCGACGTTGTATTTGATGAAACTAATGGCTCTCCAAGAGAGCAAGTTGTTGATTGTGATGATGTAGATGAAGAAGATGTTCCGACGGCCGCTATACGAACCATGGCGATTGGAGACGTTCGGCCACAGGAACAAGATGAACGAGATCAACCTTCTTCCTCAACAATAGTGCATCCCCCAACTCAAGACGATGAACAGGTTCATCAAAAGGAGGCATGTGATCAAGGGGGAGCACAAGATGATCAAATGATGGAGGAAGAAGCGCAACCGGCACCTCCAACCCAAGTTCGAGCGATGATTCAAAGGGATCATCCCGTCGACCAAATTCTGGGTGACATTAGCAAGGGAGTAACTACTCGGTCTCGACTAGTTAATTTTTGTGAACATTACTCCTTTGTCTCTTCTATTGAGCCTTTCAGGGTAGAGGAGGCCTTGCTAGATCCGGACTGGGTGTTGGCCATGCAGGAGGAACTCAACAACTTCAAGCGCAATGAAGTTTGGACACTGGTGCCTCGTCCCAAGCAAAATGTTGTGGGAACCAAGTGGGTGTTCCGCAACAAACAAGACGAGCACGGAGTGGTGACAAGGAACAAGGCTCGACTTGTGGCAAAAGGTTATGCCCAAGTCGCAGGTTTGGACTTTGAGGAGACTTTTGCTCCTGTGTCTAGGCTAGAGTCCATTCCTATCTTGCTAGCATATGCCGCTCACCATTCTTTCAGGTTGTACCAAATGGATGTGAAGAGCGCTTTCCTCAACGGGCCAATAAAGGAGGAGGTGTACGTGGAGCAACCCCCTGGCTTCGAGGATGAGCGGTACCCCGACCACGTGTGTAAGCTCTCTAAGGCGCTCTATGGACTTAAACAAGCCCCAAGAGCATGGTATGAATGCCATAGAGATTTCTTCATTACTAATGCTTTCAAGGTTGGGAAAGCCGATCCAACTCTTTTCACTAAGACTTGTGATGGTGATTTGTTTGTGTGCCAAATTTATGTCGATGACATAATATTTGGTTCTACTAACCAAAAGTCTTGTGAAGAGTTTAGCAGGGTGATGACGCAGAAATTCGAGATGTCGATGATGGGCGAGTTGACCTACTTCCTTGGGTTCCAAGTGAAGCAACTCAAGGACGGTACCTTCATCTCCCAAACGAAGTACACGCAAGATCTGCTAAAGCGGTTTGGGATGAAGGACGCCAAGCCCGCAAAGACTCCGATGGGAACCGACGGACACACCGACCTCAACAAAGGAGGTAAGTCCGTTGATCAAAAAGCATACCGGTCAATGATAGGGTCTTTACTTTATTTATGTGCTAGCAGACCGGATATTATGCTTAGCGTATGCATGTGTGCTAGATTTCAATCCGATCCTAAGGAGTGTCACTTGGTGGCGGTGAAGCGAATTCTTAGATATTTAGTCGCTACGCCTTGCTTCGGGATCTGGTATCCAAAGGGGTCTAACTTTGACTTGATTGGGTACTCAGATTCCGACTATGCTGGATGTAAGGTCGATAGGAAGAGTACATCGGGGACGTGCCAATTCTTAGGAAGGTCCCTGGTGTCATGGAACTCTAAGAAACAAACCTCCGTTGCCCTATCCACCGCTGAGGCCGAGTACGTTGCCGCAGGACAGTGTTGTGCGCAACTACTTTGGATGAGGCAAACCCTCAGGGACTTTGGCTACAATCTGAGCAAAGTCCCACTCCTATGTGATAATGAGAGTGCTATCCGAATAGCGGAAAATCCTGTTGAGCACAGCCGCACAAAGCACATTGACATCCGGCATCACTTTTTGAGAGACCACCAGCAAAAGGGAGATATCGAAGTGTTTCATGTTAGCACCGAGAACCAGCTAGCCGATATCTTTACCAAGCCTCTAGATGAGAAGACCTTTTGCAGGCTGCGTAGTGAGCTCAATATCTTAGATTCGCGGAACTTGGATTGAAATGTAGCATACATGTGTTTATGCCTTTGATCATGTTCATTCTGCATTTTGATTGCTTATTATGGTGCTCACAAGTTGTACAAACACTCCCTGGACCTCACAAGTCCGTTGCAAAGTGATGCACATGTTTAGGGGGAGATGTGTTACAACTTGATCTCTTGAGACTAACCATATGCTTGAGTTTGTTTGATTTAGTCTCAAAGGAGAATTGAAAGGGAAAAGGTGGACTTGGATCATGCAAGACTTCCACTGCACTCCGATGAGAGGGTAACTTATTCCAAGTCCATCTCATGAACTCTTATTGCCATTTGCTCTAAATTGAAGATTTTGGTGAGGCAATGGGGTTAAAGGGCCAAGATTGATCCCGTTTTGGTGCTTGATGCCAAAGGGGGAGAAAATAAAGGCCAAAGCGATAAATGGATCAGCTACCACTTGAGAGATTTTGAAAATAGTAGAGTAGAGTTTTTGGTTTGTCAAAACTCTTTTATTGTCTCTTTTGGCTTCCTGTGGGGAGAAGTAGTAATTATGGGAAAAAGGGGGAGTTTTTGAAATCCTTGATCAATCTCTTTTGAAATGACTCTCTTTATGCTTTAACATGTGTGTTTGACTTAGAGATAGAGATTTGAGTTTGATTTGCAAAAACAAACCAAGTGGTGGCATAGAGTGATCCATATATGTCAAAATTGAATCAAAATAATTTGAGTTCTTATTTGAAGTGTTTTTGTACTTGTTCTACTTGCTTTATGTTGTGTTGGCATAAATCACCAAAAAGGGGGAGATTGAAAGGGAAATGTGCCCTTGGGCCATTTCTAAGTATTTTGGTGATTTAGTGCCCAACACAGGTGCCTAATTGTAAAATGGTGGACAAAGTACAAATCAAGGATAAAGGTTTGTTTCTAAGCTTTAGTACATTGGTTTTGAGTACTAATATACTTGTCTAAGTGTTAGAAACAGAAAGTAGAAGAAAAGAAAAGAGGAGACAAAGACTTGGCTGTGTGCAGCCAAGACTCAGTTCGGTTTGGAGCACCGGACTGTCCGGTGTGCACCGGACAGTGTCCGGTGCGCCAGGCTAACTCGGCGCGAACTGGCCGCTCTCGGGAATTCGCCGACGGCGTACGGCTAAAATTCACCGGACTGTCCGGTGTGCACCGGACTGTCCGGTGAGCCAACGATCGGCCGGGCCAACGGTCGGCCGCGCAATCTGCGCGGGACACGTGGCCGAGCCAACGGTCGGAAGACGGCACCGGACTGTCCGGTGTGCACCGGACATGTCCGGTGCGCCAACGGCTCCAGATCTGCCAACGGTCTGCAACGGTCGGCTTCGCTGTTTAAGGAAACAAATCGGGCACCGGACAGTGTCCGGTGTGCACCGGACTGTCCGGTGCCCCCGACGACAGAAGGCAGGGATAGCCTTCTAGATTTGCTCTCAACGGCTCCTAGCTGCCTTGGGGCTATAAAAGGGGCCCCTAGGCGCATGGAGGATATACACAAGCAACCTTTGAGCATTCTTGATCATCCACACTCAGTCTTTGCGCATTCGTTTGTCATTCTAAGTGATTCGAGCTCCGTTCTAGTGAGAACTTTGTGATACTCTTGTGAGCTCGAGTCTTGGCCGTGTGTGTGCGCGTTTCGCTGTGGATTTGTGTGTGTTCCTTCCCTCCCTTACTCTGTGCTTCGTTGTGATCATATACTTGTAAGGGCAAGAGACTCCAATTTGTGGAGATTCCTTGCAAACGGGATAGTGAAAGGAAAAACAAAACACCGTGGTATTCAAGTGGGTCTTTGGACCGCTTGAGAGGGGTTGATTGCAACCCTCGTCCGTTGGGACGCCACAACGTGGAATAGGCAAGCGTTGGTCTTGGCCGAACCACGGGATAAACCACTGTGTCACCTCTGTGCTTGATCTCTTGTGGTATTGTGTTTTGTTGAGACTTCTCTTTAGCCACTTGGCAATTATTGTGCTAACACTTAACAAGTTTTTGTGGCTTAAGTTTCAAGTTTCACAGGATCACCTATTCACCCCCCCCCTCTAGGTGCTCTCAGGCCTCGCTGCTGATCCACTCAATCGGCCCTTCGGGATCGCCCCGTACGAAGTTGTCTTCACTTGAATATGCGCCAACATTGGCGAAGCTAGTTTTTATCTTTTCCACACATTCTATGGATTTTTCATAACATCTTTCTTTTGAAGAGCGGAGTTCTACAACTGTTTTTCCCAATAATTTTTCCAGTAATCACTGGCGTCTCGGTCAGCTTCGGCAATAGCACATTTTAATTTTGCTTCAGCCAGCTTTTTCTGAAGATCCTCAATTTTGTATTTCTGGGCTTTAGCTTGGGCTTTGGAAGTAGCTTCGTCTTCTCTTATTTTGTTCACCAATGAGTTTAATATTTTATCTTTTTCAAGACCTTCATTCCTTAGTTCAATTACTTCGGAACGAAGGTTGTTCAAAGCTATAGTGCATCCTTCGTCTTCGGCACTTTTTTGCGCCCTGAGGGCGTTGCTAAGAATGAGGCCCTGCAAAAGGAGTGCGGTATTAAGTATAAGCAAATAAAAAAATTGTTTTTAAGTACAAAAAACTCATTCTCTCACCTTTAAACTATTATATGCTAAGCTGTCAGCCAATTCATCTTTTGATAGCACCGAAAGCCTGTCTTCTAGTGTCGGGAATCCGAAGCTTCTAATCATCTCCCGGCAGACAGAAATCTCCTTGCTGTCTGGGAGACAATACAAGAAATCTTCTTCTCCGCTGTCGTTGAATATCAATGCCCCCTTTGGATATTTCAGTTTCCGGGCATAGTATTGAGCTTCTCGCTTTTCTTCTTCAGATACCCTTTTTCCTGAAGCATGTCGTACAATATAATCAAGTACTTCGGAAGATGCTTCGGGAGTAGGAGTGGCAATTTTTTCAGGCAGAATTTGTTCTGCAGCTTCTTTTTTTGTTTCTTTTTCTCCAGTTTCCAAGGATTTCTCCTTGGCGGGCTCTGAAGTCCCAGCTTCGGTCTCGACCTGGCTCTTTGCAGCTTTGGCTTCGGTTAGTTTTGTCTCAGTCTGCGTATTTGGAGCTTCGGCAATTTTCCTTGGAGTAGAGCTTGATGTCTTTATCGTCTCCAGCGCATCTAGTACGTTGACCATTCTTTTTCTCTTGGGGGTCGTTGTAAGACCTTTTTGTGCCTTCGGCACTGTCACTTCTGCCGAAGGGCTTGTAACTTCTAATATCTTTGTTCCTTCGACCCCTATCTCTTCAATATTATCGACCTTTGGCTCAGCTAATTTGACTAAGGATGTCTTCGGCTTTGCAGCCGGCTCTTCAATCCTCTATGTAAGCGCAGGTTCTTTGGCTTCAGTCGCCGAACAGGTCTCACTGCCAAATTCAGGCACTGTGGCCGGTACAATATAGCGTGGTCGGTGAGTAAGAACCTTCACCTTTTTCCTCTTCAGCGCGGGCTCGCTTCGAGCAGCTGAAGCATCATCTTTCCTGGAAGTTGCACTTTTTCTTTTCTGCCCCCGTGACGGGTAGCGGTAGTCAGGGTACATGAACCCAATAGCATCAAAAACTCTATTTAGTCTTTTCTTTTTCCGGCTTCCGAAGGCCACAGATAACACATTATCTTCTGCTTTGGAGTACGGCCCAAGCAGTTCATCACTTGTAGCTTTGATACACATCAGCCAGTCATCGTCTGGCTCGATAAATTAGTCTCCAAACCTGAAGGTATATTTCAGTCGAATCAAACCACCTTCGTGGGGGTTGCTGATGGTTCCTTTTGGCATCTCCCAGTTGACTACCAATGGCCATATCCTGTAGGCCACGTGCTCTTGGACTAAGTCCCTTGTCCCGATGAAAAAGCAAACTATGCCAAAGGCCTTTCGGCATCCTTCGGCTGCTTCATCAATCTCTACCTTTGGTTTCCGGAGGCCGAAGCGCTGCCAGATAGGGCGCATGATGATCTTTTTAATATCTTATCGTGCCTTTAAATCATTTTTCACATAGAACCATTCTTTCATCCAGTCTCCGGGCCATCTCTTCCAAAAGGTTGGCACGGGGCAGCTCGAGCCAGAATGAGCAACGAAGCTATAGCAGCCAAAATTGTTATGATACTGCTCTTTACCCCAGGGCTTCGTCTCATATAACAGTTCGTGCATACTGCAGAAACTTTTTGCACTTGGCTCCAAGCCCTGACTCCTCATGGCCCAGACGAAGATTCCCATTCTTATGATTGCTTTAGGAGTAATTTGGTGAAGGAAAATCTGTTATATCTTTAAAACTTCAACCACAAATCTGCTTAAGGGGAACCGAAGCCCAGCTTTGAAAAAACTTTGGAAGATCACGACTTCATTCTCTTCAGGAACAGGAGAAGTCCTATCTCCGTTGTCAGCCCTCACAATAGACACATCTCGAAAATATATTCCCCTCATATTATCGAGATGACTTTGTTTAATAGTTGATTTTCCGAAAACTGCAAGACTTGGTCGCCAGGGTCGATCTTCGGAGTCTTCGCCCCCACTTTCCGCATCATAACTGTCGCTGTCACCAGTGTCTTCAGATAAGCCTTCTAAAATCTCCCTAGTAATCTTTTCTGGGTTTGTCTTTGCTATTGATTCAATAAAGCCAGCAGTCTTCTCCTCAGAGTGTTTCTCCTCCTCGCTTAGCTTCGTCTCAGCAACAACTTTCTTATCTTGAGAGATCTCTTCGGAAATGATGAAAATGTGCTCTTAAAGCCGAAGCTTAGAAAATCTAAAAAACCAAGCAAGCGTTGGTCGGCAAGAGCTAAAAATTGAGCAAGCAGAGCAGACGGCAAAAAGCGTACCAAATGAGCTCGTGGTGTGCTCCTATTTATACATCAAGTGCATTGCAATATGGAGGGCCCCGCTTGTCATTGATTGTTGCTATTCTAGCAAAGGGAAGGTGTTTTTTCGGACCTTCGGCTTAGGGCCTTCGTCCATATCGCAATCTAAATTCGTTATTCTAACAAATTAACCTTGCAAGGGGCTACTGTTGGGGGCCTTCGTCTGCCGAAGGTCCTCAAAAACATGATTTAACAATATTTCTAGAGTATAATACATGAACAGGTACCTTCGGACTCGGATCAGAACCACAGTGTGAAGAAGCACTAAGAATACGAAGGTTGGCGCAGAGCCGAAGCTATGTGCAGGGAAGCTTCGGCAAGACAGCAGAAAAGGAAACCGACTTAAAAGGGAAAAGGCTATTTCGACCTCGATGGATTACTATAGAATCATTATCAAATGTAAAGGGCATGGGTGTAATTTTACATGGGCTGCGTCTCGTGCCTATAAATAGATGAACAGTGCTCCCGTACTGTTCACGCTGACTTGGCATTTGCTTTTGCGTCACGCTTGTACTTTTACCTTCTTTCAAGCCGAAGGTACATTTGTAATTTGATATCATTTCTATTTTTCCATAATAATAAAATAGAAATGAGCTGATAATAATACATAATTGTTTATGTTATCTTTCATATTTCATATGATTCCTTCTTCATTATTATATGTTGTACTGATGAAGGTATGTCCTTTATAACCTTCGTCCGAAAATCATTATATCCCAAGGGAAATAATGCTTCGAAGGACGAAGGACTTTAACGTTTAACATTTTCTGTGTTGCCCTGTTCTTAACTCATAGCATTTGAGAACAAGTCCCCAACAACATCAAATATGAGAACAGACAGTGTAAGAATATTCTATGTGCTGCTACAAGAGCGTAGGTTCGAGAATCACTAAAATCGAAGTTACAGTGAAAAAGATATGATTTTCGGAAGACCTATGTGATTATATATGAGGATTATGTTCTATGTGGATTAACATAAAGCATGTGATAAAAAGGTAACTAACTCCATCCAACATTTAATTCAAGCGACCTCTAGTTCACATTCTAGTCAACTTATAGATGACCTAATTTCAATTATTAACGTAGAAAAGTTAATCCAATAAACATGGGTTAATCATATTAGTTCTAAAAGTAGGTGTTATGTTATAAACATGGTTGTTACTATGTAGACAATTTTATTATGAAGCTAACACAACTGGAATGGACCAAAACGGAGTTAAAACGAGAAAGATATGAATTTTACAATTTTCTGGAATTATTTTCATATTAGAAATCTAATTTCGGTTTATATTATATAGATCCTATCCCCTAATGAACGATGGCCACAATTCCCTAGAAAAGGAGGGGCTAATCTATTAAAAACAGGACTCACATGTAAGGTTCTTCGTGCATGAGTGGACTACGTGTTAGTTTTGGGAAACGAGATGGTTTGTTTATAAAGATGGACATGGCGAAGGGGTACGGTGGATTGTTAGTCATGGGATCCAAATCTGACGACAGGGATCAAAGACTTATCTCACCTGAACAGGTATTCTATCACAGCGGTCAGATCTAAAATCAACGCTCAAGATTAAAGGATCTCGCGATCTGATCTCGACCAACAGATCTGAGATCAACGGCTATGATTTTCGATCACGATGGGGTATTTGAGATCCAATCGCGAGCGCTCATCAATGAATCGATGGCTAGGGCTGTTTCTCCCTCGCACGATCTTGTTCACGCCGGAACGGGGCGGCGGCATCCTATCCGCGGTGGCAGGGCCACCAGCGAGCGGTGGCTCCTGCGAGGCTATGGATGAGATGAGTCTTTGATTGATGGTGTTGGGGGCCTTCGGCTTCCGAAGGTCCTCAAAAACATGATTTAACAATGTTTCTGGAGTATAATACATGAACAGGTACCTTCGGACTTGGATCAAAACCACAGTGTGAAGAAGCACAAAGAATACGAAGGATGACGCAGAGACGAAGCTATGCGCAGGGGAGCTTTGGCGTGATAGCAGAAAAAGAAACCGACTTAAAGAGGAAAAGGCTGTTTAGACCTCGATGGATTACTATAGAGTTATTAGCAAATGTAAAGGGCATGGGTACATGGGCTGCGTCCCGTGCCTAGAAATAGATGAACAGTGCTCCCGTACTGTTCACGCTGACTTGGCATTTGCTTTTGCGTCACGCTTGTACTTTTACCTTCTTTCAAGCCAAAGGTACATTTGTAATTTGTTATCATTTCTATTTTTCCATAATAATAAAATAGAAATGAGCTGATAGTAATACATAACTGTTTATGTTATATTTCATATTTCATATGATTCCTTCTTCATTATTTATATGTTGTGTTGATGAAGGTACGTCCTTCATAACCTTCGTCCGAAAATCATTATATCCCAAGGGAAATAATGCTTCGAAGGACGAAGGACTTTAACGTTTAACATTTTCTGTGTTGCCTTGTTCTTAACTCATAGCATTTTAGAACAAGTCCCCAACATTGGCGCCCACCTCCGGTGAATCCTTTTCGACCACCTTCGGCAAGCACTGACCTTCGTCATGCCACCGAAGAAAGCTTCAGCAACAGGGGCTGCTGCTCTGCAGCCACTGGACCCAAACCAGAAAACCCTTTCTCTTCGAGAGGCCCAAAGCCAGAAGAGGAAGGCCACCAGTCCAACACCCCAGGAGGACGAGTTGGACCAAGAAATCAGGAATATGAAGATGCTTCATCAGCAAGTGCAAAAGAAGAAGGAGAAGATGGCTCGACTAGCTGACCTACAAAGGTAGATTGACGAAGCCACCGAAGAAGTACGTCACCTTCCTCAAGATGAGCAAAACCAAAGACCCCAACACAGAGAGCTTCACCAAGAGGGCTTCTTCAACGAGGATGAATGGTATGAGGATTTCCATCACGGAAATTTTGCTTTTGATGATGCTTCTCCTCTGTCAGCAGAACTACAGGCAACACCTTGGCCCCCGTCTTACAAGCCACCCCAGCTTCCCATGTATGACGGGCACTCAGATCTGAAGCAATTTCTGATGAGCTATGAAGCAACCATATCTTCGTATGGAGGCAATACTGTAGTCATGGCAAAATCTTTTGTCATGGCAGTCAAGAATGTTGCGCAAACCTGGTACTCCTCTCTTCGGCTAGGAACAATCACTTCATTGCAGAAGCTGAAGGACATGCTGATTACCAGTTTCCAAGAGTTTCAGACGAAGCCGGTTACTTCTCAAGCTTTGTTCCAGTGCATGCAAGATCACGAAGAATACCTCCAGGCGTATGTCCGAAGGTTCTTGCTTCTGAGGGCACAAGCGCCAACAGTGCCCAATGAAATTGTCATTAAGGCCATGATCAAGGGGCTTCGTCCAGGACCTACGGCCCAATACTTCGCCAGGAAACCCCCTCAGACCCTGGAGAAATTGCTTCAAAAGATGGATGAATACATCCGCGCTGATAATGACTTTCATCAAAGAAGGGAGGAAGCTTACAGGTTCTTCGAGATGACCAGGTGCTTCGGAGGGAGAATTAAGAGCACCTAGAGGGGGGTGAATAGGTGATCCTGTAAAACTTAAAACTTAACACCACAAGCTTGATTAAGAGTTAGAACAATGGAATCAAGTGAGTAGAAAGGAGAGCTCTTGTGAAGCACAATAGACACAATAAGGACAAACACAAGAGACACGAGAATTTATCCCGTGGTTCGGCCAAGTACAAAACTTGACTACTCCACGTTGTGGCATCCCAACGGACGAGAGTTACACTCAACTCCTCTCAAGTGATCCAATGATCAACTTGAATACCACGGTGTTCTTCTTTACTTTACTCTTTCCCGTTTGCGAGGAATCTCCACAGCTTGGAGTCTCTCGCCCTTACAATAAGAATCACAATGAAGCACTAGAGTAAGGGAGGGAAGCAACACACTCAAATCCACAGCAAATACGCACACACAAGACCAAAACTTGAGCTCAAAAGAGTATCACAAGGTTCTCACTAGAACAGAGCTCAAATCACTAAGAATGTCGAACAAGTGTGCAAGAATGAAGTGTGAATGATCAACAATGCTCAAAGGTTGCTTGGTGTACTCCTCCATGCGCCTGGGGGTCCCTTTTATAGCCCCAAGGCAGCTAAGAGCCGTTGAGAGCATTCCAGGAAGGCAATTCTTGCCTTCTGTCGCCTGGCGCACCGGACAGTCCGGTGCACCACCGGACACTGACCGGTGCAGATTTCTTTCCTTCTTTGGCGAAGCCGACCGTTGGAGATTCAGAGCCGTTGGTGCACCGAACACTGCCCGGTGCACACCGGACAGTCCGGTGCCCCCTTCTGACCGTTGGCTCTGCCACGCGTCGCGCGCGGATTACGCGGCCGACCGTTGGCCGGGCTGACTGTTGGCTCACCGGACAGTCCGGTGAATTTTAGCCGTACGCCGCCGACGAAGTCCCGAGAGCACCCAGTTGACAGACGCCAGCCTGGCGCACCGGACACTGTCTGGTGCACCCAGACCGAGCAGCCTTTTGGCTGTACACAACCAACTTCTCCAAAATTGTTTCTCCTATTTCTAGCACTTAGACACAATACATTAGTCTTCAAAACAATGTACTAAGTCTAGAAACATACCTTTAATCTTGATTTGTACTTCTTGAGTCTTTGGCACAATTTAACACTTAAGCACTTGTGTTGGACACTTAATCACCAAAATACTTAGAAATGGCCCAAGGGCACATTTCCCTTTCAATCTGCCCCTTTTTGGTGATTTATGCCAACACAATATAAAGCAACTAAAAGAAGTGCAATATCAATGCAAATGAAAACTCAAACTTGTTTTGATTCAAATTTGGCATGTTTGGATCATTCTTTGCCACCACTTGGTTTTGTTTTTGCAAATCAAACTCAAATTCCTATCTCTAAGTCAACCACACTTGTTGAGACATAAAGAGAGTTGTTCAAAGAGAATTTGATCAAAGATTTCAAAAACTCCCCCTATTTCCCATAATCAAACATTCTCCCCTCAAGAGATCAACTTTTGACAAAAATAGACATTTAGAAGTTTGACAAATCAAAAGTCCTAACACTACTATTTTTAAAATTCTCAAGTGGTAGCTGATCCATTTCTTGCTTTGGCCCTTATTTTCTCCCCCTTTGGCATCAAACACCAAAACGGGATCAATTTTGGCCCTTTAACCCCATTGCCTCACCAAAATCTTCAACTAAGAGTAAAAAGGCAATAGGAGTACAAAGATGAATTTGGAAACAATTACTCTTTCATCGGAGTGCAGTGGAAGTCTTGTAAGGTCCAAGTCCACCTTTTCCCTTTCGAACCTCCTTTGAGACTAAATTAAGAAAACTCAAGCACACAGTTAGCCTCAAAGGGTCAAGTTATAGCATATCTCCCCCTAAATATGTGCATCACTTGCAAATGGACTTGTGAGGTCCGGGGAGTGCTTGTACAACTTGAGCACCATAAATAAACAACAAACTGTATTAAGTAACATGACCAAGGCATAAAACACATGTATGCTATAAATCAATCCAGGTTCCACGAATCTAAGACATTTAGCTCACTACGCAGTTTGCAAAAGGTCGACTCATCTAGAGGCTTGGTAAAGATATCGGCTAGCTGGTTCTCGGTGCTAACATGAAACACTTCGATATCTCCCTTTTGCTGGTGATCTCTCAAAAAGTGATGCCGGATGTCAATGTGCTTTGTGCGGCTGTGTTCAACAGGATTATCCGCCATGCGGATAGCACTCTCATTATCACATAGGAGTGGGACTTTGCTCAGATTGTAGCCAAAGTCCCTGAGGGTTTGCCTCATCCAAAGTAGTTGCGCGCAACACTGTCCTACGGCAACATACTCGGCCTCAGCGGTGGATAGGGCAACGGAAGTTTGTTTCTTAGAACTCCACGACACCAGGGACCTTCCTAAGAATTGGCACGTCCCCGATGTACTCTTCCTATCGACCTTACATCCAGCATAGTCGGAGTCTGAATATCCAATTAAGTCAAAGGTAGACCCCTTTGGATACCAGATCCCGAAGCAAGGCGTAGCGACTAAATATCTAAGTATTCGCTTCACTGCCACTAAGTGACACTCCCTTGGATCGGATTGAAATCTAGCACACATGCATACGCTAAGCATAATATCCAGTCTACTAGCACATAAGTAAAGCAAGGAACCTATCATAGACCGGTATGCTTTTTGATCAACGGACTTACCTCCTTTGTTGAGGTCGGTGTGTCCGTCAGTTCCCATTGGAGTCTTTGCGGGCTTGGCGTCCTTCATCCCAAACCTCTTGAGCAAGTCTTGTGTGTACTTCGTTTGGGAGATGAAGGTCCCATCCTTGAGTTGCTTCACTTGGAACACAAGAAAATAGCTCAACTCGCCCATCATCGACATCTCAAACTTTTGAGTCATCACCCTGCTAAACTCTTCACAAGACTTTTGGTTAGTAGAACCAAATATTATGTCATCGACATAAATTTGGCACACAAAGAGATCACCATCACAAGTCTTAGTAAATAGAGTTGGATCGGCTTTCCCAACCTTGAA
The DNA here is from genome assembly GCA_029449295.1 of Zea luxurians. Classification (NCBI taxonomy): domain Eukaryota; kingdom Viridiplantae; phylum Streptophyta; class Magnoliopsida; order Poales; family Poaceae; genus Zea; species Zea luxurians. The sequence continues at coordinate 1,397,761 of JAOPSE010000044.1, forward strand.
AGCATTAGCAATTAAAAAGTCTCTAAGGCATTCATACCATGCTCTTGGGGCTTGCTTAAGTCCATAGAGCGCCTTAGAGAGCTTAAACATATGGTCGGGGTACCGTTCATCCTCGAAGCCAGGGGGTTGCTCCACGTACACCTCCTCCTTGATTGGCCCGTTGAGGAAAGCGCTCTTCACATCCATTTGGAACAACCTGAAAGAATGGTGAGTAGCATAGGCTAACAATATGTGAATTGACTCTAGCCTAGCCACAAGAGCAAAAGTCTCCTCGAAGTCCAAACCTTCGACTTGGGCATAACCTTTTGCCACAAGTCGTGCCTTGTTCCTTGTCACCACCTCGTGCTCGTCTTGTTTATTGCGGAACACCCACTTGGTTCCCACAACATTTTGCTTGGGACGAGGCACCAGTGTCCAAACTTCATTTCTCTTGAAGTTGTTGAGCTCTTCCTGCATGGCCAACACCCAGTCTGGATCTAACAAGGCCTCTTCTACCCTAAAAGGCTCAATAGTAGACAAAAGAGTAATGCTCACAAAAATTAACTAATCTAGAACGAGTAGTTACTCCCTTGCTTATGTCACCCAATATTTGGTCGACGGGATGATTCCTTTGAATCGTCGCTCGAACTTGGGTTAGAGGTGCCGGTTGTGCTTCTTCCTCCATTAAATGATCATCTTGTGCTCCCCCTTGATCACATGCCTCCTCTTGATGAACCTGTTCATCTTCTTGAGTTGGGGGATGCACCGTTGTTGAGGAAGAAGGTTGATCTTGCTCCTTTTGTTCTAGTGGCCTCACATCTCCAATCGCCATGGTGCGCATTGCGGCTGTTGGAACGTCTTCTTCATCTACATCATCAAGATCAACAACTTGCTCTATTGGAGAGCCATTAGTCTCATCAAATATAACGTCGCTAGAGACTTCAACCAAACCCGATGATTTGTTGAAGACCCTATACGCCTTTGTATTTGAGTCATAACCTAACAAAAACCCTTCTACAGCTTTGGGAGCAAACTTAGAATTCCTACCTTTCTTCACTAGAATGTAACATTTGCTCCCAAATACACGAAAGTAAGACACATTGGGTTTGTTACTGGTTAGAAGCTCATATGAAGTCTTCTTGAGGAGGCGATGAAGGTAGACCCAGTTTATGGCATGGCAAGCCATGCTCACGGCTTCCGTCCAAAACCGTTCGGGCATCTTGAATTCACTAAGCATCGTCCTCGCCATGTCTAGTAGCGTCCTGTTCTTCCTCTCTACCACACCATTTTGCTGTGGTGTGTAGGGAGCGGAGAACTCGTGCTTGATTCCTTCCTCCTCAAGATACTCCTCCACTTGAAGGTTCTTGAACTCGGACCCATTGTCGCTCCTAATCTTCTTCACTTTGAGCTCAAACTCATTTTGGGCTCTCCTTAGGAAGCGCTTGAGGGTCCCTTGGGTTTTAGATTTATCCTGCAAAAAGAATACCCAAGTGAAGCGGGAAAAAGCATCAACTATAACAAGACCATACTTACTTCCTCCTATGCTTAGATAGGCGACGGGTCCGAAGAGGTCCATATGAAGCAACTCCAAAGGTCTTGATGTGGTCATCACATTTTTGGTATGATGAGAGCTTCCCACCTGTTTACCTGCTTGACAAGCTGCACAAGGTCTATCTTTTTCGAAAGTAACATTTGTTAGACCTATTACATGTTCTCCCTTTAGAAGCTTGTGAAGGTTCTTCATCCCCACATGTGCTAAACGGCGATGCCACAGCCAGCCCATGCTAGTCTTAGCAATTAAGCATGCATCTAGACCAGCCTCCTCTTTTGCAAAATCAACTAAATAAAGTTTGTCGTCTAGTACACCCTTAAAAGCTAATGAACCATCACTTCTTCTAAAGACAGACACATCTACATTTGTGAATAAACAGTTATATCCCATATTACAAAGTTGACTTACAGACAACAAGTTATATCCAAGCGACTCAACTAAGAACACATTAGAAATAGAGTGCTCGAATGAAATAGCAATTTTTCCTAACCCTTTCACCTTGCCTTGGTTCCCATCACCGAATATGATTGAATCTTGGGGATCCTTGTTCTTGACGTAGGAAGAGAACATCCTATTTTCCCCCCGTCATGTGGTTTGTGCATCCGCTGTCGATAATCCAGCTTGAGCCCCCGGATGCATAAACCTGCAAGGCAAATTTAGGCTTGGGTCTTAGGTACCCAACTCATGTTGGGTCCTACAAGGTTAGTTACAATAGTCTTAGGGACCCAAATGCAAGTATTGTCTCCCTTACATTTGGCCCCTAATTTCCTAGCAATTACCTTCTTATCCTTTCTACAAATAGCAAAGGAAGCATTGCAAGCATAATAAATTATAGAAGGTTCATTCATTACTTTCCTAGGAACATGAACAATATTTCTTCTAGGCATATGATGAACAACATTTTTCCTAGCCAAATTTCTATCATGCATAATAGAAGAACTAGAAGCAATCATGGCATGAGAATCAAAAGCATCATAACTTCTATAAACATTCCTAGAATGTCTCCTATCATTATACATGAAAGCATGGTTCTTTTGAGCACTACTAGCCATAGGGGCCTTCCCTTTCTCCTTGGCGGAGATGGAAGCCTTATGGCTTGTTAAGTTCTTGACTTCCCTCTTGAAGCCAAGACCATCCTTAATTGAGGGGTGTCTACCAATCGTGTAGGCATCCCTTGCAAATTTTAGTTTGTCAAATTCACTCTTGCTAGTCTCAAGTTGGGCATTAAGACTAGCCACTTCATCATTCAAATTAGAAATTGAAACTAGGTGTTCACTGCAAGCATCAACATTAAAATCTTTACACCTATTGCAAATTGCAACATGTTCTACACAAGATGTTGATTTGTTAGCTATTTCTAACTTAGCATTCAAATCATCATTTATCCTCTTTAAGCTAGAAATAGAGTCATGGCATGTAGACAATTCACAAGAAAGCATTTCATTCCTTTTAATTTCTAAAGCAAGGGATTTTTGTGCCTCTACAAACTTATCATGTTCTTCATACAAAAGATCCTCTTGCTTTTCTAATAACCTATTCTTATCATTCAATGCATCAATTAATTCATTAATCTTATCAACCTTTGTTCTATCTAGGCCCTTGAATAAACATGAATAGTCTATTTCATCATCGCTAGATTCTTCATCACTTGTGGAAGCATAAATACTAGTATTATGAGTGCTTACCTTCTTTTCCCTTGCCATGAGGCAGGTGTGATGCTCGTTGGGGAAGAGGGCCGACTTGTTGAAGGCGGTGGCGGCGAGTCCTTCGTTGTCGGAGTCAGACGACGAACAATCTGAGTCCCATTCCTTTCCAAGGTGTGCCTCGCCCTTAGCCTTCTTGTAAGCCTTCTTCTTTTCCCTCTTGTTCCCTTGTTCCTGATCACTATCATTATTGGGACAATTAGCGATAAAATGACCAATCTTACCACATTTGAAGCATGAGCGCTTCCCCTTCGTCTTGGTCTTGTTTGGATGCTCCTTGCGACCCCTTAGCGCCGTCTTGAAACGCTTAATGATGAGGGCCATCTCTTCCTCATTGAGTCCCGTCGCCTCAACTTGTGCCACCTTGCTAGGTAGCATTCCCTTGCTCCTCATTGCTTTGAGAGCAACGGTTTGAGGCTCGTGAATTGGGCCGTTCAACGCATCGTCAACGTATCTTGCCTCCTTGATCATCATCTGTCCGCTTACAAACTTTCCAAGTATCTCCTCGGGCATCATCTTGGTGTACCTAGGATTCTCACGAATATTATTCACAAGATGTGGATCAAGGACAGTAAAAGACCTTAGCATTAGGCGGACGATGTCGTGGTCCGTCCATCGCGTGCTTCCATAGCTCCTTATTTTGTTGACGAGGGTCTTGAGCCGGTTATACGTTTGGGTTGGCTCCTCGCCCCTGATCGTTGCGAATCTCCCAAGTTCGCCCTCCACCAACTCCATCTTGGTGAGCATGGTGACGTCGTTCCCCTCATGTGAGATTTTGAGGGTGTCCCAAATCTGCTTGGTGTTATCCAAGCCGCTCACCTTATGGTATTCATCCCTGCACAATGAAGCTAGAAGAACAGTAGTAGCTTGTGCATTTTTGTGAATTTGCTCATTAATGAACATGGGATTGTCCGTACTATCAAAGTGCATTCCATTTTCTACTATCTCCCATATACTTGGATGGAGAGAGAACAAGTGGCTACGCATTTTGTGACTCCAAAATCTGTAGTCCTCTCCATCAAAGTGGGGGGGGGGGTTTACCGAGGGGAATGGAAAGCAAATGAGCATTGGAACTTTGCGGAATACGAGAATAATCAAAGAAAAAGTTTGAATTAACCGTCTTCTTTTTCTCGTAGTCGTTGTCGTCGTCCTTTTGGGAAGAGGAAGATTCGTCGCTGTCGTAGTAGACTATCTCCTTGATGCGCCTTGTTTTCTTCTTCCTCCCGTCTTTTCTTTTGTGGCCTGAGCCTGAGTCAGTAGGCTTGTCATCCTTTGGATCATTGACGAAGGACTCCTTCTCCTTATCATTGACCACCATCCCCTTGCCCTTAGGATCCATCTCTTCGGGCGATTAGTCCCTTTCTTGAAGAGAACGGCTTTGATACCAATTGATAGCACCTAGAGGGGGGGTGAATAGGTGATCCTGTAAAACTTAAAACTTAACACCACAAGCTTGATTAAGAGTTAGAACAATGGAATGAAGTGAGTAGAAAGGAGAGCTCTTGTGAAGCACAATATACACAATAAGGACAAGCACAAGAGACACGAGGATTTATCCCGTGGTTCGGCCAAGTACAAAACTTGCCTACTCCACGTTGTGGCATCCCAACGGACGAGAGTTGCACTCAACTCCTCTCAAGTGATCCAATGATCAACTTGAATACCACGGTGTTCTTCTTTACTTTACTCTTTCCCGTTTGCGAGGAATCTCCACAGCTTGGAGTCTCTCGCCCTTACAATAAGAATCACAATGAAGCACTAGAGTAAGGGAGGGAAGCAACACACTCAAATCCACAGCAAATACGCACACACAAGACCAAAACTTGAGCTCAAAAGAGTATCACAAGGTTCTCACTAGAATGGAGCTCAAATCACTAAGAATGTCGAACAAGTGTGCAAGAATGAAGTGTGAATGATCAACAATGCTCAAAGGTTGCTTGGTGTACTCCTCCATGCGCTTGGGGGTCCCTTTTATAGCCCCAAGGCAGCTAAGAGCCGTTGAGAGCATTCCAGGAAGGCAATTCTTGCCTTCTGTCGCCTGGCGCACCGGACAGTCCGGTGCACCACCGGACACTGTCCGGTGCGGATTTCTTTCCTTCTTTGGCGAAGCCGATCGTTGGAGATTCAGAGTCGTTGGCGCACCGGACACTGTCTGGTGCACACCGGACAGTCTGGTGCCCCCTTCTGACCGTTGGCTCTGCCACGCGTCGCACGCGGATTACGCGGCCGACCGTTGGCCGGGCCGACTGTTGGCTCACTGGACAGTCCAGTGCACACCGGACAGTCCGGTGAATTTTAGCCGTACGCCGCCGACGAAGTCCCGAGAGCACCCAGTTGACAGACGCCAGCCTGGCGCACCGGACACTGTCCGGTGCACCCAGACCGAGCAGCCTTTTGGCTGTACACAACCAACTTCTCCAAAATTGTTTCTCCTGTTTCTAGCACTTAGACACAATACATTAGTCTTCAAAACAATGTACTAAGTCTAGAAACATACCTTTAATCTTGATTTGTACTTCTTGAGTCTTTGGCACAATTTAACACTTAAGCACTTGTGTTGGACACTTAATTACCAAAATACTTAGATATGGCCCAAGGGCACATTTCCCTTTCAAGAATCCACCCAAGGCACATCAGATCAATCCACTCCGCCCAGAATGACGACAGAGGAAGTCAGCAACAGAGGCCACAATATTCCTCCCAGGCTTCGGGGCAGCAACAAAGCTATCTTCGGCCGCCAGCTCCAAGGGGCAGAGGCGCCAGGGGCTTCGGAGGAAGGTTTGGGGATCAGCCCAGGAAAATTTGTTGCCTATTCTGCGGTGAGGACAAAGGCCATACTACAAGGATGTGCCATGTCACCATTCAGAAACAGAAGGAGATAGCAGAAGCTGCAACCCAACAGAACCAGCCGAAGCAAGTTATGCACACTGCTTCGTATCAGTCACCATACATACCAGAGTATGTGGGTAACCATCCTGCAGCTTCTGTTGCTTTGGCTAGCCAACCACAGACATCTTGGCAACAGCCTCCACCTCCACCACCAATACAACCCGCATATTCCCGAGGCCAGCAGCCAGAAGGGAGCCAGCATAATCACCAGCAGCGAGACTTCAGGGAGGAGTCCGAAGCTCGCACAGTCAACAGTACTGTGCTAGAATCGAAGCACATCTACTAAGAGATATCCTACCTCTGAAACAGTTTTTGCATTCGTCATCATTTTCTTTTTTTAATAAGGAACAATCATTGAAGGCCTAGTTCTTTTGTTGTTTTCAATTTCTTGTAATAGCTTCGTTACTATCATAGTATAATATACCTTTTTCACAGACTCACAAAGTTCAAAAAGTCGGTGAAGCACAAAAGTTGTTCTCAAGGGAATGCGGGGTTCAAAATCACATTACAAGTTTTACCGAAGCAACAAAAAGTCGTTCTAAGGAAAGCAGCGTAAGTTTCACCGAAGCTACATAAAGTCGTTCCTAAGGAGCGCAGCGTAAGTTTGCCAAAGCTACAAAAAGTCGTTCCTAAGGGAGCGCAGCGTAAGTTTTCTGCTCAAAAGTCGTTCCAAAGGGAATGTAGAGCTTACAGCGAAAAGTCAACGCTGATTCCGCCGAAATATAAGGCGAAGTGCGAAAAGTCAACGCGAATACCGCCGAAATAGAAGGCGAAGTTCAAAAGACGTTCCTAAGGGAATGCAGAACTTACAGCGAAAAGTCAACGCTGATACACCGAAAAATAAGCGGTGAAGCCGAAAAATAAACGGTAAAGAGATTGTGTATTCTACTGTGGGAATGTGTGTGTATCTTCGGCACAAATATCATTTTGCATAGCATAACATCATCACATCATTCGCATAACATAACATCATACGTCATATTGCATCAATGGCACAAGAAGGGGATACAATATTGATCTTCGGAAATTGCTTCGAAGAAATTGTGCCAAGGCACAAAATAAGTTTTGAAGAAGTACAGCTTCGTCAACTCTAATATGAAAGGAGATCTATTGCTTACGAAGCATAATATTTTTACAGAATATGGATATTCTTCACGAAGCATGAAAAGAAGGGAAGGTGTTTTTTCGCCGAAGGCTCAAAAACGATATGTACATAAAGTTTCATGCATCATAAAGAATTGAATTACAAACAGCTTATATATTACATTCAAAACTATAAAATGTTACACACTTTGTTCAGCAAATATTACATTAATATTCCAAATGTTTTTACAATAACAGCTATTCTTCTTTTAAAACTGTTTCCGCAGCTTCGTTTAGGAGTCAAGTAACAGCTTCGTCCATAATAACTTCGGCCATTTTAGTAATTTCATCTTCTTTCTTTGCTTCTGGATCGGCCAATGACTCGAAGGGCTCTGGGGGAGCATATAGTTCAGCTGTGATAGAAAACGTAAATAAGTTCGAAGTCACAAAATTAGAAAATAAAGTTAAAAGCTATCAAGCAATACCTATTCGCCTTTCGAGTTCCGCAGCTTTTTCAGCTGCCTTCGTTGCTTCTCTTGCATCGTGAGAATCTTTTTCGCTCTTTTTTATTATCTCGTGGTCCATCCCTCGGCCGCCATTCTCCCAGATGTTAGTAAAGAATTTTCCGCCAACTAAGCTCGCTTCGGCCGAGGGGTCCTTTGTGTCATCAATAGATAAAGTAGCTTCGGCTTGGGCCAAAGCTTTCACATGATCGTAACCTGACTTCTCCAAAATAGCCACAATTCCCCTGGCACCTGAGAAGGCGTAGACATCCCCACGACCACTCAAAACTTCCTCAAAAGCTTCGGCTTCGTTGCTGATCCAGTCAATTGGGCCCTCAGGATCGCCTCTTACGAAGTTGTCCTCGCTGGAGTATGCGCCAACATTGGCGAAGCTAGCTTTTATTTTTCCTACACATTCTATGGATTTTTCATAACATCTTTCTTTTGAAGAGCGAAGTTCTACAACTGTTTGCTCCCAATAATTTTTCCAGTAATCACTGGCATCTCGGTCAGCTTTGGCAATAGCACATTTTAATTTTGCTTCAGCCAGCTGTTTCCGAAGATCCTCAATTTCGCATTTTTGGGTTTCAGTTTGGGCTTTGGAAGTAGCTTCGTCTTCTTTTATTTTGTTCACCAATGAGTTTAATATTTTATCTTTTTTAAGACCTTCGTTCCTTAGTTCAATTACTTCGGAACGAAGGTTGTTCAAAGCTATAGTGCATCCTTCCTCTTCAGCACTTTTTTGCGCCCTGAGGGCGTTGCTAAGAATGAGGCCCTGCAAAAGGAGTGCGGTATTAAGTATAAGCAAATGGAATTTTTTTTTGTTTTTAAGTACAAAAAACTCATTCTCTCACCTTTAAACTATTATATGCTAAGCTATCGGCCAATTCATCTTTTGATAGCACCGAAAGCCCGTCTTCTAGCGTCGGGAATCCGAAGCTCCTACTCATCTCTCGGCAGACAGAAATCTCCTTGCTGTCTGGGAGACAATACAAGAAATCTTCTTCTCCGCTGCCGTTAAATATCAATGCCCCCTTCGGATATTTCAGTTTCTGGGCATAGTATTGAGCTTCTCGCTTTTCTTCTTCAGATAACCTTTTTCCCGAAGCATGTCGTACAATATAATCAAGAATTTCGGAAGATGCTTCGAGAATAGGAATAGCAGTTTTTTCAGACAGAATTTGCTCTGCAGTTTCTTTTTCCGTTTCCTCTTCTCCGGTTTCCAAGGATTTCTCCTTGGCGGGCTCTGAAGGCCCAGCTTCGGTCTCGGCCTGGCTCTTTGCAGTTTCGGCTTTGGTTAGTTTTGCCTCAGTTTGCGTTTTTAAAGCTTCGACAGTTTTCCTCGGAGTAGAAGTTTTTATCGTCTCCAGCACATCTAACACGTTGACCATCCTTTTCCTCTTGGGGGTCGCTGTAAGATCTTTTTGTGCCTTCGGCAATGTCACTTCTGCCGAAGGGCTTATAACTTCTAATATCTTTGTTCTCTCGACCTCTGTCTCTTCAATACTATCGGCCTTCGGCTCACCTAATTTGGCCAATGATGCCTTCGGCATTGCAGCTAGCTCTTCAGTCTTCTGCGTAAGCGCAGGTTCTTTGGCTTCAGTAGCCGAAGAGGTCTCACCGCCAAATTCAGGCACTGTGGCCGGTTCAATGAAGCGCGGTCGGTGAGTAAGGACCTTCACCTTTTTCCTCTTTGGCGCGGGCTCGCTTGGAGCAACTGAAGCATCATCTTTCCCGGAAGTTGCACTTTTTCTTTTCTGCCCCCGTGATAGGTAACGGTAGTCAGGGTACATGAACCCGATAGCATCAAAAACTCTATTTAATCTTTTCCTTTTCCGGTTTCCGAAGGCCGCAGACAGCGCATTATCTTCCGCTTTGGAGTACGGCCAAAGCAGTTCATCACTTGTGGCTTCGACACACTTTAGCCAGTCATCGTCTGGCTCAACAAATTGATCTCCAAACCTAAAGGTATATTTCAGTCGAACCAAACCACCTTCATGGGGGTTGCTAATGGTTTCTTTTGGCATCTCCCAGTTGACTACCAATGGCCATATCCTGTAGGCCACGTGCTCTTGGACTAAGTCCTTCGTCCCGATGAAAGAACAAACTATGCCAAAGGCCTTTCGGCATTCTTCGGCTGCTTCATCAATTTCTACCTTTGGTTTCCGGAGGCCGAAGCGTTGCCAGATAGGGCGCATGATGATCTCTTTAATATCCTCCCGTGCCTTTAAATCATTTTTCACATAGAACCATTCTTTCATCCAGTCTCCGGGCCATCTCTTCCGAAAGGTTGGCACGGGGCAGCTTGACCCAGAGCGAGTAACGAAGCTATAGCAGCCAAAATTGTTATGATACTGCTCTTTACCCCAGGGCTTCGTCTCATATAAAAGTTCATGCATACTGCAGAAACTTTTTGCACTTGGCTCCAAGCCCTGACTCCTCACAGCCTATACGAAGATTCCCATTCTTATGATGGCTTCGGGAGTAATCTGGTGAAGAAAAATCTGGTATATCTTTAGAACTTCAACCACAAAACTGCTTAGGGGGAACCGAAGCCCAGCCTTGAAGAAGCTTCGGAAGATCACAACTTCATTCTCTTCGGGAATAGGAGAAGTCATGTTTCCGTTATCAGCCCTCACAATAGACGCATCTCGAAAATATCTTCCCCTCATATTGTCGAGATGACTCTGTTTAATAGTCGATTTTCCGAAAACTGCATGACTTGGTCGCCAAGGTCGATCTTCGGAGTCCTCCCCGCCACTTTCCACATCATAACTGGCGCTGTCACCGGTGTCTTCGGATAAGCCTTCTAAAATCTCCCTGGTAATCTTTTCTGTATTTGTCTTTTCTATTGATTCAATAAAGCCAATATTCTTCTCCTCAGAGAGCTTCTCCTTCTCGCTCATCTTCGTTTCAGCAACAGATTTCTTATCTTGAGACATCTTCTCTTAGAGCCGAAGCTTAGAAAATTTAAAAAACCAAGCAAGCGTTGGTGTGTAAGAGCTAAAAATTGAGCAAGCAAGAGCAGATGGCAAGAAAGTGTGCCAAATGAGCTCGTGGTGTGCTCTTATTTATACGCCTAGTGCGTTGAAAACTGGAGGGCCCCGCTTGTCATTGACTATTACTATTCTAGCAAAGGGAAGGTGTTTTTCGGACCTTCAGCTTAGGGCCTTCGTCCATATCGCAATCTGAATTTATCATTCTAACAAATTAATATTGCGAGGGGCTACTGTTGGGGGCCTTCGGCTTCCGAAGGTCCTCAAAAACATGATTTAACAATGTTTCTGGAGTATAATACATGAACAGGTACCTTCGGACTTGGATCAAAACCAAAGTGTGAAGAAGCACAAAGAATACGAAGGATGGCACAGAGACGAAGCTATGCGCAGGGGAGCTTCGGCGTGATAGCAGAAAAAGAAACCGACTTAAAGAGAAAAAGGCTGTTTAGACCTCGATAGATTACTATAGAGTTATTAGCAAATGTAAAGGGCATGGGTGTAATTTTACATGGGCTGCGTCCCGTGCCTATAAATAGATGAACAGTGCTCCCGTACTGTTCACGCTGACTTGGCATTTGCTTTTGCGTCACGCTTGTACTTTTATCTTCTTTCAAGCCGAAGGTACATTTGTAATTTGTTATCATTTCTATTTTTCCATAATAATAAAATAGAAATGAGCTGATAGTAATACATAACTGTTTATGTTATCTTTCATATTTCATATGATTTCTTCTTCATTATTTATATGTTGTGTTGATGAAGGTACGTCCTTCATAACCTTCGTCCGAAAATCATTATATCCCAAGGGAAATAATGCTTCGAAGGACGAAGGACTTTAACGTTTAACATTTTTTGTGTTGCCTTGTTCTTAACTCATAGCATTTGAGAACAAGTCCCCAACAGATGGCTTGAGGTGTTATGGTGGCATGGATTTATATAGGCTGGGAGGTGGGTGGTTACATGATAGATCTAATATGGTACTTATCTGTTAAAATCATATGCTATATATTAGGAACTCTAACATACTCGAAACCAAATCTATTACATGATAGATCTAATCTGGTACTTATCTGTTACAATCATATTCTAACTATTAGGAACTCTAACAAACTCGAAACCAAATCCATTGCGCAGGTGAGAAGTTTGTCCGGGCAGTTACAATAACTACGGTGGTTAGTTTGTTACGAATAGCAAGGGATGGGTGATGTCATGGATGATGTAACAGTGATGTAAGATCCGACAAGTGGAATAAAAAATAGGAGAAAAAACTCACATGGATTGTGTTTCTTAAGTGGCCGAATAGGTAAGCCTTTTATTTGCTATTCTATTTTTTCTGCTTTTTATTTCCAGATTTAACTATCCCAATTCAAATCTGATTTTAAATTTTGAAACCATATTTATATGCCCAATCAAAACAACAACATGAATGCAAATATTTTACACTTATTTACTCCTTATTTACTTTGCTCAAATAAGTATTTGTATGCATGAAATTTAATAAGCATGGAATTCACATAGTTATATAACCCAATAGGATTAATTTATATAGAAATAACTCACTATCCTATTTATTATAGTTTAAGTACATAGCCAACATTTTATATTTACTATTTATTAAATTATAGGGAAGATAGTCTCAATTCATAACTTTGTTATAATATGCTTTAGGGAATTTTCTTAATTCACCAAAATATGATTTTGGAGTGTTACATATGATCAGCTTTTCCCTTCTAGCAAAAATCACACACTGCTACATGCGAGGCTACATCTCTCTTTATGTCATACCACCAATACTTTTGTTTCAGTATGGTTTCGCGGAGACTGTCTATCTCAGGACCACATATCCTTAGACACTGCTGAGGTGAATGGCTAGGGATCCACTACGAGGCCTTTACAAAGTTCCACTAGCTTCAGAAAACCCGCTACAGTTTCTAGGAAGAGCAATGCAGAAATCCCTCGTCTGACCGCCATCGCAGCAAAATCAACCCGGGAACCTCCCTACACGCTTACTCCCCTACTGCCCTTGCCCCTATCGGGTAAGGTAGTCCTCCACTAGCTTTCCTAGTTAGTCAGCCAAGGGCGTCCCATTCCACCCTTGTGGTGGCACATGTTTGTCAAGTTAAGCTGCATGTTCCAATTAATATAATGATCTTGTCATGAACAATAAGTAATACAATAGTATAATTGGAACAAAATCATAATGTAATATTAATCCCAAAACCATATAGAGCAATAGCAAAAACTACCCAAATAGTTCAGGATAAACAAGGTGTAAAGATAACCAAACTAGGGTGACCTATTGGGTCCCATCATAATTAAGCCTATGTATGCCAAAATGATTATAGAGAACATTATTGGATAACTAAAAGTTATCAAGGGCACAACTTGCCTGGGACTTGAGATTCCAGGTACCAGGATGATCTTCAGATTCTCGTGACCTCACTGCTAGTCGTAGCAATACATACAAACATGGTATAGGCATAATTAACATCACATCAAATATAAGAACAAACTGCATAATAATAATCTACACGTCGCTACGAGATTGTGGGTTCGCGAACCACTAAAATCGGAGTTATGGTTAAGGAGTTGTGATTTATGGAAAATCTATGTGATTTAATTATTAAAATATATTATAAATTGATTAATATACACCATATGAGAGAATATTCTATCGTGATTAACCCAACTTTAATTTCGGTTTTCCGCCCAAAACTCTAACCTCGACTACCGAGCTGTCCCAGTGACACGAGATGCGACTTCAGGGCGGCGTCCTTGCCTCTTTATACACGGGGCGAGGCTCGCGGGTGCGTGGTTCCAACAACCCGAGAGCACCGGCCGGCCGTTTTGGTTTAGCGCGCGGATCTGGGGTAGGAGATAAGTCCGACAGGGGTGGCCCACCCGTAAGTGACCGGAGAAGGATGCATGCATGTGCCCTACAAAGCCGACCAGCGGGACCCGCGCGACAGTCAGAGGAAAGACCTGGTTGTTTCCGCTGCGCGCGATAAGAGGCTAACGGTGTGGGCTCCACAAGTCGGTGGCAGGTGCGCCGTGCGTGTAGATTGCCACGGGATGGGCCGCATGGGAGGAATGAAGCGGGCCGGTTTTGGCCCAATCAATAGGTTGATCCCTCTCTTTCTTTTTATTTTTGTCCAATTAAAACCAAATTCAAGTAGAGTTTGAACTTCAAAATTAGAATGCACAAGCAAAATGTCAAAATGGGATGCAGATATCTATATTTTTTAAAAAATTCATTTATTATCCTATTTATGTAATTATTTTCAAATATGTAATGTGTACATGTAAATGATATATCTTAATAAAACACCACTTTGTGTGTGTAGTTTACTTGAAAGTGAATCAATATTCATTACCTATTTATTTTGAAAGAACGTGGTGTATACTTTCATTTAAGGGTTTTTAGATGGTTTTAAGAGTATGTATAATTTATGAGGAGAACGAATCAATAGAGTATTTTCTACTATTTATTTTCCTGAGCTTCCATTTTATGAGTTAATTTAAAAAGTCTAGTCTAGATTTGAGTCATCTAAATTTAGTACTCATTTAAATAAATGCTTATAGTGTATCATTTAATGAAATGAATAATTATTTAGTTGAACAGAAAACCTTTGTATTACTTATTTTCTAAATTAATTCTTGGTTCTGAGATTCAGTCCTCAAAATTCAAAGCTCAAGTATAATTTGAGATATCTGAATTTACTATTTTTTCTTTCTTTCTTTATTTTATTATTTTCTCTTATACAAATTTTGGACTTTACAGTTCTAGATCATGTGTCGGATAGTTCAACTCGTGCTTTTTCAAATCCTTAACGAGATGCATCATAATATATATCAAATCCTTTTTGTAGATCCGACATGACTTATACTAGGGGTGACATCAATCTCAACTTTAGCTAAGTAAAAAGATACAAAGGCACAGTAAAAAGGAAATAAAATAGGATTCTATGGAAAAAAGACAGAGATGTAGTGTACATAACATTTTACAGGGTGCATAATGAGCTCTTTAGCTAAGGGGAAACGATTCTTATAAATTTTACATCATAATTATATTTTATAGAGCTCTTACCAAGCATCAACATAGAAGTTAGGCTATGTTCTTGTGATGTTCTTGTCCGAGTATAAGGTCTACAATGGCATAATGCTTGTACCATCTTTTTCTGTGGTAACTTATTTTTTCTCATGCAGTGCATGTGACTTGAAACTTTGTTAAGACACAGTTTGTGAAAGGGAAAAGGATCCAACATTTTCTATAGTCGATTTTGGTATTTAACGTCCATCACAAACGATTATGAACAGAAGCTATGTACTTGTCTGCATTTTGTATATCATAGTGATGTCTGTCGATCTGTATCTATTTTTTACTCCCGTCGCAACGTACGGGCATGTAACTAGTTATATTATATGGCATGGGGTCAAATTTTATAGAGCTCTTACCAAGCATCAACATAGAAGTTAGGCTATGTTCTAGTACCACATCAGTGTTCCATGTGGACAACATCAGATTTTCAGATGGACTCAAGGAGATGAAGGTATTGTTAGTAGTTTAATATGACACAATGACTACATCCCACTACTTCATGTTCCTCCACTTGACCCTCAAATCATAAGGCAGATGCATCCTGTGAAACAACATCACTGCCACATTCTAGTATCTGAATCCAGAGAATTTGCGCATCACAGAGAAAAGTATAAATACACATGGTCAAGCAAGACACAACGACATACTATAAACCTGAGCTTAGAATAGTTAACGTCAAAGGTCGTTTCAACAATAAAATTTACATTCAAAGAACAATTACACTCAAAAAAGTTGTTTCTTCTCCAGGTGTGCTCAGTTCTTCAAGTAGTACTAAATGGAGGTTTTCAGAAATGAAATTTCCTAAATTAGATGAAAAATGCGAACAAGACATGTAGTATTAAAAAATAAAGTTACCTCAACATTTATGCTCTAGTCCCCTTTTTTTATATGTGCAGAATATTTATTATTTTTTACAACATGCAGAGTTACGTATTACTCAATCCATCCCAAATTATAATTCCTTTGACTTTTTTGGCTTGTTTGACCGGCTTGTCTATTCAATTTTTTTTGCGAAAAAATGAAAAATTCAAAGTTGCATTTTAAAGTATATTATATACTAAACTATATCACATCAAAGATTAACAATAATTATGATTTTTTAACAAGACAACGGTTAAACTTAGGATAAAAAAGTCAAATGAATTATAAATTGGAGCAGAGGGAGTATTATATTAAGAAAAAGAAGAAAAACAGAGGGGAAAAGCCAACAAGCTAATACCTATATTGAATAATCACAACAAAAAACCGAAGCTAATACCTATATTGGCCAGCAATTAAGTGTGATCTAATTTGATATATCATAGAACTAACAATGCTGTCCTGTAAACAGCTTTCTCACTGATATATCATGGAACTAACCATGTTGTCCTGTAAACAGCTTTCTCCAAGCATTACAAAAGGACATTAAAGCACCATCAGACTAGATCACCTTGCCCCACACTTGGATGATCAGGCTCTTGTTGAACATGCAGAGAAGTCCCCAGAAACAACAACCTCAGTGTTTGGTGGCAAGAACCGATGACTCCAAGAAACAGGGAACATATGGGGTAATAATCACATAGCCCTTTCCAAGACTGCAGAGACCATGCAGTTCCTGAGTATCCATGTTATATGATACAAGTTTCTGGTTCCAGTGCTGAACAAGGATGAACGAATTGTGATCTGGATGAATGGCCACAATATGGAAGTCTTTGATTGGGTGACTCAGTAATTCAAAGAACTGCAAAGAGCTCACATTGTGCTTTAGGATACATGCTTCTGTATCATAGTCCTCAAGAACCCAGATCGACATTTGCGTGAAGCGCACTTGGGAGCCTTGATGTAATTGCAAATTCACACCGATGCAGTGTAGATGGTTTTGGGATTGACCAATAAAAGCAATTGTTCTCACATCCTTACCATGCCAGCCGATGATCCTACAAGTTTTCCCTTCCCCATCCACTGCAATTATCACATTCTCTTGTTTCTGAAGATCGAAGACAAGAAAATGCAGCAGACCATCGACCAAAGCCCAGCCACGCATGAATCCAATCACGGATTCACCCCACAGCTTCCATTCACCGCCCTCTTCACCTCGCCCCCACTTGCTTGACCTGTCACTCCATGCCTTGGTTTCAGACGAGTAAGAGTGTACCGTTTCCACCTCCTTCACCGCCTTATCCTCCCAGATCTGGACCAAAGGTGGAGGAGACAGCAGGGTTAAACATCAGAAAGGTGTGCGCATATCTTTCCCCACCAACCAAAGGTGGAGGAGGACAAGAGCCGGAGCTGGTGGGCACAGTCATCAATTCCTCGGTCGCAGGGTTTGTCACGATGTATCCGAACTTGTCCTCCCGGGTGCACCCAAAGAGCAGGAGCCCGTTGCAAGAATCAAAGAGGACCATGTGCTCCACGCCAGGCAGCATTGCCGTGATGAAGGAGAAGGAAGGGTCGACCGGAGGCACGCGTTCTCCGCTCCCCGACAGGCTGGTGAATTGGCCGTAGCTGTGAGGCCCTCCGACGCCGCCGTGGAAGAAGCCTTCCAGGGTCTGGGGCAGCTTCTTGCGGTAGAGGGGGTCGGTGATGAGGTTGCGCCAAGATTTGCACACGCACGTGCAACGGCGGAGGTCTTTGACGGGCACGCGCGAGAAGATCTCCACCATCAGCTCGTCGTAGAGGTCCGCCACCGCCCTCCCCTTTGCGCAGTCCATGACGCCGGGAGCGGGGAAGGGACGCGCGGCAAGCTAAGAGTTGGGAAGGTGAGGTTAGGGATGGATGAGCACGAGAGACGGGGAGTACGAAATGCGGCGAACGGGGAAGCACCGGCTGCCGGAGAGGTCTGCGTCGACGGCTGCGGATGCGGCGCTAGCCGACGGGGCCCTTGCTGAGATGGGGGGTTTTGGAGGAGGGAAGCGTGGTAATAGCCCGGGATTTTAGTTAATGGTGCCTTTTGTAGATGCGCCGGCGTACAAAGTGTCAATAAGGTGCGGACATGAGTGTATTTTCTTTATGAAATTTGGGCAGGAAAAAGAATGAATTAGGGCTATTTTAAGAAACCCATCTTATTGAGGGATTCCTATTTAAAAAAAAAATAATTTATTTTTTCTTGTGAAAATAGAAATTTCTTAAACAAATGTGTCAAATCCAAACTAGTCATTAAATGGGTTTCGTTTCTAGACAATAATTTTTAGTTTATTCATTTAGTACCTTTTAGGCTATGTTTAAATGCACTAGAACTAATAATTAGCTACTAAAATTAAATAAAGTCATCCAAACAGTTTAGATAGTTGTTCAGTTTTTAGCAAATTAGCTAATAGTTTGCTAGCTATGTGTTAGGCTGTTAGCTCGCTAATTCTACAATAATTTTTTAGTCAACGAACCATTAGCTCTAGTGCATTCAAACACCATCTTAGTCTCTAAATTGGCAAACACAAAGATTAAAATAGAGATAATCCCTATTTTAGTCCCTGTGTTCGGTAATTTAGAGACTAAAAGGGATAAATAGAGAGACTAAACATTAGTTCATATAAACCAAACACCCACTTACAATCTTAGCAATGGTAATCGGCACGGAATCACTTTTGCAAAGATGATATCCAACTTTAAAGTTTTCTTGTATTGTTGTCTAAGGAGGTGCTTGTTTATGTGGACTAATTTTAGTCCTCCTATTTTATTCTATTTTAGTCTTTAAATTGCTAAATGCAGAAACTAAAACTATATTTTATTTTCTGTATTTAACAATTTAGGACTAAAATAGAATAAAATAGACGGACTAAAAATTAGTCACTAGAAACCAAACACTCCCTAAGTCCAATTAATGAATTAATATTAATAGGATCTTTTTAATATTCCTAAGTCTCGTGGGTAAATTATATAAAACTCAAGTACCATCCTAAGCTTTTTAAAACTGTCTAAACAGATCTCTACGGGCTTAACAAGTTTAAGTTTGGATGATATGCGGTCGTTGCATACATTAAAAGTGTGCCTACGCAGGCGATCGGGATAGAGAACTTTGATTCGCAACTTCATAGATATTAGAAATAAACAGTGACCTACCGGGAGCTATACCAGTCAATTATACACAGACTATCAATGTCAAACAGTATTAGTGCTCTTTAACATGTTCAGGTATTGAGAGTTTCTACTTCCCGCAATAAGGGCTACACGCTCATATAAAACTTGCTATTTAATTCATCGGACATTGAATTTTCTAGTAACCTCGCCTAATAATACTAAATCTTTACTACTCTATAAGGACCCAATGTGGGTGTCCACATTGCTTCACCATGCCCCGCCTGCCTCTGCCCCCACGACACCCTAGCCCCAAATGGCGCACGCTCCCCGCGTGATGGCCACTTATCCCGCTGCCGCACCCACCGCTCCCCCACTGTAGTTCTGCCCGTGTACTCGCCCCCCTCCACGGCCACCGCCATGACGACAACGACCGTCAGGGCCTGCCTTGCCTAGCAGCTCAATTGGGGAATCCACCCGCTAGGCGTCTTTGTGACCCGTGGAAGACGGTGGCGCGATGGGCACTGAGAGCGAGGAGCCCAGATCTAGGAGCAGATGGTGAGGGGGTCGTGGCGGGTTTTGCGGTGCAGGAGGGCGCGACATGGATTTGAGCGAGAGGGACGATGCCTAGGTCCAAGCGGGAGGGACGACGGAGGCGGATCTCGCCCACACCCACCGTGGCTCCGCTCCCGCCCGCCACCCCACCCCCCACAACGCCACGATGCCCATTGTCGGTGTCTAGTGTCTGACCGCACACCCGGGGGTACCCTCGTGGTGCTTTTGGGTAGGATGGTGCTACTGATCGTAGCTCGATGGTTCATGCTAGAAGCACGAGAGAGAGAGAGAGAGAGAGTAAGAGAGAGACAGGCGATTTGCTGCAGGTTCGGGCCGCTTTGAGAGGCGTAATACCCTACTTCCTGGGGTGGCTCTGTATGCGTGGTGTATTACAAGTGGTGTCTCCTGAATGGAAAGGTGCTAATGAGATGAAAATGATGGGGTCCCCCTAGGCCTTATATACATGACCGTGGGGCACTCCCTACACACACGATAATCACATTCTTCCAGCTTATCTCCTAGCAAATAGCGAACTAACTTAGCTTATCTTAAGGAAAAACCCAACCACTTCATCCCGACCTATCTCCGGCCTTTGAGGGTGTCAGGCATGGGAAAAACGGACAGTCCCCCTGAGATTGTGCGTAGCCCGCGGACGATCCAGGCATGAGCCCATTGCCTTCTTGGGTTAGTCCATTTCACTTGTAGTCTATGTCAAGCCCACGACGAGACGACCTTGTGGGGCAACTCATTTGTGGCCCCATGCAAGGGTCTTTCGCCTTCTAGTGGACCCGAGGGATATCTGTCCCCCACAAGCCCCCAATCTTTGAATTGATTTTGAAATAATCGACTCAAAGGTTCCTGGTCCTGTCTGTGGGTTCATTGCATGGGCTGATTTTTGTACTACAGTTGGGTGTATCCCCCGAGCTTTGAGTGGATTTTAGAAGTAATCCATTCAAAGGTCTTCATATTTATGCTTTTGAAATCAGCATTTTGGCCTCAAGGTATTGTGAATCTGTTGGGTGCACCAAAGGTGCACCCAATGGGTGTAGCCCCCGAGCTTTGAGTGGAATTTAGAAATAATCCATTCAAAGGTCTTCATTTTTATGCTTTTGAGATTAGCATTTTGGCCTCAAGGTATTGTGAATCTATTGGGTGCACCGAAGGTGCACCCATTGGGTGTATCCCCCAAGCTTTGATTGGATTTTAGAAGTAATCCATTCAAAGGTCTTCATATTTATGCTTTTGAAATCAGCATTTTGGCCTCAAGGTATTGTGAATCTGTTGGGTGCACCAAAGGTGCACCCCAATGGGTGTAGCCCCCGAGCTTTGAGTGGATTTTAGAAATAATCCATTCAAAGGTCTTCATTTTTATTCTTTTGAGATCAGCATTTTGGCCTCAAGGTATTGTGAATCTGTTGGGTGCACCGAAGGGGCACCCAATAGGTATAGCCCCCAAGCTTTGAGTGAATTTTAGAAATAATCCATTCAAAGGTCTTCATTTTTATGCTTTTGAGATCAACATTTTGGAATAACCAGGCGATGCCATCTGTTCATGACTTGTTAGATCTGGAATCAATTTGATCGGTGACAAGTTGGACATCTGACTGGTTGAGACAGATAGCCCTCGGCTGGACACCACCCTGCTCTGTACTTTAATGCTTCTGTTGATTGGACTAGCGCTTTAGTAACCACAATTATGCTTCCTCCCGTTTCAGCCGATCTCCTCCTTTTATCGCGATACATTCATTGCATATATTTTGTGGATATCACTTCTTCAGAAAATCTTGAAAATTTCGGGCGATACACCCAATGGGTGCGTCCAAGGGGTGCCTGCCTTGCGTAGAATGTTTACACGTTGTCCTGAAGTAGTAACTTGATGTGACTGAGAGGTGTAATCATTTGCCTAAGCAGATGACTTGGGTCCAACCGGTGTCGTGTTACACGAAATGGTGTCAGTTGCTTGACTCATTTTCAGGCGGCTTGAATTGCTTATTGAATTCTTGCGAATGTTCGGCGAGCGGGGTAGGAAGTGGACGGTCACCCCTTGGTCCCTTTAAATAGCATGTTTGCCCTGGCTATTTTCTTCACTCGTCTTTGATCACGTGCTCTCTTCTTCTTCATCACTTCTCCACTTTTCGCGCGACCATGGGCAGGGGCAAGGGCTGGCCTCGTCGTGCCGACAGCAAACACAAGCGTCCTCCAAGCCCGCCCTCGGAGGATTTTGGTGACTCGGAGTACTCGGGGGAAGCTTCCTCCGAGTATGATCGGTCGCCCATTCCCGCATGCCCTATGGCGTCGTCCGAGCACTCGGACGACTCCATGGGGTTGTCCACTGTGGCTTGGGCATACTGGCGCTCCATCGAGCGCGCCGGGCTTGGCGGGTCGGATGACTCGGAGGAGACCTCCTTGGAGGAGGTGGAGGACTCCTCCGACTCTGAGGAGTGGAGCAGCGGTAGGGTGACGACGACAGCAGCAGCGACGATGACGACGACAAGGGCGACGGCGAAGGCGACGGCAAGGGCGACGGCAATGGCAAAGGCGATGGTGGTGATGGCAAGGGTGACGGCGACAGTGAGGGCGAGGGCAACGACGAGGGTGACGACAGCAAGGGCGATGGCGGCGACGGCAAAGTCGACGACAGCGGCGACGGCAAGGCCGGCGACATAATGCTGCTGGTTTAAATATTAGTATAGATAGCAGTAGTAGTAGTAGTAGTAGTAGTAGTAGTGGTAGTGGTAGTGGTAGTGGTAGTGGTAGTGGTAGTGGTAGTGGTAGTGGTAGTAGTAGTCATAGTGGTAGTCGTAGTAGTAGTGGTAGTAGTAGTAGTAGTAGTAGTAGTAGTAGTAGTAGTAGTAGTAGTAGTAGTAGTAGTAGTAGTAGTAGTAGTAGTAGTAGTAGTAGTAGTAGTAGTAGTAGTAGTGGTAGTAGTGGTGGTAGTAGTAGTGGTAGTGGTAGTGGTAGTGGTAGTGGTAGTAGTGGTAGTAGTGGTGGTAGTAGTAGTGGTAGTGGTAGTGGTAGTGGTAGTGGTAGTAGTAGTAGTAGTAGTAGTAGTAGTAGTAGTAGTAGTAGTAGTAGTAGTAGTAGTAGTCGTAGTAGTGGTAGTGGTAGTGGTAGTGGTAGTAGTAGTAGTAGTAGTAGTAGTAGTAGTAGTAGTAGTGGTAGTGGTAATGGTAGTAGTAGTAGTAGTAGTAGTAGTAGTAGTAGTAGTGGTAGTGGTAGTGGTAGTGGTAGTGGTAGTAGTAGTAGTAGTAGTAGTAGTAGTAGTAGTAGTAGTAGTAGTAGTAGTAGTAGTAGTAGTAGTAGTAGTAGTAGTAGTAGTGGTAGTGGTAGTGGTAGTGGTAGTGGTAGAGTAGTGGTAGTGGTAGTGGTAGTAGTGGTGGTGGTAGTGGTAGTGGTGGTGGTGTTGGTGGTGGTAGTGGTAGTGAAAGGGAATTAGGCTTACACCTAGTCCCTAAATAATTTTGGTGGTTGAATTGTCCAACACAAATATTGGACTAACTAGTTTGCTCTAGTGTATAAGTTATACAGGTGCAAGAGGTTCACACTCAGCCAATAAAAAGATCAAGTTTTGGATTCAACAAAGGAGCAAAGAGGCAACCGAAGGCACCTCTGGTCTGGAGGCACCGGACTGTCCGGTGTACACCAGACAGTGTCCGGTGCGCCACCGGACAGTGTCCAGTGCACCAGAGGACTCCAACTCGAACTCGCCACCTTCGGGAATTTCTCAAGCCGCTCCGCTATAATTCACCGGACTGTTCGGTGTACACCGGACAATGTCCGGTGCTCCAAGGAAGCGCGGCCTCCGCAACTCGCCAGCCTCGGGATCGCACAGCAGCCGCTCCGCTATAATTCACCGGACATGTCCGGTGTGCACCGGACTGTCCGGTGTAACCACGGAGCAACGACTATTTCGGCGCCAACGGCTACCTGCGGCGCATTCAATGCGCGCTCTGCGCGCGCAGAAGTCAGGCGCGCCCATACTGGCGCACCGGACAATGAACAGGAGATGTCCGGTGTGCACCGGACATCCAGGCGGGCCCAGAAGTCAGAAGCTCCAACGGTCAGAATCCAACGGCATTGATGACGTGGCGGGGGCACCGGACATGTTCGGTGTGCACCGGACTGTCCGGTGCGCCATCGAACAGACAGCCTCCCAACGGCCACTTTTGGTGGTTGGGGCTATAAATACCCCAACCACCCCACCATTCATTGCATCCAAGTTTTCCAGCTTCCAACCACTATACAAGAGCTAGCATTCATTGCAAAGCACACCAAAAGAGATCAAATCCTCTCCCAACTCCACACAAAGCCTTAGTGACTAGAGAGAGTGATTTGTAGTGTTCATTTGAGCTCTTGCGCTTGGATCGCTTCTTTTTCTTTGGCATTCTTTCTTGTTGATCAAACATTCACTTGTAATTAAGGCAAGAGACACCAATTGTGTGGTGGTCCTTGCGGGAAGTTTGATTCCCAAGTGATTTGAGAAAGAGAAGCTCACTCGGTCCGAGGGACCGTTTGAGAGAGGGAAGGGTTGAAAGAGACCCGGCCTTTGTGGCCTCCTCAACGGGGAGTAGGTTTGAGAGAACCGAACCTCGGTAAAACAAATCCGCGTGCCTCACTTCATTATTCGCTTGCGATTTGTTTTGCGCCCTCTCTCGCGGACTCTATTATATTTCTAACGCTAACCCGGCTTGTAGTTGTGATTATTTTTGAGATTTTCAGTTTCGCCCTATTCACCCCCCCCCCCTCTAGGCGACTTTCAATTGGTATCAGAGCCCGGTGCTTCATTAGAGCCTAACCGCTCGAAGTGATGTCGGGAGATCACACCAAGAGGGAGATGGAGACCGGCGACAAGCCCACTACAAGCCAAGGGAGCACTTCATCGGAAGAGTCCCGCACCAAGAGGAGGGAGAAGAAGAAGGACTCCTCCAAACGGAAGGAGAAAAGATCTTCCTCTTCTCACCACAAAGAGAAGAAGGAAAAATCTTCTTCTCACAAGTCGCGTCGGAAAGGCGACAAGCACAAGAGGATGAGGAAGGTGGTCTACTACGAGACCGACACTTCATCAACATCCACCTCCGACTCCGATGCACCGTCCGTAACTTCTAAGCGCCAAGAGCGCAAGAAGTTTAGTAAGATCCCCTTACACTATCCCCGTACATCTAGACATACTCCATTACTTTCCGTTCCATTAGGCAAACTGCCAACTTTTGATGGCGAAGATTATGCTAGGTGGAGTGATTTAATGAAATTTCATCTAACCTCACTCCACAAAAGTATATGGAATGTTGTTGAGTTTGGAGCACAGGTACCATCAATAGGGGATGAGGATTATGATACGGACGAAGTGGCCCAAATCGAGCACTTCAACTCCCAAGCCACAACCATTCTCCTCGCCTCTCTAAGCAAGGAGGAATACAACAAAGTGCAAGGGTTGAAGAATGCAAAGGAGATTTGGGACCTACTCAAGACGGCGCACGAGGGTGATGAACTCACCAAGATCACCAAGCGGGAAATGATCGAGGGGGAGCTCGGTCGCTTTCGTCTTCGCCAAGGGGAGGAGCCACAAGATATGTACAACCGGCTCAAAACCTTGGTGAACCAAGTGCGCAACCTCGGGAGCAAAAAGTGGGACGACCACGAGGTGGTTAAGGTTATTTTAAGAGCTCTTATTTTACTTAACCCTACTCAAGTTCAATTAATTCGTGGTAATCCTAGATATCCACTAATGACCCCCGAGGAAGTTATCGGGAATTTTGTGAGCTTTGAATGCATGATTAAGGGCTCAAAGAAGATCAACGAGCTTGACGAACCTTCCACATCCGAGGCGCAACCGGTGGCCTTCAAGGCAACGGAGGAGAAGAAGGAGGAGTCTACACCAAGTAGACAACCAATTGACGCCTCCAAGCTCGATAATGAGGAGATGGCCTTAATCATCAAAAGCTTTCGGCAAATCCTCAAGCAACGGAAGGGGAAGGATTACAAATCCCGTTCCAAGAAGGTTTGCTACAAGTGTGGTAAGCCCGGTCACTTTATTGCTAAATGTCCATTATCAAGTGACAGTGACAGGGACAACGACAAGAAGGGCAAGAGAAGAGAAAAGAAGAGGTATCACAAGAAGAAGGGCGGCGATGCCCACGTGTGCCGCGAGTGGAACTCCGACGAAAGCTCCACCGACTCCTCCTCTGACGACGAGGACGCCGCCAACATCGCCGTCACCAAGGGACTCCTCTTCCCCAACGTCGGCCACAAGTGCCTCATGGCAAAGGACGGCAAAAGGAAGAAGGTTAAATCTAACTCCTCCACTAAATATGAATCTTCTAGTGATGATAATACTAGTGGTGAGGAAGATAATTTGCGTATCCTTTTTGCCAACCTTAACATGGAACAAAAAGAAAAATTAAATGAGCTAATTAGTGCCATCCATGAAAAGGACGATCTCTTGGACTCCCAAGAGGACTTCCTAATCAAGGAAAATAAGAAACATGTTAAGGTTAAAAATGCTTATGCTCTAGAGGTAGAAAAATGTAACAAATTATCTAGTGAGCTAAGCACTTGCCATGACACTATTGCCAACCTTAGAAATGAAAATGCTAATTTAATTGCTAAGGTTGATTCTCATGTTCGTATTGATTCAACTTCCTATCCTAGAAATGATAATGTTGATTTGCTTGCTAGGATTGATGAGTTGAATGTTTCTATTGCTAGCCTTAGAAATGAGAATGAGAAATTAATTGCTAAGGCTAAAGAATTAGATGTTTGCAATGTTACAATTTCCGACCTTAGAACTAAGAATGATATGTTGCATGCTAAGGTTGTTGAATTAAAATCTTGCAAACCATCTACATCTACCGTGGAGCACACTTCTATTTGCACTAGATGTAGAGATATTGATGTTAATGCTATTCATGATCACATGTCTTTAATTAAACAACAAAATGATCATATAGCAAAACTAAATGCTAAAATTGCCGAGCATAACTTGGAAAATGAAAAGTTTAAATTTGCTAGAAGTATGCTCTATAATGGGAGACGCCTTGGCATCAAGGATGGCATTGGCTTCCAAAGGGGAGACAATGTCAAACTTAATGCCCCTCCTAAGAACTTGTCTAACTTTGTTAAGGGCAAGGCTCCCATGCCTCAGGATAACGAGGGTTACATTTTGTACCCTGCCGGTTATCCCGAGAGCAAAATCAAGAAAATTCATTCTAGGAAGTCTCACTCTGGCCCTAACCATGCTTTTATGTATAAGGGTGAGACATCTAGTTCTAGGCAACCAACCCGTGCTAAGTTGCCTAGAAAGAAAATTCCTAATGCATCAAATGATCATGCTATTTCATTCAAAACTTTTGATGCATCATATGTTTTAACTAACAAATCCGGCAAGGTAGTTGCCAAGATTGTTGGGGGCAAACACAAGGGATCAAAGACTTGTGTTTGGGTACCCAAAGTTCTTGTTTCTAATGCCAAAGGACCCAAAACCGTTTGGGTACCTAAAGTCAAGAACTAAAACTGTTTTGTAGGTTTATGCATTCGGGGGCTCAAGTTGGATACTCGACAGCGGGTGCACAAACCACATGACAGGGGAGAAAAAGATGTTCTCCTCATATGAGAAAAACCAAGATCCCCAACGAGCTATCACATTCGGGGATGGAAATCAAGGTTTGGTCAAAGGATTGGGTAAAATTGCTATATCACCTGACCATACTATTTCCAATGTTTTTCTTGTAGATTCTTTAGATTACAATTTGCTTTCCGTATCCCAATTATGTCAAATGGGCTACAACTGTCTATTTACTGATATAGGTGTTACTGTCTTTAGAAGAAGTGATGATTCAATAGCATTTAAGGGAGTGTTAGAGGGTCAGCTATACTTGGTAGATTTTGATAGGGCTGAACTCGACACTTGCTTGGTTGCTAAGACTAACTTGGGTTGGCTCTGGCACCGCCGACTAGCCCATGTTGGAATGAAGAATCTTCACAAGCTTCTAAAGGGAGAACACATTTTAGGACTAACAAATGTTCATTTTGAGAAAGACAGGATTTGTAGCGCATGCCAAGCCGGGAAGCAAGTTGGCACTCATCATCCACACAAGAACATCATGACTAGTGACAGGCCACTGGAGCTCCTACACATGGACCTATTCGGCCCGATCGCTTACATAAGCATCGGCGGGAGTAAGTACTGTCTAGTTATTGTGGATGATTATTCTCGCTTCACTTGGGTGTTCTTTTTGCAGGACAAATCTCATACCCAAGAGACCTTAAAGGGATTCTTGAGACGGGCTCAAAATGAGTTCGGCTTAAGGATCAAGAAAATTAGAAGCGACAATGGGACGGAGTTCAAGAACTCTCAAATTGAAGGCTTCCTTGAGGAGGAGGGCATCAAGCATGAGTTCTCTTCTCCCTACACTCCACAACAAAATGGTGTAGTGGAGAGCAAGAATCGAACTCTATTGGACATGGCAAGAACCATGCTTGATGAGTACAAGACACCGGATCGGTTTTGGGCCGAAGCGGTCAACACCGCTTGCTACGCCATCAACCGGTTATATCTTCACCGAATCCTCAAGAAGACATCCTATGAACTCCTAACCGGTAAAAAGCCAAATATTTCATATTTTAGAGTTTTTGGTAGCAAATGTTTTATTCTTGTCAAAAGAGGTAGAAAATCTAAATTTGCTCCTAAAACTGTAGAAGGCTTTTTACTAGGATATGACTCAAACACAAGGGCATATAGAGTCTTTAACAAGTCCTCAGGACTTGTTGAAGTTTCTTGTGACGTTGTGTTTGATGAGACTAACGGCTCTCAAGTAGAGCAAGTTGATCTTGATGAGATAGGTGAAGAACAGGCTCCGTGCATCGCGCTAAGGAACATGTCCATTGGGGATGTGTGTCCTAAGGAATCCGAAGAGCCTCCACATGCACAAGACCAACCATCCTCCTCCACGCAAGCATCTCCACCAACCCAAAATGAGGACGAGTGATATGACCACGCCATTAAGCAACATGTTACAACCCCCAAGTCATACTACATCAACCCAAGTACAACCAACATCATCACCAACCCAAGTCTTTGATGGACCAATTACACGTAGCCGAGCTAAGAAGCTACAGCAAGAGGTTCACCAAAGAGGAAGGACAAAACATATCAAGGGCGAATCAGCAAGAAGAGCTATATCCGAGTCAGTCCAGCGCAACAGAACCGTCCAGAAGAAACAGTCATATCTTTTGATTTCCAAAAGCTATGAAGGCGCATAAGTACTTTTTGGAAAGCTCTTGAAGTCTAGTTTCCAATGCTGCTAAAGCCGACTTAACCACATCTACCAGAAAGGCAGCCGACCTACTTTAGTGCCGACTGGTCAGAAGGTCAACAGTCAGCTTGATGACCAAGTTTTTGTATTAAACTGCATCATTCTACGAAGTTTCATTAAGCATGCTATATATGGTGAGAAAGCTTATCAAGTAAGCTTTCCAACGCATCCAGCCCCACGTCATTTGAAGATTCCTAGAAGAAGTTATTGTCAAAATACTGAAGGCTGCGCAGAAGTCAAACAGCCACACGGAAATCAGTTCTGCA
Organism: Zea luxurians; assembly: GCA_029449295.1. Taxonomy (NCBI): domain Eukaryota; kingdom Viridiplantae; phylum Streptophyta; class Magnoliopsida; order Poales; family Poaceae; genus Zea; species Zea luxurians. The sequence continues at coordinate 1,426,690 of JAOPSE010000044.1, forward strand.
GATCTCCCGAAGAGGCTCCTTCACATTAGCTCGTGAAAATACTTTTGTTCTGTGTTTATACCTCACTAAGGCTGGTTGTTACTAGTATAAGTACCCCCCTATGTCTATGATGTAAGGCAGCTTATGATAATCTAAAACAAAACCCCTTTGTTCAGCTGTGTGCTAACAAATATTGAGAGTGATCTCTACCCCTTTGCTCTTGTGAATTCCTTCGCGGGATTGCAGAAGCGGCGGCTTCATCCGCTCCCAATTGGTGCTCCTACTCCCTTCGAGGTCTCCTCGATTGATTGTAGGCTGTGTTGGTTGGTTCTTTGAGAGTGTGGTTGGGCGAATCCTCGATTCAGGCTGCCGGTTAAAGACGGTGGTTGGCTTCGAGTTTTATTTGTCAGGTTGCACTAGTTATCGCTGCTTGCAGCAAGTTATCTTGGCTTCTTTGAAGCTAGTTATCTGAAGATTGATCCTACGTCGTGAAGATCGGGCATCGTGACGCATCATCTGGTATCAGAACCTCAGTTGCCACGGTAGGATTCTTTACCCTTAGCTACATATATTTTGTGTTCGTCCTATCCACACAAAAGCCATAAAATATTTTTGCCATAGCCTTTTCTTTCAATCTGTTGTTCCAGTGAGTTTTGTTAAGTTTCAGTCCTTAGAATCTTTGTTTAGTTGCTGGTCACTCTATCCTTTGTGTTTTCCTTTGAGCCTCTTATATATATATCTGAAAATATCCACAAAAAGAGTATTCTGAAAAAAAACCTCATCATTTTCTTTCGCGTTAACTTTGATCCTATTTAAGTTATAGCTGCTGGTTGAGTTGTTTGTTAAGTATTATAAAGTGTGCAATATCATATCAGATCTCTGTGTTTAGTTGTATAAAAAAAAGTATCAAAAAAAGAGAAGAAAGAAAAGTACCAAAGAGAAGTGTTGAACAAGATTGTGAAAGAAAAGTAGAACAATCAGTTTGTTTATGTGCACAAGTGCTGAAAATTTTATCAAGTTATTCAACCAGTTTGCTATTGTCATTTGGTGCAAAATTTTGGTTGGATCTGATTGCAACACTTGCATTCCAATCATACTCCTTGTCTGCATCAAATCTGAAATTTCTTGCGCGTGTGTTTGATCTATTTACATCACTCGAATCTTGTGGTCAGCACTAGGCAGGGAACTTCTAGTCGGATGGTTATTTAACTTAACAACAACTAGAATTCAGATTGTATCCCTTGTTTATTAATCCCCACCAAGCTCCACATATAAGCCATCGTAATCGGTACTCTGGTCTTGTATTCGCTTAACCACCACTTTCTTGTTACCACCACACATTTTCTTGCAACCCGCAGGGAACTCATAAGAGCTTTGGTTGGTAAGAGTGGTGAGGTTGTGAGATTCTATATAGCTTCATATTCCACCTATATTTGTTGCCTTGTTGTCACTAACTTCGCAGGAAGATGGATCCCAACGTTGAGATTGAAGAATGTGTCACCCTGATACAATTCAATGAGCTCGAACAAAGCATAGAAGCCAAACAAGATCTGTTGGCACAAGATCTTCAGACACTTATGGCTGAAATCAGAGGTCGTCGACGACTCCCCGACGGTGTAAGAAACCATGATGAAGATGGGGAAGAAGATGAAGGAAATTATTCTAGAAGAGCAAGTGAACATGGGAGGAGAACTCAAGGTGCTGCATATGGTAGAGGAAGAGGCCGGAATCGAAGAAATAATGACAATGAAGAATCTGAATTTGGGGATGATCAGTCTCAACATCGCTATGGTCGTCGTCATCATAGAGGCGTCAACCAAGAAGAGAGATTTGGGAAACTTAAGTTTACCATGCCAAAATTTGATGGTAGATCTGATCCTGAAGATTATTTCACATGGGAATTGAAAGTGGAGAAAATCTTCCGCCTACATAATTATTCAGAGGAGTAGAAACTTGCAATGGCATCTCTTGAGTTTGAAGGATACGCTCTGATTTGGTGGGAGCAACTTCTTCGTGATCGTGAAGAAGATGGAGAGGACCCTATTATTACTTGGCAAGAGATGAAGCGAGAAATGAGAATTCGTTTTGTGCCGAAGCATTATCGGCGCGATCTTTTTGATAAATTGCAGAATTTGAGGCAAGGAAGTTTCTCTGTTGAGGAGTATTATAAGGAGATGGAGAAGGCCATGATTAGAGCCAATGTGTATGAAGACGAAGAGCAAACCATTGCACGTTTCATGGCTGGGTTACACCGCAACATTCAGCGTATTGTTGAGTTTCAGCCGTACCAAAGTCTTATTGATTTGGTACATCAAGCCACCAAAGCTGAACGCCAGCTGCAACAAGATGCTAAGAGCAGCAAGCCCTTGTCATATGGTGCACGAACCATGACTGGAGGAAGCAAATCGATCTCAAGGTTTACTGCTGCATCCTCAGCAACAAAAGGTTCAACTGGAGGCTTGCGATCCAATATTCAAGGCAATTCTAGTGGAAAGAACGGTGCTGCTCTAAACACGAGTTATAAACCAGCAGCCTCCACTTCAACATCAGTGGGTTCAACAGCCAAGAGTAGTGGTATTCAGTGCTTCAAGTGTGGAGGTCGTGGTCATGTCATAAAGGAGTGTCCAAATAATCGTGTGATCCTTGTGACTGATGATGGAGAATATACATCAGCTAGTGAAGAGGAAGCTGAAGCAGGAACTGAAGATGACATTGATAAATCTGAAGAACATACGGGATGTGAATTTGAGCATGGTACTACTCTTGTGGTTACACAAATCTTGAGTGTTCAAATGAAAGAAGCTGAAATTGGACAGCGACATAATCTTTTTCAAACGCGAGCCAAAGTGCAAGACAAAGTAGTAAAAGTGATCATTGATGGAGGGAGTTGCCATAATCTTGCAAGTCGTGAGATGGTTGACAAGCTTGGTTTGAAGTTGCAGCGACACCCTCATCCATATCATGTCCAATGGTTGAATGAATCAGGAGATATCAAGATTGGTTATAAGGTGAAAGTTCCGTTCAAGATTGGAGAGTATGTTGACACAGTGGAGTGCGATGTTGCACCCATGTCTGTGTGTCACATGCTGCTAGGAAGACCTTGGCAATATGACCGATATTCTCAACATTGTGGAAGAACAAATCAATACACACTAGATCTGAAAGGGAGAAAGTTTGTACTCAAGCCTATGACCCCTCAACAAATCATGGCTGAACACTTACAAAAGAAAACTGAAATTAGTACAGCAAGTAGAGGAGGAGAAGAGCAAAAGAAATTGAGTGCCATCCACAATTCGGTGAGTGAGTGCTACAAGCCAAATTCCAAAGATAAAAAGAAGGAAGAGGGAGAACACCTAGTTATGCTAGCCACAAAATCCGAGCTGAGAGAAGTGAGGAACAACCCATATCAAGTGCTCTTTGTACTTGTGAACAAAGATGTTTTGATTTCTCCTAACGACATAACATCTCTTCCTAGTGTTGTGGCTGATCTTTTGCAGGACTATGAAGACGTATTTCCACAAGAAACACCGGCTGGACTACCTCCAATTCGAGGGATTGAGCATCAAATCGATCTTATTCCAGGGGCTACACTTCCTAACCGTCCACCATATCGAACCAATCCCGAAGAAACTAAGGAAATACAAAGGCAAGTACAAGAACTTCTTGATAAAGGTTTTGTTCGTGAAAGCTTAAGCCCTTGTGCTGTTCCTGTGATTTTAGTACCTAAGAAAGATGGATCTTGGAGGATGTGTGTTGATTGTAGAGCGATAAATAATATTACCGTTCGCTATCGCCATCCTATTCCACGACTAGATGATATGCTTGATGAATTAAGTGGTTCCACAATTTTTACTAAAATTGATTTGAGAAGTGGATACCATCAAATAAGAATGAAAACTGGAGATGAATGGAAGACTGCATTTAAAACAAAATTTGGGTTGTATGAATGGTTAGTAATGCCCTTTGGGTTGACTAATGCTCCTAGTACTTTTATGAGATTAATGAACCATGTCTTAAGAACTTTCATTGGAAAATTTGTTGTTGTCTACTTCGATGATATTCTAATTTACAGCAAGTCTTTTGATGAACATGTGAAACACATTCGACAAGTTTTAGATGAGCTTAGAAAGGAGAAATTATTTGCTAATCTTGAGAAGTGCAGTTTTTGCACAGACCATGTTGTGTTTCTTGGCTTTGTTGTTTCAGCAAAAGGAATAGAGGTGGATGAATCCAAGGTGAAAGCCATCAAGGATTGGCCAGCTCCAACAAATGTAAGTCAAGTAAGAAGTTTTCATGGTCTTGCTGGTTTTTATAGAAGGTTTGTGCGAGATTTCAGTACCATCGCTTCTCCTTTAAATGAATTGACAAAGAAAGGTGTTGAATTTAAATGGGGAAACTCACAAGAAGATGCTTTTCAAGAATTGAAGAAACGTTTGACTGAAGCACCTGTACTTATTCTTCCTGATTTCACTAAAACTTTTGAAGTAGAATGTGATGCTAGTGGGATTGGGATAGGAGGAGTTTTAATGCAACAAGGAAAACCTATAGCATATTTTAGTGAAAAATTGGGAGGTGCTCAATTAAATTATTCTGTGTATGACAAAGAATTGTATGCTTTGGTCCGAGCGCTTGAAACATGGCAGCACTACTTATGGCCAAAAGAGTTTGTTATTCATTCTGATCATGAAGCTTTGAAGTATTTGAAAGGGCAAGCCAAACTGAACCGTCGCCATGCCAAATGGGTTGAGTTTATCGAAACATTTCCATACATTGTGAAATATAAGAAAGGTAAGGACAATGTGGTCGCTGATGCCTTGTCTCGAAGGAATGTGTTGTTGAATCAACTAGAGGTAAAAGTTTTGGGTCTTGAAAATTTGAAAGAAATGTATAATGATGATCCTGAATTTTCAGAACCATACAATCATTGTAAAGATGGAAAAGGTTGGGAAAAATATCATATACATGATGGATTTTTGTTTAGAGCTAACAAACTTTGTGTACCAAATTCTTCGGTTAGATTGCTTTTATTGCAGGAGTCACATGGAGGCGGTCTAACAGGTCATTTTGGACAAAGGAAGACTTATGAAATGCTCAGTGATCATTTCTATTGGCCCAAGATGAGGAGAGACGTCATCAGATTTGTGGAGCGTTGTGTCACCTGTCACAAAGCTAAGTCAAAATTGAACCCTCATGGTTTATATACTCCTTTACACGCTCCTAAAATTCCTTGGGAAGACATAAGCATGGATTTTGTTTTAGGACTGCCGATGACTCGAAAAAAGAGAGATTCTATTTTTGTTGTGGTTGATAGATTTTCAAAAATGGCTCATTTTATTCCATGCAACAAGAGCGACGATGCTTCACATGTTGCTAATTTGTTTTTCAGAGAAATCGTGAGACTACATGGAGTGCCCAAGACCATCGTATCTGACCGTGATGTGAAGTTTGTGAGCTATTTTTGGAAAACATTGTGGGCAAAGCTTGGAACTAAACTTTTGTTCTCCACCACATGCCACCCCCAAACTGATGGCCAAACTGAAGTGGTGAATCGTACATTGTCAATGCTGCTGCGAACAATGGTAAAGAAGAACTTGAAGGATTGGGAGGAATGTTTGCCACACGTGGAGTTTGCTTATAATAGGGCAGTACATTCTACAACTAATTTATGCCCCTTCGAAATTGTATATGGGTTTAAACCTATTGCTCCCATAGATTTGTTGCCCCTTCCATTGCAGGAAAGAACCAATATGGAAGCTTCCAAGCGTGCTGCATATATAAAAAAGATACATGAGAAGACCAAGGAAGCAATTGAGCTCAAAGCAGTGCGCAAGGCTACAAGTATGAACAAGCATAGGAAGAAAGTGTTATTTGAGCCGGGGGACTTGGTTTGGATTCACTTGCGCAAGGAGCGTTTTCCTGATCAGCGCAAATCCAAATTGATGACACGAGGGGATGGTCCATTTCGTGTTCTTGCCAAGATCAATGATAATGCATACAAGATAGACCTTCCACCAAGCTATGGCGTGAGCAACACGTTCAATGTTGCTGACCTCTTACCATATACAAGCGAAGACATTTCAGAGTCGAGGACGACTCCTTTTCAAGGGGAGGAGGATGATATGACCACGCCATTAAGCAACATGTTACAACCCCCAAGTCATACTACATCAACCCAAGTACAACCAACATCATCACCAACCCAAGTCTTTGATGGACCAATTACACGTAGCCGAGCTAAGAAGCTACAGCAAGAGGTTCACCAAAGAGGAAGGACAAAACATATCAAGGGCGAATCAGCAAGAAGAGCTATATCCGAGTCAGTCCAGCGCAACAGAACCGTCCAGAAGAAACAGTCATATCTTTTGATTTCCAAAAGCTATGAAGGCGCATATGTACTTTTTGGAAAGCTCTTGAAGTCTAGCTTCCAATGCTGCTAAAGCCGACTTAACCACATCTACCAGAAAGGCAGCCGACCTACTTTAGTGCCGACTGGTCAGAAGGTCAACAGTCAGCTTGATGACCAAGTTTTTGTATTAAACTGCATCATTCTACGAAGTTTCATTAAGCATGCTATATATGGTGAGAAAGCTTATCAAGTAAGCTTTCCAACGCATCCAGCCCTACGTCATTTGAAGATTCCTAGAAGAAGTTATTGTCAAAATACTGAAGGCTGCGCAGAAGTCAAACAGCCACACGGAAATCAGTTCTGCAGATCTCCCGAAGAGGCTCCTTCACATTAGCTCGTGAAAATACTTTTGTTCTGTGTTTATACCTCGCTAAGGCTGGTTGTTACTAGTATAAGTACCCCCCTATGTCTATGATGTAAGGCAGCTTATGATAATCTAAAACAGAACCCCTTTGTTCAGCTGTGTGCTAACAAATATTGAGAGTGATCTCTACCCCTTTGCTCTTGTGAATTCCTTCGCGGGATTGCAGAAGCGGCGGCTTCATCCGCTCCCAATTGGTGCTCCTACTCCCTTCGAGGTCTCCTCGATTGATTGTAGGCTGTGTTGGTTGGTTCTTTGAGAGTGTGGTTGGGCGAATCCTCGATTCAGGCTGCCGGTTAAAGACGGTGGTTGGCTTCGAGTTTTATTTGTCAGGTTGCACTAGTTATCGCTGCTTGCAGCAAGTTATCTTGGCTTCTTTGAAGCTAGTTATCTGAAGATTGATCCTACGTCGTGAAGATCAGGCATCGTGACGCATCAACGAGGCTCAAGATGTTGAACAAGAAGATCAAGAAGATGAGCCACCTCAAAATGATGGCAACGATCAAGGGGGAGACGCAAATGATGAAGACAAGGAGGATGAACAACCAAGGCCGCCACACCCAAGAGTCCACCAAGCAATACAACGAGATCACCCCGTCGACACCATCCTCGGCGACATTCATAAGGGGGTAACTACTCGATCTCGTGTTGCACATTTTTGTGAACATTACTCTTTTGTTTCCTCTATTGAGCCACACAGGGTAGAGGAAGCACTTCAAGATTCGGATTGGGTGATGGCGATGCAAGAGGAGCTCAACAATTTCACAAGAAATGAGGTATGGCATTTAGTTCCACGTCCTAATCAAAATGTTGTAGGAACCAAGTGGGTCTTCCGCAACAAGCAAGACGAGCATGGTGTGGTGACAAGGAACAAAGCTCGACTCGTGGCCAAGGGGTATTCACAAGTCGAAGGTTTGGATTTTGGTGAAACCTATGCACCCGTAGCTAGGCTTGAGTCAATTCACATATTATTGGCCTATGCTACTTACCATGGCTTCAAGCTTTATCAAATGGACGTGAAGAGTGCCTTCCTCAATGGACCAATCAAGGAGGAGGTCTATGTTGAGCAACCTCCCGGCTTTGAAGACAGTGAGTACCCTAACCATGTTTATAGGCTCTCTAAGGCGCTTTATGGGCTCAAGCAAGCCCCAAGAGCATGGTATGAATGCCTTAGAGGTCCTTATTGCAAATGGCTTCAAAGTCGGCAAAGCCGATCCTACTTTATTCACCAAAACACTTGATAATGATTTGTTTGTATGCCAAATTTATGTTGATGATATTATATTTGGGTCTACTAACAAATCTACATGTGAAGAATTTAGTAGGATCATGACACAGAAATTCGAGATGTCTATGATGGGGGAGTTGAAGTATTTTCTAGGATTTCAAGTCAAACAACTCCAAGAGGGCACATTCATTTGCCAAACAAAGTATACTCAAGACATTCTAAGCAAGTTTGGAATGAAGGATGCCAAGCCCATCAAGACTCCCATGGGAACAAATGGGCATCTCGACCTCGACACGGGAGGTAAGTCCGTGGATCAAAAGGTATACTGGTCGATGATTGGTTCATTGCTTTATTTATGTGCATCTCGACCAGACATTATGCTTTCCGTTTGCATGTGTGCAAGATTCCAAGCCGACCCTAAGGAATCACACCTTACAGCCGTAAAATGAATCTTGAGATATTTGGCTTATACTCCTAAGTTTGGGCTTTGGTACCCTCGGGGATCCACTTTTG
>JAOPSE010000044.1:1442676-1578362 GCA_029449295.1 Zea luxurians
ATCAAATCTCCAGGTGAGCCAACCTTTGCTTCTTATTATTGATGTTGGCCAACGAGTTCTCTTGCTAATTTTTGAAATTGCAGAATGTCTTCGACTCTGTATCTGCGCAACTGAAATCTTGTGGCGCCCCTATCCCTGACCAAATTTCGTCTTTGATGCAGTGGAACCCTTTACTGCTTCAAAGACAAATAGATGATTTGAAGGCCTCAAACCTTAGTTAGCGAGTCTGCAGTTTCCTTTTTTGCTGTTTATTGCTTTACTTATCTCATATCTTGTGTTCTTTTCCTGCTGCTTCACTAGTTCTGACTCAGCGGTGCTCCGATGCCGAGGAGAGGTATACCTAGAGCCAGGCTAACCTGAACCAAATCTTATCCTTCTTAGACAGCACTCGGGCCTTGAACTCTTCTTTGAATGCCCAACTTGACTCAGAGAAGATGGCTTATGAGGTAAATTTTCCTGACTGCATCTGCTTTGCTTTCTTTGCTTTGATGCTCAGTGTTTTTCTTGCTTGTAGGAGGAAAGACAGACACTTCTTGCTTCTCGTGACAATCTGGACATATTATATCGTGATGCCAGCAATTCCTTGACTATCCTGGAGAGGAGTCATCGCTTCACTATGTCGGACCTGGACCATCATCAGGATGAACTGAGGGCATCCTAAACTGAGGTGTCTCGACTTGGTAAGCTATTGTCTTCGAAGGATTCTGTCATCAAGGAGTTGCGTGCTTCAAAGAAACTTATCACATAAGATCTGGAGGCCGCTCGCCTCAACATCAAGGCCTTAGAGGACGACCGTGTTGTCATGAAAGCGATGTGCGACAAGGCCATGGACAAGGCTGTTCGCGCCGGACAAATCCTGATGAGGAGGCCTGGTGTTGTGGTGCCTGAAGACATTGTTGCTGATGTTCTTGCTGCACCTGCTATCGTGAGCCGACCTTCTTCTTCTGCTACTCCTGCAGCTGAGGCTTCGTGCAAAAATGCTCCTACATAGTGATTTGCTCGGATGAAAAACACTTTTCATTGAGTTAGTACTTTTTTAGTGAAACAGTGTATCATGAATTTCATGTGCATGTAGTTGTGCTACAATTGAACTGATTGTTCTGCTAGTAGGGTGCTCAAACCACCCTCGAGTTGCTTTTCTTTGAAGTGCTCCTGATTTGAGTTGATTACTTTGCTAGTAGGGTATAGTGATCACCCTGAGTCGCGTAGGCATGAGCATGTCTCACCGACTTAAGATGTTTCTGACTTAAATCGATTGCTCTGTTAGTAGGGTATAGTTATCACCCTGAGTTGTGTAAGCGTGAGCATGTCACACCGACTTAAGGCGTTTCCGACTTAAGCTGATTACTCCGTTAGTAGGGTATAGTGATCACCCTAAGTTGTGTAAGCGTGACCATGTCACACCGACTTAAGGCGTTTCCCACTTAAGCCGATTGCTCCGTTAGTAAGGTATAGTGATCACCCTAAGTTGTGTAAGCGTGCCGTGCCGATTTTGAGTTGAGCCTAGCCTAGGTCAGTTGTTGGTCAAGAACTTGTATGCCTTAGAAAATGGAAGCTTTATTGATAATGAAACCTTCTGCTTACAAAGTACAACTCGTCCTCAAGAGTTTTGAGGCATTGCTATGTGTAGAATTTCCTGAGGTGCTCAATATTCCATGAATCCCCACTTCGGTGCCGTCCATTTGAGTGAGCCGGTAGGATCCTGGCCGTGTGACCTCCGAGATGATGAATGGTCCTTCCCACGGTTGTGACAGTTTGTGTCGTCCCTCCCCCGTCATCACTCGGCGGAGGACCAAGTCTCCCACTGCGAAGGATCGATGTTGTACTGCTTTGTCGTGATAGCGCCTCAGGGTCTGCTTGTATCTGGCCGACTGAATGACCACATTTAGTCGTTCTTCCTCTAGTACATCGATGTCATCCAGCCTGGTTGCTTTTGCTTTGGCTATGCTTTCGAATGTTAATCTGGGTGCTCCAAAGATTAGATCTGCTGGTAGCACTGCCTCTGACCCATACACCATGAAGAATGGGGTGTTTCCGTGTAAAGCTTGGCTTGGCTAGGTTCGCAAGCTCCAGACTACATATTGCAGTTCCCTGATCCATTTCCATGCGACCTTCTCGCATTTGTCAAACACCTTTTTCCTGAGTGCATCGAGTATCATCCCATTGGCCCTTTCCACCTGCCCATTAGCTCTTGGGTGTCCCACTGATGCATACTTGATCTGGATGCTCCTCTGCTCGCAGAAGTCAAAGAACTCCGAACTGGTGAAATTAGATCCCAGGTCGGTAATGATGCTATTAGGTATTCCAAACTTGAACATTATTTCCTGAATGAATTCCACAGCCTTTGCCGAGGTCAAAGAGGCGATGGGCTTGTATTCTATCCACTTTGTGAACTTTTCTATGGCAACTAGTATGTGGGTATACCCCCCTTGAGCTTTCTTGAAGGGCCCAATCATGTCTAACCCCCATCATGCAAATGGCCAGGACACAGGAATAGTCTACAGCTGTTGTGCGGGTAGATGTTGCTGCTTTGATAAGAATTGGCACGCCTCGCACTTCTGGACTAACTCGGCTGCATCATTCTTCGCTGTCAGCTAGTAGAACCTCGACATGAAAGCTTCCCCTACCAGAGTCTGTGACATTGCATGTACGCCACATTATCCGGCATGAATCTCATCTAACAGCTGCTTCCCAGTATCCAAGTGGATGCACTTCATGAGGACCCCTGTTGCACCTCTTCTATGCAGCAGGCCCCCTATAATGGTATAGTGGGCTGACTGTCTCGCGATGTGCTCCACCGCAGCCTTGTTATCTAGTTCTTCCTCATTTTTTATGTATATGATGATTGGCTCTCTCCAGTCATTGTTATTTGCCTCTGTCTAACTCAAAACATGGCATTCCTCCATCTGATATGTGGCGACACTCGGTTGTTGTATTTCTTGGAAGGAAACCCTAGGTGGAACTTGGGCCCGACTGGATCCCAGTTTTGATAGTGCGTCAGTCGCTGCATTGCGATCCCTTTCAACATGGTGGAATTCTAATCCTTCAAACTTGTCCTCCAGCTTCCGCACCACTGCACAATATTTGTTCGTTGAATCGATCGAGCAATCCTAGTCTTTGTTTATTTGGCTTATGACCACCAGTGAGTCATCGTACACCATTAATCTCTTGATGTCGAGTGAAACAACAATGCTTAGTCCATGGACCAGCGCTTCGTACTCTATGGCGTTATTGGATGCTGGAAACAAGAGCTGGAGTGCATACTTGAGTTGTTCACCTCCGGGAGCAAAAAAGAGAATCCCTGCCCCTGCTCCTTGCAGTCTCAGCGAGCCATCGAAGTACATCCTCCATATTTCGGTGACCTCTGGGCTTTCCGGGACTTGGTGCTCAATCCAATATGATATGAAGTCGACCAGTGCCTGAGTTTTTATCGCCATGCGGGGTCAGAATTCTATATCATGAGCTCCGTGCTTGCATGCCCACTTGGCTATTCTCCCAACAGCTTCCGTGTTGTGAAGAATATCGCCTATTGGAAATCATGTGACTACAATGACTTTATAGTCGTCAAAGTAGTGCCGGAGCTTGCAAGCGGTTAGAAGTACCGCGTATAATAGCTTCTAAACTTGAGGGTACCTTATATTTGAGGGTCTGAGGACTTCGCTAATGAAGTAAACCAGATGCTGCACTGGCTATGCGTGCCCTTCTTTCGCCCGCTCAACTACTAACGCGGTGCTTACCACGTGAGTCGTGTAGGAAATATATAGCAGCAAATCTTCTGTCGACTGACCGGGCGTAGCTTGGCGTGGTGGCTTGAGTACTGGCGGAGTGGTCAAGAATTTCTTCAGTGCATCCAAAGCCTCCTGTGCTTTTGTGGTCCACTGAAATTTGTCCACCTTCTTGAGCAGTTTATAAAATGACATTCCTTTCTCGCCTAGCCTTGATATGAATCTTCTTAGCGCTGCCATGCATCCAGTGAGCCTTTGTACCTTTTTCTGTGATCGCGGTGGTTCCATCCTCATAATGGCCTCAATCTTCTCTGGGTTTGCTTCTATTCCTCGATGACTAACAATAAATCCAAGTAGCTTTCCAGCTGGCACTCCGAATACGCATTTTTCTGGGTTTAGCTTCCATCGGTAGCGTCTCAAGCTGTTGAAGACTTGTTGCAGATCCTCGATAAAGTTTTCTGAGTTTTCTGTCTTGATAACCACACTGTCGATGTAAGACTCCACCCGCTTGCCCCTAATGATCGGCTAAGCATGTCTGGATGGCCCTTTGGTAAGTCGCTCCAGCGTTCTTGAGGCCGAATGACATGGAGGTATAGCAGAAGGCTCCAAATGGTGTGAAGAAGGCAGTCTTCTCCTCGTCCTCTTTTGCCAGACTGATATGATGATACCCAGAGTAGTAGTCTAGGAAGGAGAGCATAGAGCAGCCAGCGATTGAGTCAACTACCTGATCTATCATAGGGAGTCTGAAGGGATCCTTTGGGCAGTGCTTATTGAGATCGGTATAGTCGACGCACATGCACCAATCAACTTTATTCTTTTTTAGTAGAAGAACAGGGTTTGCCAGCCACTCTGGGTGCAGTACTTCTCTAATGAATCATGCCGACACTAGGCGAGCTAACTCTGCACGGATAGCTTCTCTCTTATCGGGCGTGAAACGACGCGGCTTTTGTCGGATTGGTCTCGCCTGAGGATACACTTTAAGTTTGTGCTCGACCAGTTCTCTCAGGACTCCCGGCATGTCCGCAGGTTGCCATGCGAATACATCCTAATTGTCTTGAAGGGACTGGACGAACGTGCCTTCCTATTTGTCGTCGAGGCTGGAGTTGATAATTATAGCCTTGCGTTCATCCGAGAATCCCATATTGATCCTTTTAGTTTCTTCAGTCAGACGCATAGAGGTCGGAGCTAAAGCTTCGTTTGAAGGGATCGTGAGATTTTCATTGTCCAGTTTGTTGCTCGCCTGCGTGGGAAGGGCTACCGGGGGGCCATAGTGAGAACCGTTTGGATGGCGCCTCAAAAGCATTCTACGACACCTTGGAAGTCAGCGCACACAGTGATAATCCCCTGAGGTCCTGGCATCTTGAGTATCATGTACGGGTAGTGCGGAATGGCCATGACTTTCGCCAGCCCTGGTCTTCCATTGATAGCGTTGTACCCGTAGTCGAATCGTGCCACCTCGAACCTCAAGAACTTAGTTCTATAGTATTCTGGGGTTCCAAAGGTGACGGATAGGTAGATGTGTCCGAGTGGGTACTCCCCTTCGGTCGACACGATGCCGAAGAAAGGAGTATCTGATTCAGTGAGGTCTCGGCGACCCCCAGGGATCGGAGCGTCCAGGGGAAGGTGATGTTGATGCTGCTTCCCCCGTCCACCAACACTTTCTTTACCTGGCTTTCTCGGATCATCGGATCAACAAGTAGCAGATACTTGCCTGGGTGATCAAAGTTAAGCCATTGATCAGCTCGATTGAAGGTTATCGCGTGTTCCGACCACCGGTAAGGGGATGGGGCACTGGTTGTTGCCACCAAGACTTGCCGATCATTGAGCTTTTGTTGCCTCCTATTTTCTTGTGCTCCATGACCTCCGAAGAGAACGTTGACCTCCCTGTCAACGCGAGGGAAAGCTCCTCCTCTCCCCTCCTCCTGCTGTTGAGGATGCCTGGGCTCGCTAGGCTCTCCTCGCGGCGGGGGAGGTGGTAGCGGCTGGAACGGTCAGCCATGCCTAACAGAATGTTTGAAGTCTCTGTAGTTCCACAAGGTGTGGTGCATGTCCTTGTGGTACGGACACTAGGAGTCGATGATTTCATCCAGTGTCCGCACTCCTCCGCGAGGTGCGCCGCGGGCCCGAGTAGTAGGCGGCCCGACAGTGGGCACCTCCTCGCGAGGCCTCTTTTCCCAGCGCTTGTCCAGCTGCTGGTTCATATCCCGTCGTGGTGCGGGTGGCGTGGATTTTGTGCCCCGATGAGGTCCTGGGCCCGCTCATCCGCGGTGTGTAGATGTTCGCTTCACGGAACAATAGTTCGGAGGTGGCTGGCGCCTTTTGGAGTATGGCTCGGACGAAGGCCGAGTCGTTGGATCCCCGATAGAAGTCTTCAATTAAGGCCGCCTCATCGACTTCGGGGATGCAGTTCCTCATTGTTTGAAATATTTTGAGGAACGATCGGAGGGTCTCGTCATTTTGGCGTCTGATGGATTTGAGGTCCCATGGCTGCACCGGCTTAACGGAGAGAGACTGGAAGTTCACGAAAAACAAGTGACTGAAGTCACTCCAATCATCGATGCAGTGCTGAGGTAGATGTCGGATCCACTGTAGTGTGTCTTGCGCTAGAACAATGGGCAAGTATGCCGTCATGATGTCCTTTGTTGCCCCAGTAGCCCGGGCGAAAGTCGTGTAGATGGCCAACCAGCCTCCCGGGTCCTACTTAGGCTCGTACTTGTCGACGTTGTGGACCTTGAAGTTGGGAGGCCATTGGATGGCCCAAAGACATGGAGTGAGCACGAAAACTCCACACGTGTCCTCATGCCGATGTTCATGTCGTCGGACCCGGGGAGGGGAGTCGGTAATAGGTCATCTCGACCGTCC
This sequence comes from Zea luxurians, assembly GCA_029449295.1. Lineage (NCBI taxonomy): Eukaryota > Viridiplantae > Streptophyta > Magnoliopsida > Poales > Poaceae > Zea > Zea luxurians. The sequence continues at coordinate 1,449,264 of JAOPSE010000044.1, forward strand.
TCGGAACAGGCCACTGGTTGAGGTTGCCGCTGACTCAACTTGGGTGGCACAACTTCGCACTGGTACGCCGTGATCTCGGTCGTATTCCCTGATGCCTTATCTCATTTTCATGTTGTCGGTTGTGCAAGGCGCTGATGGTGCTCTGTGCGTCTCGTCGGTTGTTGATGGCGTGACACAGGTCGTTCGCAGGATGAGCGAGGGGTAGAAGATGATTGGTCGCCTGAGTAAGCAGCCGCCAGTTACCTTCCACGTCTGGGGTTCGCGGGAGCTCGTCGGCTATCTGCGCCAATACTCCTCCAACTTCACTCGGCGTGTTTAGTGCTCGAGCAAAATCAGGGTATTGGTTTCGAGCGAGGAGAGGGTTCTTTTGCCGGAGCCTAGCGTCTTGTTTGGCTAGCTCTCACTCTCGATCTTGAGCCTATCAGCGATCACGGCGGCGGGAGTTACGCTTTTCCCGGTGAACTCGTTCATTGGGAGTTTCCCCTACTTCCAAGGCTTTTTCTCGGGACACAGGCTGTGCCGGATCCGATTCCCCGGCTTCATGATGTCGCCACACGTTCCGGTGTAGGTTTCTTTATCGCCAAGCATCACGCTGGGGAGGTTCCTCCCCTTGCATGGTAGGCTCATCGTCGAAGATGGGCGCTGACTCCAATCTCCCCTATATGAAGAGGACGTCGGGGTAGAAAGGAGCCGGCGTGACGGTGTTCTTCTTCGTGTCCTCCTTTGAGGTCGGAGGTATCAGAAAGGTGGCTTGACGTGTTCTCCTTCCCTGACTTGGGATGTTTATTTCCTTCTTCCAGGTGATCTATGTCCACTCCTTAGTAGGCGAGGTGGACAACAGAGTTTTTCGGGTAAGCGAAGCCCCAACCGACCGATCTTTCTTCTCCCGAGGGCTCCCGAATCCTGGTTTGCAAGGGATCATCTTCCCCCGAGCTGCGAGTGGGGGTGCTATCCACTGTCTTGCTCCGGCTTCTCTCAGGATTCCCGAGGAAAGCTTCTTCTCGGATGAGTCCGCTACGCGGTGTAGAGTCCCTTCCTCGTCCGCTATGCATGAGATGGTTCCAAAGCGGAACATAGCTCTTGTGCGAAGAGTGATCTTGTTCTTGAAGGTGATGGCCATTGAGCTAGCTTTGATCAATGACACACACCTTACCTGGCACGCCAGCTGTCGGTGGCTCGTGTCTGATCGCACACCCGGGGGTACCCTCGTGGTGCTTTTGGGTAGGACGGTGCTGCTGATCATAGCTCGATGGTTTGTGCTAGGAGCACGAGAGAGAGATAAAGAGAGAGTAAGAGAGACATGCAATTTGCTGCAGGTCCAGGCCGCTTTGAGATGCGTAATACCCTACTTCTTAGGGTGGCTCTATATGCGTGGTGTATTACAAGTGGTGTCTCCTGAATGGAGAGGTGCTAATGAGATGAAAATGATGGGGTCCCCCTAGGCCTTATATACACGACCGTGGGGCACTCCCTATGCACACGATAATCACATTCTTCCAGCTTATCTCCTAGCAAATAGTGAACTAACTTAGCTTATCTTAAGGAAATACCCAACCACTTCATCCCGACCTATCTCCGGCCTTCGAGGGCATCAGGCGCGGGAAAAACGGACGACCCCCCTAAGATTGTGCGTAGCCCGCGGATGATCCGGGCATGAGCCATTGCCCTCTTGGGCCAGTCCATTTCACATGTAGTCTATGTCCGGCCCACGACGAGACAACCTTGTGGGGCAACTGGTCTGTGGCCCCATGCAAGGGTCTTTTGCCTTCTAGTGGACCCGGGGGATATCTGTCTCCCACACCCATGCCCCCCTCTCCCCGGTGTCGTGATGCCCATCGCCACTGGACGCCCCCTCTCATACCCACCGACGCAGCGTCGCACGTCCCCTCCCCCATGCGTCTCATGCCTGCTCTTCGTGGTGGTCCATGGTGCAGAACCTTCTCGCGTGGCATCGTGTCGACCTTCATGATTGGGTCACCCTCACTTACGGCCGGCGCACCGCAAGACCTAGACACTCTAGCTCTCTCGTACCCATCCACATAGAGCTCGTCAGTATCGTGGAGGTCAACACCAAGTTGGCTGAAAGGGCGGTTCGAGGTTGTCTTGCTCCCCGAGTTTGCTGATTAGGACCATGTGTTGTTCCTCGCTGTGTGGTGAAATTCTTCTCCCTATTGATTTGATCTTGGCTGACTGTTCAAGGTGAGGCAATGTCTGTTGACCTTTTAATTAGCACCTTAATGATGCTAAAAGTTAATTAGGTTATGGTAATGGGAGGAGTTGTTATTTTAGCATCAGATCCACCCAAGTTAATTAGGTTATTTGATAGAAAGAAATGCACACATTGGTCTCTAAATTTTTGCACTAATCTTCTTCTTCAGAACATGATGTTATGTTTAGGAGTTCAGGCTAATGATACAGATGTTGAATTGAGTGGGAATTCATTATTCTTGTGTCTTTTGTTGGCAATGCTCTGATTATATTTGTAGAAGGACCATCAACAAAGGAATTGACGTTGACAATATGCACTATCTAAATGATGGCCTATGTCTCTTTTGTTCATGTGTTTCTTCTATGTTGCCATCGTGTTGAAGCTGCTTCCGCCACATCAAATGGATTCCTGGCTGCCATCCAAAATGACTGGTAATGTTTTTTGGTATGGTTATTATGGATGTTCTGCTGTTGCTTAAAAGAGTGAAATCCTTATGCAACAGCATATAGCTTGTACAATTTATACAAGAATTTACCTTACTAGCTAGCCTTCTTTATAACTCTATAGGTATTATTGTCTACTTGTGTCTTTGATGCTTCCTTAATAATCGTGGTTGTGTATCTGTACTGTCTTACATGAAGATGTTCAAGCATGCATGAAGCAATTGTGCATCTTTCTTCCAATTTCAAAATCCTGGTGAAAATCGAGGTTGGTTTAGCTGAAAGTGTCAAGCAATAGGCTTATATATAGCCTGCTGTTGTTTTTGTTAACCCCAAGATGCGATCTGACAGCGCTTCATTTAGATATATATATATATATATATATATAATTTTTTTGTGCTCACAATTGACACCAAAGTGCTAAGGACAGGTAAACTTTGCTAGGATTGCTTGGGCTGTCATTTTTGAAATCTGTGACGATGAGCTTGGGAGCTTGGTGTGAAATTTGAGATTGTTAATAAGTGATTTCTTTAGATAAGTGCATTATTATTCTCGTTTAGTTTGTTTTGCCAGTATGGCTAGAGTTGTGAAGACTAAAAGGTGCTTTCTATTTTTTCAGAATGCAAGTAGACACAACGACACTCTGGAGCATTATGGTGCTGGACTGCTGATGCTAAAAAATGGATGTTTTGTATGCTCCAAGGCCAAGCTGGAGACACCTGATCAGTATAATGTTACTTTGGAGGAGGAACTATCTTTTCTGGGCATGTGTAATGAGCCACCGACATATTAATGATCAGGTGATTATGCTCTCTTTAATCATACATACACGATCATAAATAGATATCAATAGTAATTTTACCACTGAACACTTGGCTACCGTTACACCACACTATGACTAATTTGTGATTTGATATGTTAACCACACTATATCACTTCTTTTTAAATTTTCATATCTCCCTAGCTTCTCAATTCTCACCTTTGTGGCCAAGCTTTCAGTTGCTCATGCGTTAGATTTAGTAGTCATCGTCTGAATAACAGGATCTCAGTTCAATATTTGTTCAAAACTATTTTTAGATCCCTACTACTAAAGTTGAGGTCCGCGCCGGTGGTGCCCCGACCGCAGAGACAGAACAACAAGCTTCCCTCCCTCTCCCACCTGCTGGATTCCGCGGCCAGTTTCTGTGACACATTATATAACTATGATGGTTAAACCATGGTGGTGTACCTGGAAGCAGCAGTTTTGGATGGTCAAATTACTGATTTTCTAGATGATAGCACTGATTGATCTTTCTCACTAACCTAGGGGTTCGGGTGAAAATCTTGCCAGTTTTCATCATAGGTGTACGTTTTCATATTCTTTGCAGAATATGGGATCTAGGACAACATCGTTGTGTTTATTCTTATGTTGTGCATACTGGTTAAGTTTGGGCTCTTGCAACCACTCATTTGTTTGGTCATGTCTACAATGGCGTAAGGGACCAATTTGTGAGTTTAATTTTTTGTTGCATTATTGAATAGTCATTTTATTTCTTTCTGAACTTACTATGTATTCCCTGTATTGCAAGTATACCTGACGGACTTATCCACAAGAGAGTGTGCTTTACTTTGCACAACTGAATGCCCTATTCTACAGTTGTCTTTGCAAGATCACACAATATGGGTGGCAACAACTGATTGTTCTGTTTATAGATGGCGAAGGGTGCAAACCCCAGAAGGTTTTCTGAAAGGGTGGCTCATTCTTAGCTAGGAATTTGTCATTCTCAAGGGCAAGAACTTCTTTAGAAGGATCAACACTTTCATTTGTCAAACTATATTTCTTTTTTGAGGACACTACCATGAGGGTTACCTATAAGCATGAGGGTTACCTTCTCGTTCTTCTAGAACAATGCCCAAGAACAGTTGTGCCATTCCAATAGTCAATTTATGCTAGCTAATTAGATGATTAGTTTCTCTTGCATGATATATCATTTTGTTTTTTAGCTTCTATTACCTGTATGGTGACATACCTTTAAATTGATGGCCTGATTTCTTCACCAAGTTAATGTCTTCATGTTGTTTTCATACAGATAGCTAGGGTAGACTACATGCACAAAAAGGGGGTTTCTTCATGGTGATATCAAACCAGACAATTTTCTCGTGGGTTTAGGTCGTAAAGCAATTCAGGTTGATGCTACTCATGAGCATTTTACTAAAAACTTTTGTTGTGGCAATTTTTGAGCCTACCAATCATAGCTCACAAGTCAGGCAAAACTTCTAACGCAATGGCCCTAAATTGTTCTCTGCATGGCTGCACGGGCCGGGTTTCAACTTTTAAATCTCCTGCTATAGCTCAAGCTATCAATGGATATAGTTGTTTGAGGAGGGTTTAGATATTTTCTCCCACATATAGTTTGGCCACTATAGCCCGATTTAGCTGGTGGTTAGCTATTTGAGGAGACATACAGATCGCTAAATACCACAAACTACTATTTATAACACTTAGTCCATTTCCGTTTTAGATCATGATGACTAAATTAACCCAAACTCCATTATTTTTCTTACAAGGTTCACTACAACTGGGAAGATTTGAATGGCTACAACTTCAATACGTTGTATCTAATACATGATATTTATAACATATCAAGTCTTTGTGGCTGAGCTAATAGGAGTTACGACGGAGCAGCTACAAAGTGTCAGGGACTGCAGCCAATGGGCTGTAGCTACGTGTAAGCATCATGGGCAACATCCACAAGGCGAGCCGCACAGGAGCACCCTCCGGAAGAAGCGCTACTCCAAGGTAGTACCGCATGCGCAATCACACTAGCCGATACTTGAGAAGACGGTGGGTTCGGCTTTGGTGTTTTTTTCTTGTTTCCCTTTTCGTTGTATGGAGATTTGATCGTTCCATTCTGTTTCATTCCCTGCTTTTTTGTCTGTATGAGTCTTGCGGGTGTAGTTGGCGAACCTAACGCAGTTGGTGGCGGATTTACACGTTGTTCACTTCAGATTAAAGCAAACTGTTCAGACTGTTGTAGCTGTAATCTAGAGACAACTCTATAGAAGTAGTAGAAGACGGTATGAATTAAAGCCAAACGAACATGGATGACATCAACATGCAATTTGAGATGGCCCGAAAGTTCTGGAAGTTTCTCTTGGTCGGTGCGCTAACTTTTTTAGCTAATCTTTCATCCTTATCCTTTTCATTTGCATAATAAAATAAAACTTGTGAGAATTTCCTTATTAATTTGCATAATGAAGTAAAACTTGTGGAAATTTTGTTGAACTTTTGAAATTGTAGAGACACGTTTCGTCTAATCCAACGGATGGAGCAGCTTCAAGGTGTTAGTTTAGTTCTGTATTGGTGGTTGCCAAAGAATTTGTTATTCGCACTAAAGTATAATTTAATTTGAATTAGTTTTGTACTATATTGGTTGTTGCCAAAAATTTGTGAGATTTGAAGTCGATAATATGTGGTGTTTGCTTTTATGTAATCACTGTACATTAATATTTTATCGAATATATTTTATGCCATTACAACGCACGGACACCTAACTAGTCAGATATTAAGCATGGATAAGGAAACCATCAAAATCCAAACAAAGGTAGTGGTTCAATACATTGGTTATGCATATCAAAAAATTAATTAATTGTCTGCTGATGAATCCCATCTTTTGAATTTTCCCCGATATTAGAAGATATTGATATACTTTGGACTACAGGTGGCGACAACTATTTCAGAAGCTACACACTTTTGTTTCCGCCCAGCCATTAGATCCATCTCTTGTTTTCATTCACGAAATATAGTTGGATCACCAACAACATTGGCACTTATCCTGGTCACACCCGGATTTAAGGGTAAACTCAGGTGCGTCTCATATGTGTGCCAAATAAAGATCCATTCATATAATGCCTCAATGTATAGAGGCGAATGTCACAATTTTTATTACATAATGAAAATGTCTTACAAACTAGCTGATAATAAATAAATCGAACTAAGATAAATATCTCCTCGGCGCCAACAATTGACTGGGAGACGACGCGTAAATCTCATCGTTGTAGTCTTCCTCCGGCGGTATATGCTCTTCACCTATGGGGGTTATAGTAAGAGTGAGCTCACAGACGTTCATCGCTCAACAAGTGTGGGGAATAATGTGCATGAACTTATTTACGGCGGGGCTCGTGTGTAGTGAAAGGCTTATCAACAAATAATGGTTAAGGTTGAGCATTGCTTTTAATAAATTAGTTAAAATTTTATTAGCAGTTACTAAGTATAGGTGTATACCAACCCGATTAAATAAGAGACCACATAATAATAAATACCACAATGCAATACAAATGACAGGTTAAGTTTCATTCCATAAATTACTCATGTGAGGGTCCGAGCCTCTCATGACCGTGAGTACGGTTGATATACCAGTTTTACACTTTGCAGAGGTTGCACATCTTTACCCACAAGTAGTGTTACCCATTTGCCAAGGGGTCTCGAATCCCATTCATCTATACCAAGGAGACGAGGCAGGGTTGCGCTACGAGGCCTTTCTAAAGTTCCACTAGAGGAGAGAACCCTCTATGGTTTTCAGGCTGAAGGCGATATACGAATCCCTCGTCCGAAAAGTTATACAGACAGTCCAACCGAAGGACCTCCCTACACCAGCACTCCTCCACCTCGCCTGCCCCATTTGGGAAATGATTAACTCGCACTAGCTTTCCTAATTAATCAGCCAAGTGCATCTCATTCCACCCTTGTGATAGCACTGTTTTCTCGGGTGGTCACTCCACGTTCCAATTAACTAAAATAATTTTTCATGAATAATAAATAATCCATTGACAATAGTAAGCATGATCATGATTCATATGTATAATAACACCCAAAACCACATGGAGAAATAGCAAATACTACGCAATAGTTCATTTGTAAACAAGGTATATGGTAGACAAAAGTAGGATAACCTATTAGGTCACATCAAGTTAACCAAAGCATGTCACAGTGATTATGGAGAACATTATTAGATAAAGAAAAGTGATTAATGGCATAACTTGCCTTCTGTGAGCTCCTGCTCAAGGTCTTCGACCTGCAGTGCTTTGGGCTTCTCGGTCACTTGCTCGTCTACTCACATCGATACAAACAAACAACATAGAGGCAGAATTAACATCACACCAAACAAGGGAATAAATTGCATGACATTATTCTACGCATCGCTATGAAATCGTAGGTTCGAGAACCGCTAGATTCAGAGTTAAAACGGATGAGTTACAAATTTTCTAAGTTTTTAGAATTAAATTGATAATAAAATCATTTTCTATATCAATTTACACAATTTTAAATATCCTATGGGCTGCAACCACTAATTTTGCGAAGCTCATAGTTCATTTTGAATAATACTAGACTAATCTACAAGGATCTTTATACATATGTGAACGGCGGGTTGGTATTCATAAAACTTGAGGGATCTATTGTAAAAGAGCCACACAGAAGAGGTATCAGTGAATGTGAGCCGTCCGATCAAATTTTGGCGGCTGCGATTAGAACATAGCCTAAATGACCCGCTACGAAACTGGGACCACAAGATCTCGATCTGACGGCGCTGATTTATTGAAGTGAATGGGGTACTGCCCGATCCAATCTAGACCGTCCATCATAAAATGCATGACCAGGGCTTATCTGCTTCACCTCTCTCTCCTCTCAGCTAACACCACAATGGCACCGCCCGAACTCCTCACCAGCGAACTCGCCGGAGCAAGTATCTCTAATGCTTCGGCATTGCCCTCTAACTACCGCTAATCGAAAAATGCGAAGTAAACAGGAAAGTTAATGGGTGGGTACTCACCAGCTATTATTGCTCTGAACTATGCCGACCATGGAAATATGCGGCCCAACGGTGGAGGGAGGCTCTAGTGAGTAATTTCTCCGGTTCCAGAACGCACCGAGCGCGCCCAAACACCCTCGAAGGTTCTATGGGTTCGATGAAGTCTTCTTGTCCACCTTCCCATACAGAGATAACACCGAAGAGGAGGTTCCCGCGCCGCGGCTTCACGGTGGTGGTGATGCTCCGATGAGCAATTGACGACGACCCGATCACCATTGCGCCCGAGGTCTCCGCTACACGCTTCTGCAAGGTGCCACGCAAGCCCCCTCTCGATTGGTCACTAAGGTCGGACCAGCGGCACAGGCGAGATTTACCGGCGGTGGCGCACCTTGCGCACTCACGTCTCTCGCATAATCTCTCCCTCTCCCTCACGGTCGGTGGTGGGTCACGGTGATGAAAAGGGAAGCGAGAGCCCAAGGATACAACTTTATGGCCTTGGAAGGTCAGTTTAGTGGGATGTTGTAACATAATTCCTGAGTTCATGCGGTGGGTGTGGTTTTGGTGTCGGATTATTGTGAGGGGGAAGGAAGAACAACAGTGCATAGTGGCCCCCACATGACAGCGCTAGCGCGACGTGACAAATTGGGCAGTGGGTCCCAACCGACGGTGTCGCAAACAGGCGCATTCGGCTGGGCACGCGAAATCGCGTACAGGCCAGTGGGGACGCTAACGGATGGGGTCCACCTATCGACGCCACTTCCACAGGTTGGGTTGGCCGAGTGGGGAGGGTTTTGGGCCGAGCTGGTGGAGATTTGGCCCGACGAGGCTTTATCTTTTTCTTTTCCTGTTTCTATTTTCTATTTCTCTTTTTTATCAAGGATTTGAATTCAAACTTAATTATCACATGACACAAAAACCCTAAACCCTAAACCCAAATTTCATATCAAATGTAACTCAACAACATAAAAAACCAGCATGAGATGCACAACTCATTTTGTTTTATCTTTTACTAATTAAGTTGGTTACTCTAAACATGAAGAATTGTATGGTGAACAAATAAGAGAACACACACAAGTAATATACCCACTCTTTTTATTTCTCTATAACAATTGGGTATTACAAATCCTACCTCCTTAAAAGAATCTTGACCTCAAAATTAAGATGAACTAGGAAAAAGGTGGGGAAATTTTGTTTGCAACTCATCTTCTCGTTCCCAGGTAGATTCACCCTCTGTGTGATGACTCCACTGCACTGTGCACATCTTCATCACTTTGTTTCTGGTGACTCAAGTCAGGATATCAATGATCTTTATAGGATACTGCGTATAGGTTAGATAACCCTGCACACTAAGTTCTTCCATAGGCAAATGTTCTTTTGGGACTCAAAGACATTACCTCAACTGGGATATGTGAAACACATCATGCACATCTACCAGATGACTAGGTAACTCCAGCTAGTAAGCAACTTTCCCAACTCCTTCAGGATCTTTAAGGGTCCAATAAAGCGAAGCGACAACTTCCCCTTGACTTTAAATCTTCTCATACCCTAAATTGGTGACACTTTTAGGTACACATGATCGCCTTCCTCAAACTCCAACTGTCTTCTTCTGGTGTTAGCATAACTTTTTTGCAATGACTATGTTGTCCTCAGGTTCTCCCTGATTATTCGAACCTGGCTTCTGCTTCTTGGATAATTTTTGGCCCGAAGAACTATCTTTCACCAGTCTGATCCCAATACAATGGGGTTCTACATTGTCTTCCGTACAATGCTTCAAATCGGGACATCTTTAGATTGTCCTGATAACTGTTATCATAGGAAAACTCTGCGTAGGGTAAACTCTATCCTAACTTCCACCATGTTTAAGATCACAAGATCTCAACATATCCTCCAACACTTGATTGGTCCTTTCAGTTTGGCCATTTGTTTGGGGGTGGTAGGCTGAGCTAAAGTTTAGCTTTGTGTCCGTACTCTCGTGTAACTTTTGCTAGAATCGAGAGGTGAACTGGGACCCCTATCCAAGATATTCTTCTTTGGAATGCCATGTAGACACATAGTCCGTGACATATACAACTCTGCCAATTGGGCTCTTGAATAAGTGGTCTTCACTGGGATAAATTGGGCTACTTTGGTTAGCCTATACACAATTACCCAAATAGAATCATACCCAGTAGGAGTGCGGGGTAGACCCACGATGAAATCCATACTGGTCTCTTCCCACTTCCATTCTGGTATCTTTAACGGATGAAGTAATCCGACTGGTCTCTGATGATCAGCTTTCCCCTCTAGCAAAAATCACACACTACTACATGCGAGGCTACATCTCTCTTTATGTCATATTACCAATACTTCTGTTTCAAATCCTGATACATCTTGGTATTACTAGGGTGAATAGAATAGGCTGAGTCATGGGCTTCTTTCAGTATGGTTTTGCGGAGACTATCTATTGGGGACTTGTTCTCAAGTGCTATGAATTAAGAACAAGGCAACACGAAAACATTAAATGTTAATGCCCTTCATCCTTCGAAACATTATTTCCCTCAGGAAATAATGATCTTCAGACGAAGGTCGTGAAGGACATACCTTCATCATTGCAGTAAATGTTAATAAAAGGAGAAGCATATGAGATGTAAGAGATATCATAAATAATTATATAACATTATTAACTCGTTCTCATTTTACTATCATGGAAAAATAGAAATAATATTGAATTACAAATGTACCTTCGGCTTGACAAAAGGTAAAAATACAAGCGTGACGCACGAGCAAGTACAAGTCAGCGTGAACAGTACGAGGGTACTGTTCATCTATTTATAGGCACAGGACACATCCTGTGTGAAATTACAGTCATGCCCTTTACATTTACTATTGGCTTATAGAAAAATCTATGAGGACTAGGTAGCCTTTTCCCCTTTAAGTCGGTTCCTTTTCCCGCGATTGAGCCGAAGCTCCTTTACGCATAGCTTCGAAGTAACGGCAACCTTCGTCATGATCATGCCCTTCTCATCGTATATACCTTTAATCCTGAATTCGAAGGTACCTATCTATAAACCATGCTTGGAAGACACTGTTAAATTACGTTTTTGAGGACCTTCGGAGGACGATGGCCCCCAACAGTAGCCCCTCGCAGTATTAATTTGTTTAAGATAACGAATTAAGACTGCGACATGGACAAAGGCCTTAAGCCGAAGGTCCGAAAAAACATCTTCCCTTTGCTAGAATAGCAACAGTCAATTACAGACGGGACCCTCCAATTCGGGGCGTGCCGAGCGTATAAATAAGAACTTGCACCAACCACATTTGGTACGCTACTTGTGCCATTTGCTTTGTTTTCTCAATTTTATAGCTCTTGCTCACCAACGCTTGCTAGTTTCTCAAGCTTTCTAAGCTTCGGTTTGAAGGACACGTTTTCGTCATTTCCGAAGAAAAGATGTCTCCAGACAAGAAGGTTGTTGCTGAGACGAAGCTGTCTGAAGAGGAGAAGCTCTTTGAAGAGAAGAAGGCTGCAAATCCTTATATAGTTGGGTTTATCGAGTCAATGGCAAAATCAAATACAAATAAAATTACTAAGGAGATCCTGGAAGGTCTGTCTGAAGATACCGGTGATAGTGATGATTATGATGCTGAAAGCGGGGGAGAAGATTCCGAGGATCGGCCGTGGAGGCCAAGTCATACAATTTTTGGGAAATCGACAATTAAACAGAGTCATCTTGACAATATGAGAGGAAGGTACTTTCAAGATATGTCTATTGTGAGAGTTGGTGGAGACAACAACGTCCCTACCCCTGAGGAAGACGAAGTTGTGATTTACCGAAGTTTCTTCAAAGCTGGGCTTCGGTTTCCATTGAGCAGGTTTGTGGTCGAATTATTGAAAATTTATCAGATTTACCTTTATCAGATAACCCCCGAAGCTATTATCAGAATGGGGATTTTTGTTTGGGCTGTGAGAAGCCAGGGCTTGGAGCCAAGCGTGAAATGTTTTTGCAGCATGCATGAACTTGCATATGAGACGAAGGCCATGGGCAAGGAACAATATCATAACAATTTTGGCTGTTATGGATTTATCGCCCACCCCAACGCAAGCTACCCGGTGCCAACATACTGGAAAAGGTGGCTCGGGGCCTGGATGGAGGAATGGTTTTACGTGAAGAATGACTTGAAGGCAAGAGAAGATATTAAGGAAGTTATTATGCGCCCCATTTGGTCCCGCTTCGGCCTCTGAAGGCCGAAGGTTGAAATTGACGAAGCCGCCGAAGCATGTCAGAAGGCATTTGGTACTGTCTGCTTCTTTATTGGTACAAGAGACTTGGTTCAAGAGCACATAGCATATAGAGTATGGCCGCTTATAGAGATCAGGGAAATGCCAAAGGAGACCATCACCGAATCTAATGAAGGTGAACTGGTCCGGTTGAAGTACGCATTTAGATACGGAGATAAATTCGATGAACCAAATAATGACTGGCTAAAATGCATCAAAGTTACCAGTGATGAACTGCTTGGATCATACTCCAAGGCGGAAGACAATGCATTATACACAGCCTTCGGAGGTCGGGGAAAAAAGAGATTGAACAGAGTTTTTGACGCTATTGGCTTTGTCTACCCCGACTACCGCTATCCACTGCAAGGTCAGGGAAAGAAGAAGAAAACTGCTGCTTTGGCCACTCCAGTCGAGCCTTCGCCGAAGGGCAAAAAGTTGAAGGTTCTTACCCACCGGCCACACTATATTGAACCGGCCGTGTTGCCTGAGTTTGGCGGGGAGACTTCTTCAGCTGCTGAACCAAAAGAGCCCATTCCTCCTACGCAGAAGGCTGAAGAGCCAGCTATAATGCCGAAGGAAGCTTCGGTTGAACTAGCTGAGTCGAAGACTGAGGAAGATAAAGCTGAAAAGCCAAATATTGAAGAAACAAAAACGCTAGAAATTTTAAGCCCTTCATCGGAAGTAACAGTGTCGAAGGCACAAAAAAGTTTTGCCACAACTCCCAAGAGGAGAAGGATGGCAAATGTACTAGATGTGTTAGAAACAGTAAAGGCTTTAAGCTCTACTCCTTCAGGGAAAATCGCCGAGGCTTCAAAAGTGCAAACCAGAGCTGAAACAAAGCCGGCCGAAATTGAAGCTACAGTAATCCAAGCTAGTACCAAAGCTGGGCCTTCAGAGCTCGCCGAGAAAAAACCTTCAGAAATTGAAGAAAGGGCAACAGAAGAAAAGGCCACAGAGCAAGTTTCATCTAAAAAGGTTGCCACTCCTGCTCCCGAAGCTTTAAAAGAGAGCATTGAATACATCATCCACCATGCTTCGGGAAAAGGACTCTCTAAAGAAGAAGAACGAGAAGCTCAACATTATGCCCAAAAACTGAAATACCCGAAGGGGGCATTAGTGTTCAATGGCAGCGGGGAGGAAGATTTTTTGTACTGTCTCCCTGATAGTAAAGAGATAACCGTCTGCCGAGAGATGGGTAGAAGCATCGGATTTCCGAAGCTAGAAGATGGGCTCTCCGTTTTGTCAAAAGATGAATTGGCTGACAGTTTAGCATATAATAGCATAAAGGTATAAAAGTTAATTTTGTATTTTGAAAACGAGTTGTTTTATTTGCTTATATCTAATCATATCCTCCTCTTGTAGGGCTTAATCCTTAGCAATGCTCTTAGAGCACAGAAAAACATTGAAGATGAAGGCTATACAATGGCTCTGAACAACCTTCGTTCGGAGGTGATTGAACTAAGGAACGAAGGTCTTGAGAAAGACAAGATATTAATTTCATTGGTAAACAAAATAAAAGAAGATGAAGCTAGTTCCAAAGCTCAAGTTGAGGCCTAGAAGAATGAAATCGAAGACCTTCGGAAACAATTAGTTGAGGCCAAAGAAAAATGCGCTGTCGCTGAAGCTAATCGAGATGCCAGCGAATATTGGAAAAATTATTTAGAAAAAACAGTTGCAGAGCTTCACGCATCCAAGGAAAGATGTTTTGAAAAATCTGTGGGGTGCGTGAAGCAGATGAAGGCTAGCTTCGCCAGCGTGGGCGCCTATTCAAACGAAGACAACTTCATACGAGGCGACCCTGAGGGTGGTATCGAGTGTATCAGCGGAGAAGCCGAAGCTTTTGAGGAAATTTTAAGTGATCGTGGGGATGTCTGTGCGTTCTCTGGTGTGAGAGGAGTTTCAGCTATCTTGGAGAAGGCGGGTTGCAATCATGTTAAATCCCTAGCTCAGGCCGAAGCTGCCTTCTCCGTGGATGACACAAAGGATCCCTTGGCCGAAGCAAGTTTAATGGGTGGCAAATTTTTCACTGATATTTGAGAAAATGGTGGCTAAGAAATGGCTCATGAAATAATGAAGAAGAGCGAAAAAGATATTCATGACGCTCGAGAAGTAGTGAAAAAAGCTAAGAAAGCTGCAGAACTCGAGAGACGGATAGGTATCGTTTAATGGCTTTTAGCTTCATCGTTTGTTTTCGCGGCTTCGAACTGATTGATTTTTTCTATCGCAACTGAACTACCTCCTCCACCAGAGCCATTCGACCCCCTGGCTGATCCGGAGACGAAGAAAGCAATAGAAATTATCAACATAGTCGAATCTATTGTTGACGAAGTCGTCAACAAACTGCTTAACAAAGTTGCAGAGAAAGTTTTGGAGGAAGAACAATAGTTGCTGTAAAAAATGTTCTTAAGTGATTAATGTAACATTTGTTAAACTAAGCCTGTAATATTTGATGTGTATAGTTTTGAATCTAACATGTAAACTATTTTGCAATGCACTTCTTTGCGATGCATGAAACTTTTATATACATACCGTTTTTGAGCCTTCGGCGAAAAAACACCTTCTCTTCTTTTCATGCTTCGTAAAGAAGAATTTTTATGCCTCGTGAGAACATCCACACTTCGTAAAGAACATCCAAACTTCGTAAAAACATCAATGCTCCATAAATAATAGATCCTTTCTTCCACATCAGAATTGATGAAGCTGTAATTCTCAGCTTACTTTGTGCCTTAGCGCCTTTTCATTTTTGTAAAGCATTCTCCAAAGATCAGCTTCGTCTCCAACTCATGTCATTGATGTGATATGATGTATGATGTGATGCTATGCGATATGATGCGATGATATGATGCAAAGAATGATGCTAATGCCGAAGACACATACCCACGCTGAAACACAATCTCTGCGTCCCCTTAGGAACGATCAAAATCTCTTTGCCGTTTATTTTTCGGCTTCACCGCTTATTTTTCGGTGTAAGTTCTGCATCCCCTTAGGAACATCTTTTGAACTTCTTCGCCTTCTATTTCGGCGGTATTCATGTTGACTTTTCGCGCTTCGCCTTATATTTCAGCGGTATTTGGCTCTGCATTCCCTTTGGAACGACTTTTGAGCAGAAAACTTACACTGCGCTCCCTTAGGAACTGTTGGGGACTTGTTCTCAAATGCTATGAATTAAGAACAAGGCAACATAAAATGTTAAATATTAATGCCCTTCGTCCGCTGAAGCATTATTTCCCCAAGGATTTAATGAACTTCGGACGAAGACCATGAGTGAAGTATCACGAAGGTCATACCTTCGTGATTAAATTTGCAAAATAATATGAAATAATATATAAAACATGAGACATTAAAGATAGATGTATCATAAATAAGTAACATCATTCACATATTTTATTATATGAACATAAAAATGCCAGAAAATAGAGTTTAAGTACATTCATACCTTCTCCTTGATAGATAACAATTTCCGGACAATGCGTTTGCAATTACAGGAATGCGTGAACAGTAAAGGAATACTGTTCACTATTTATAGACACAAGACACAGCCTGTGAGGAATTACAATCATGCCCCTCATAAAAGTTTACAACAATGACTCAAACACTTGTGGACTAAAAGGTCATTCTACTTTTAAGTCGGTTTGCAATTCCGAAGCTTCATGAAAAGCAACCTTCGGTCATCACGCGCCGACAGCTCCAGCCGAAGTTGTTTCTTCCTGCAGGACCTTCGGCGACGAAGCATGGTCCCAACAGTAGCCCCTTCGCGGTGCTAGATCGTTTTTCGTAACGAGCTTGATCCGTGAAAAAAGTCTCTTAGGCTTCGGGAAGCCGAAGGTCCGAAAAACACCTTCCCTAAGCTCGTTGTCGAGAAACGATTCAGTTTCCGAGCGCGTAGCGGTCCCACCCTGCAGGGTTACTATTTGGTCTCTGCGGTCCACCGTGCAGCGGGTGTAAGCAGCTGTTTGCCTGGTGTGTAAATCCTGACGATTCACCTTCTTACCTGCAGCACTATATAAACAGACGGGTAGGTGTGAAGTTACCACAGCATTCATTGCTATTGCACTGTTTTGCTGCCAAAATTTTTAACCATAGCCGAAGCTTGACTCTCGCAAGCAGACGAAGCTCCAATTTTAAAGCCTACTTCATCAGAAGAAAAAGCTTCGGAAGAAAAAGTTCTTTAGTTCCCAAGAAATTCAGAATTAAATGGCCAGAGTGCGCTCTACCGCTAGTGTTGAGCGTAAGGGAGGCGAAGCCGAAGGAGTGGAGACTGTTCCTATCTCCGAAGCGATGCAACGATCCGGACTGGTGACCTCGGAAGGAATCCGCACTGCCGAGAAAGGGCAGACTGCTGCCGAGACAGAAGAAGCTGTTGCCGAAGCGGAAGAAGGAAATATTGAGGAAGCTGATTCTGATGATGATTATCATATTGCCGTGCCAAGCAAGCCCAGCCACTTGGACTTCGGGAAGTCGACTGTCTCCAAGGCTGATTTCTCCAAGATGGTGAAGTCGGGTTATTTCAGTGAGAATGAGAAGAAGCTACTTCGCTTCGGGGGGGGGGGGGGGAAGAAACTACCCCGAAGCCAGAAAAAGATGAAATAGTTATTTTTAAGAGCTTTCTAAAAGATGGATTAAGATTTCCTTTGAATAGGATGATTTCTGATGTGCTACAAAGGTTTGGGATCTATTTTCACCAGTTGACCCCCAACGCCATCGTCAGGCTTAGCGTTTATATCTGGGCTCTCCGAAGCCAGGCGGTGGAGCCGTTCGCCGACAGCTTCTGTCGAGTACACGAGCTGCATTACCAGACTAAGGCCAGAAAGGATGGGTTGCACGAAAATTTTGGTTGTTATAATTTTGCCTATCGGAAGACCACAAAATTTCCTGTGATCAGCTACCGGAGCAAATGGCCGGCGGGCTGGAAGTCAGAATGGTTTTATGTCAAAGTTGACGAAGACAGAGAGAAGCTAGTACAGAGCCCTCTTGAACTAATCTTCGGAGAAACAAGACCCCGTTGCAAAATGACAACTGAAGGTCCAACCTGGGCCGCACTGGCCGAATTCAAGATTATTGCAGAACACATTGGCACTAGAGATCTAGTGCAGGAATTTCTGGCCTTCAGAGTATTTCCGACCATGAAGGAGTGGACTATGCCGAAGCTTAAATGAGAAAAGAAAGAAGGGGAGCTTGTCCGACTACCCTATCATTATAAATTTAAGAAATTCTTTAAGACGCCTTGCCAAGAATGGCTTGATACAATTGAAGTAATGAGCAATGAAATCCTTGGTAATTACTCTAAAAAAGAAGACCAGCTAATGACAGCAGCCTTCGGCACTCGGCCGAAACGAAGGCTAAACAGAGTGCTTGATGCCATAGGATTTGAATACGCTGACTACGGTCGACTGGGCAGAGATGCCGGAGGCCCGAAGCGAAAAAGGATTGCCAGCGCTACTGACGAAGAGGTCATCAAGGTAGCCAAGAAGAAAA
This sequence comes from Zea luxurians, assembly GCA_029449295.1. Taxonomy (NCBI): domain Eukaryota; kingdom Viridiplantae; phylum Streptophyta; class Magnoliopsida; order Poales; family Poaceae; genus Zea; species Zea luxurians. Next base: position 1,467,432 of record JAOPSE010000044.1, read on the forward strand.
AGAAAGATTCTGAAAGTCTTAGCACTGAAGAGTTAAATCCTGAGCCGAAGGTGGTCACTTCAAGAAAGAGAAAAAGTGCGTCCCCGGAGCCGGAAACGTCGGTTCGAGAAAAAGATATTCCTGCTTCTCCCTCTGCTGTTGAAGTAGAAGAAATTATGAAGGTAATGACTGAACCCTTGCCTATCAGGCTAAGTCCACTGGCACTGGAACTGACGAAGTTTTTTCAGAAGGACAAGGCAGCTTCGGCAGCAGAAAGTCTTGCGAAGCCGAAAAAACGGAGAATTATTCAAGTAACAGATGTGATCCACCAGACACCGCCACTGGCAACGGTGCCGAAAATTCCCTTTGCTGAAACTGCCGAAGCTGAAGCTACTGGGATGAAAACTACTGAAGCTGAAACCAGCGAACCCGAAGCTACCGGGGCCGAAGGCGGGGCCACCGAAGAGTCGAACCTGGAAACTACACTTGAGGTTATTGACAACATTCTTCTGAAAATGGCTGAAGAAGAAGCTGCTGAGGCTGCAGTGAATACAGCAACTGAAAAGGGGAAAGAGCAAATTGGTGAAATTTCTGAAGGAGAAGATTTTAACTTTCAAGACCTACTTGGACAAGAGTTAACAGACACTGAGAAAGAGGAGTTGAAAAAATATGCCATATCTTGCGGATATAAACCAGGCGCTATGCTATTTGGTGGGGTGAACGAAGGGAAACTAAGGTGCCTTCGGAACCGCACCGAGGCCAAAATTATCAGAACCCTTTCCAAAAGCATTGGCTTGCCGAAGGTGGAAGCGGACTTGTGTCGTTATCAATGACACCACATCACCGGAAGCTTGCTTTATGCTAACTTCAAGGTAACGAATATTTTTGTTATTTTATTACTGTTATTATTAACTTTTGGGTCGTGTTCTAATGAAGATCATTTCGACAGAGCATATTATTAAGCAAGGTTCTGAAAATGCAACAAGATCTGGAGGAAGAGAAAAATAAAACCGTCATTCAAGATTTGACTGAAAAGATTGAAAACTACGAAACCAATCTGAAAAAGAAAGACTTCGCAATCCAAGATCTTGAAATCATGGTCAAAGAGCATGAAGGTGCATTAGAAAAGAAAGATTTTGCTATTCAGACCATGGAGGGCTCTTTAGCTGAAGTCCAAACTGAAAATGATAAATTAAAGAATGAATTGCTCCGTCAATCAGAAAAATTCGAGCAAGAAAAGAAATATTTTGAAACAAGCCTGAAAGCTGAAGTGGATAAATACTCAAATTTGCAGAAATCCTTTACAGAACTTCAGGAGAAATGCTTAAGCTTCGGCATCCGATGTGTGCAGCGGCTGAAGGACGTGTTTCACTCTGTCGGAGCTAGCTCTTTGAAATTTACACCTTCAGCTGAAAATCTGCCAAGAACATTAGAACATATTGAAGGCGAAGTTGATGCCCTTGATGAAGTTATTGGTGGGCACGCTGACTTCTGCGCCCTGGTAGCTTCTCGGGGCACAACTGCTGCTTTTTTGAAGGCTAGCTGCACACATGCAAACATCATGAACAGACCAAACTTCAGCTTGTCAGCTTAAGATTTGTTGGATATCCCAAGCTTAGCCAGAAGCATTGGAAATAGATTCATGACCCAGATCTGGGTAAGTGGCGGGCGGAAAATGGCAAGCGACGAAGCTCGAAGCCATCTGAAGCCGGTAAAAAACTTATGTTTGTTGCTTTTACCTTCTCCTTTGAAATTTGTACCTTTCTTACTGTGCTGTTTGATATATAGGATGACGAAGCTGAAGATTGACAATGCTGAAGTTTGACAAAACTGAAGACGAAGCCTTGGCTGAAGCTTAAAATTGCTTGTAATGCGCTTTCCTGCAAAAATTCTTGGAGAAACTCTTGTAATATAGATATGGAATAACTTATGTAAATTTGTACATACCTTGTAATATATTCTGTCTCCTATAACCACATCCAGTCTGCTTTGCTGTGGACGAAACTTCTCTTTTGAGCCGAAGGCGAAAAACACCTTCCCTTCTTTTCGTACACAACGAAGCATAGAAAATTTTTCCTTCGAATCTTTTCCTTATTTTCTGAAGCACATGTCTTTTTTGTGTAGCATGATGATGACTCTACATATGTCTAAATGGATGTTTATGAATGCAAATGACATGATGATATGTTATGTGCAAATGAATATTAGGACACATGTTCAAAAGAAAACATAAGCACGGCCCTTCGTCCCCTTAAGAATGATAAAAATCTTTTTGCCGTTTACTTTTCGGCTTCACCGTTTACTTTTCGGTGTATCAGCGTTGACTTTTCGCTGTAAGCCTCCCTTAGGAGCTTCTTCATCTTTTACTTTCAGCGGAATCAGCGTTGACTTTTCGCTGCAAGCCTCCCTTAGGAGCTTCTTCGCCTTTTACTTTCAGCGGAATCAGCGTTTATTTTTCGCTGTAAGCCTCCCTTAGGAGCTTCTTCCTGTTCTCTTTTCTTTTTCCTTTGCACTCGAAGGTGCTTTCTCAACTTCTACATTTACATTTTGGGGGATATCGCTCTTATAGAGTTGAAATAAGGAAAAAGAAAAATTACATGTTGTGGCCCCATTAAAAACCTTTCTCCCCCTTTGGAAAGGAAAAGGGTGCCACAAAAAAGAATATAAAAAATTACATCAAACTAAACATAATATCGCCGAAGCTCATCCGCATTCCACGATCTAGGAATGTCATTGCCGTCCATATCCTTCAATCTGTAGGAACCAGGTCTTGACGAAGATACTACCAAAAAGGGGCCTTCCCACTTCAGTTGTAATTTGCCTACTGTTTCAGGGTTAGCTACTCTTCGAAGTACCAAGTGTCCTGGTTCAATATTCTTTAGCTTGACCTTTCTATCACGCCATTTTATTGTTTCAGCTTGGTATTTATTGATGTTTTCCACAGCTTGAAGTCTAATCCCTTCAATAGCATCTTTTTCCACAGAACAATCAGCTTCGTTTTCGCCCTCTGCCGAAGCTACTGTCCTTATCGATCCTGTTTTAGCCTCTTCTGGGGTTATTGCTTCGTCACCAAACAATAGTTTAAAGGGTGTAAAGCCTGTTGATCTTGAAATGGTTGTGTTATGACTCCACACCACTTTGACTAACTCGTCTGGCCACTTTCCCCTTGGCTGATTGAAGATTGACTTCATTATTCCTGTCATTATGATCCCATTGGCTCTTTCAACAAGTCCATTAGATTCTGGGTGTCGGACTGATGCAAAATGGATCTTCGTGCCGATTTGATTGCAAAATTCTCTGAAGGCCTCAGAATCAAACTGTGTCCCATTATCCACAGTTATGGCCTTCGGCACTCCGAAGCGACAAACAATGTTTTGCCAGAAAAACTTTTGAATAGTAAACGAAGTTATTGTGGCTAAGGGCTTTGCCTCAATCCACTTGGAAAAATATTCCACTGCCACCACCACATATCTTAAGTTCCCCTGTGCAGGTGGTAATGGACCTAGCAAATCCAGACCCCACCTTTGCAATGGCCAAGTGGGCTGTATTAATTGAGTTAAAGATGAAGGTTGTTTTTGATCTCTTGCACATTTCTGACAACCTTCGCACTTTTGAACTAAATCTGCTGCATCCGAAGCTGCCTTTGGCCAATAAAATCCTTGGCGAAAAACTTTCCCAAGCAAGGGCCTAGATCCAATATGAGATCCACATAGACCTGCATGTATGTCCTTCATTAATTCTATACCTTCGGATCTGGATAAGCACTTGAGCAATGGGGAACAGACCCCGCGCTTGTATAAGTCCCCTTCTATTATGACATATGGTCGAGCTCTTGCTTCTATTCTCCTATTATAAGCTTCGTCGTCTGAAAGAAATTACCCTGAAGGAAAGAGATGATTTCAGTTCTCCAATCTTCACTATAAACAGGGGATATGTTGAGGATTGCTCTTTCAAGAAGCTCAACCGAAGGTGCTTTTATTGTTTCAAAAAATACTTCCGAAGGTATAGGCAGCCCCTAGGCTGCTGACTTAGCCAATAGATCAGCGTATTCATTTTCTCCACGAGGAATATTTTTGACAGAGAAACCTTCGAAGGAAGCCTCAATCCTTCGGACTGTATCTAGATACCTTTCAAGCTTCGGGTCTCTTGCTTTGTAACTTTTGTCAACATGACCAGAAATAACTTGAGAATCAGTTTTAAGAATGGCCCTTCTGATTCCCATTGCCTTTAATTTCCGAAGACCCAAAAGCAGAGCTTCATACTCGGCGATGTTATTTGTGCAACTAAAATCAAGTCTTGCCGCATAACAAGTTTTAACTTTGGAAGGTGAAACCAACACAGCAGCCGCTCCTGCTCCGAAGGTTCCCCAAGACCCATCGCAAAACACTGTCCATGCTTCAGCGTCTTTATTTGTTTCTTCCTCCTGAGCCCCTGGCGTCCAATCAGCAATGAAGTCTGCTAATGCCCGGGACTGAATCGAAGATCTATGAACATAATCAATACAAAATTCATTGAGCTCTGCAGCCCATTTTCCAATCCTTCCAGTAGCTTCTCGGTTCCTCATAATATCCTTCAGAGGTTGTGAAGAAGGAACAATTATGTTGTAAGCTTGAAAATAGTGACGAAGCTTTCTGGAGGCCATCAAGATAGCATACAGTACCTTCTCCAACTCTGTATAATTTTTCTTTGATAAACTAAGAACCTCGGATACAAAATATATTGGGGCCTGCCTCTTAACCTGGCCTTCAAGCTTCTCCTGAACAAGTGCTGCGCTTACCGCTGAGTGCGAAGCTGCCACATATAATAACAAAGGAGCCCCTAGCGTAGGTGGAGTTAATGTTGTTAGATTTATCAAATACTGCTTCAGTTCTTCGAAGGCCTTCTGCTGGAGTGGTCCCCATTGAAAGACTTCAACTGTCTTCAGCACTTCGAAGAATGGTAAGTTTCTCTCTGCTGATCTAGATATGAATCTGTTGAGAGATGCTAGCCTTCCTGTTAATCTTTGAGCCCCCTTTTTTGTACTAGGTGGCTCCATTCGAAGTATAGCTTCGATTTTACTTGGGTTGGCCTCAATTCCCTTTGTTGAAACTAAGCAACCGAGAAATTTCCCCTTCTTTACTCCGAAGACACATTTTTCTGGATTCAACTTTAGACCAGCCTGTCTAAAATTGGCGAAGGTCTCCTGTAAATCAGCAATGTGGTTATCCTGCTTCGTACTTTTTACAATGATATCATCAACATAAGTTAGTACATTCCTGCCTATCTGAGAATGGAGAACCTTTGCTGTCATTCTGCTGAAACTTCCTCCAGCATTTTTAAGCCCTTGAGGCATCCGAAGGTAGCAATATGTCCCACTAGGGGTTATGAAGCTGGTTTTTGGTTCATCTTCCTTCTTCATCCATATTTGATGATAGCCTGAATAGCAGTCCAGCAAACTCATAAGCTCTGATGAAGCTGCTGCATCGACTAAGGAATCTATCCTTGGCAATGGAAACTCGTCCTTCGGACAAGCCTTATTGAGGTCAGTAAAATCAATACACATTCTCCATTTACCATTGGCCTTCTTCACCATAACAGTGTTAGCCAACCATTCTGGGTATTTCACCTCTCTAATAACTCCAGCACTGAGGAGTCTTTTCACTTCATTCCGAGCACCTTCGGCCTTGTCATCAGACATCTTCCGAAGTCTCTGCTTTCTGGGTCTGAAGGATGGGTCAACATTGAGCGAGTGGTCAATAACATCCCTGTTAACTCCGCAAAGATCATTAGCTGACCAAGCAAAAACATCTTTATTGTTGAACAGGAACCTTATCAAGGTTTTTTCTTGCTCTTCAGACAATTGAGATCCCAATAGCACCTTCTGATCTGCTATATCGTCACATAAGAGCATGGGCTTCGGCTGATCAGCTGAAGCAGCTTTTTCCCTTCTGAACTTGTATTGCTCACAGGCCTCAGCTCCATCTATGTTATGGATTGCTTTTGAATTTGTCCAATTTCCTTCGGCCCTTTTGGCAGCTTCTTGACTTCCATGAATAGCAATAGGCCCTTGGTCCGAAGGTATCTTCATGCAGAGGTAAGCTGGGTGAAGAACTGCTTCGAAGGCATTGAGAGTACCGCGACCAATGATAGCATTGTAAGGATACTCCATGTCAACAATATCAAACACAATTTGCTCAGTCCTTGTGTTGTTAACAAATCCGAAGGTTACCGACATGGTAATCTTCCCAAGTGCTACAATTTGCCGTCCTCCGAAGCCACAAAGAGGGTGCGTAGCATCATGGATCTTGTCTTCGGGCTCTTGCATCTGTCTGAAGGCTTTAGCAAATATGATGTCAGCTGCGCTGCCTGTGTCAACCAAAACACTATGGACTAGAAATCCTTTGATCACACAAGAGATAACCATAGCATCATTGTGTGGGTAATCCTTGAGTTGGAGATCCTCTTGGGAGAAGGTAATTGGAATGTGAGACCATCTTGACTTGATGAAGGGTCCTTGCACCCCAACATGCTGTACCCTTCTCTGTGCTTCCTTCTTCTGCTTTTTGTTGGCTGGCTCTGAGCATGAACCACCTGTTATCGGGAGTAGCAGCTTCGGGGCCGATGCAGCTCCAGCTTGATTGTTGAACGAAGCCATCAGCTCAAAAAAGTGGAAGTGAGTTGACCGGAGGTGGGCGCCAATGTTGGGGACTTGTTCTCAAATGCTATGAATTAAGAACAAGGCAACATAAAATGTTAAATATTAATGCCCTTCGTCCGCTGAAGCATTATTTCCCCAAGGATTTAATGAACTTCGGACGAAGACCATGAGTGAAGTATCACGAAGGTCATACCTTCGTGATTAAATTTGCAAAATAATATGAAATAATATATAAAACATGAGACATTAAAGATAGATGTATCATAAATAAGTAACATCATTCACATATTTTATTATATGAACATAAAAATGTCAGAAAATAGAGTTTAAGTACATTCATACCTTCTCCTTGACAGATAACAATTTCCGGACAATGCGTTTGCAATTACAGGAATGCGTGAACAGTAAAGGAATACTATTCACTATTTATAGACACAAGACACAGCCTGTGAGGAATTACAATCATGCCCCTCATAAAAGTTTACAACAATGACTCAAACACTTGTGGACTAAAAGGTCATTCTACTTTTAAGTCGGTTTGCAATTCCGAAGCTTCATGAACAGCAACCTTCGGTCATCACGCGCCGACAGCTCCAGCCGAAGTTGTTTCTTCCTGCAGGACCTTCGGCGACGAAGCATGGTCCCAACAGGAACGACTTTTTGTTGCTTCGGCAAACTTACGCTGCGCTCCTTAGGAACGACTTTTTGTAGCTTCGGTGAAACTTGCAATGCGATTTTTAGCTTTGCATTCCCTTAGGAACGTCTTTTGAGCTTCAGCAAATTTTTGAGCTTCGTGAGTCTGTGGAGAAGATATATTTCACTCTGACAGGAGCGAAGCTATTACAAGAAATTAAAACTAGGTTTACATTGATTGTTCCTTAAAAACAAAATGACTATGAACGTAAAAACGTTCCGGAGGTAGGATATCTCTCAATAGATGTGTTTTGATTCTAGCACGATACTGTTGACTGTGCGAGCTTCGGATTCCTCCCTGAATTCCCGTTGCTTTTGAGAGTGCTGACGCCCTTCTGGCTGTTGGCTTCAAGAATAGGTCGGTTGTAGTGGTGGCGGAGGCAGGAGTTGTGGCTAGGAGGCCTGTGAATGGCTAGCCGAAGCGACAGAAGCTGCAGGATGATTGTTCACATACTCTAGTATGTAAGGAGAGTGACACGAAGCAGTGTGTAAGACCTGCTTCGGCTGGTTCTGCCGGGCTTCGGCTTCTGCTATTTCCTTTTGTTTCTGAATGGTGACATGGCACATTCTTGTAGTATGGCCCTTATCCTCACCACAGAATAAGCAGTAAATCTTTCTAGGCTGATCCCCAAACCTTCCTCCGAAGCCCCTAGCGCCTCTGCCCCTTGGAGCTGGTGGCCTGAAGGAGATTTGATGTTGCCCCGAAGATTGTGAGGTATATTGTGACCTCTGAGACTGACTTCCTTTGTCATCACTTTGAGTGGAGTTGTGGATTGACCTGACGTGCCTCGGATGGACTCTTCCTCCGAAGCCCCTGGTCATTTCAGAGAATCTGTAAGCTTCCTCCCTTCTTTGGCAGAAGTCGTTGTCAGCTCGGATGTACTCATCCATCTTCTAAAACAGCTTCTCCAGAGTTTACGGGGGCTTCCTTGCGAAGTACTAAGCCGTAGGTCCTGGCCGAAGGCCCTTAATCATGGCTTCAATGACAATCTCATTGGGTACTGTAGGCGCTTGTGCCCTTAGTCGCAAGAACCTTCATACATAGGCCTGAAGGTATTCTTCGTGGTCTTGCGTACATTGGAACAGAGCCTTAGCTGTGACCGGATTCGTTTGAAAGCCTTGGAAGCTGGTAACCAACATGTCCTTAAGCTTCTGCCACAATGTGATGGTCCCTGGCCGAAGAGAAGAATATTATGTTTGGGCTACATTCCGAACTACCATGACGAAGGACTTCGCCATGACTGCAGTGTTGCCCCCATACGAAGATATAGTTGCTTCGTAGCTCATCAGAAACTGCTTTGGATCTGAGTGTCCATCATACATGGGGAGCTGAGGTGGCTTGTTTGATGGGGGCCATGGGGTAGCTTGCAGTTCTACTGCCAAGGGAGAAGCATTATCAAAAGTAAAGGCATCATGATTAAAATCATCATACCATGCATCCTCGTTGAATAGGCCTTCTTGACGAAGCTCCCTGTGTTGGGGCCTTCAATCTTGTTCATCTTGAACAAGATGACGCACTTCTTTAGTGGCTTCATTGATCTTCCTTTGAAGATCAACCAATCGTGCCATCTTCTCCTTCTTCCTTTGTACTTGCAGATGGATTATCTCCATAACCCTGATCTCTTGGTCCAACTCCTTTTCCTGGAGTGTTGGACTGGTGGCTTTCCTCTTCTGGCTTCGAGCCTCTCGAAGAGAAAGAGTTTCTTGGTTTGGGTCCAGTGGCTGCAGTGCAGCGGTCTGTCACACCCGACTTTAAGGAATAAAGCCAGGTGCATCTGATACATGCGCCAAGAAGACAACATATATAATAACAGAGTGTATAGAGATAAATGTCATAAAACATCAGGGTATTTATTACATAGCGGAAGACTTATTACAAAATAAAATAATGAATATAAAACGAACTAAGGATCATCGGCGCCAATGTCAACTGAGAAACGCCACCTAGATCAGATCATACTCCTCGCCTTGTGGCTCCTCCTGAACCACCTGTTCTTCTCCTATGGGGGGGTGTGAGACAGCAAGGGTGAGCTCACACATGATCATAGCTCAACAAGTTGTGGGGAACCAGTGGACATGAACTCACAAAGGTGTGAGTTCATGTGATGTGTAAGGCTAATCAATGACAGGGGTTAAAGCTGAGCATTGCTTTTAAGTAGTTGGTCAAAATTTTATTAGCAGTTACTAAGTGTAAGTAAATACCAAACCTTAAGTAAAGTAATAGAACAAATTAATAATAAACCCATGCAATGCAAATGACAAAATTGAATTTAAGTTCCATAATTTAAACATCAGAGAGTCCTGAGCTGCTCATGACCGTGAGCTCGGCTAGTATACCAGTTTTACACTCTGCAGAGGTTGTACCCTTTACCCACAAGTCATGTTACCCATCTGCCAAGGGGTCGCGACTCCCATACACCTCTACCTAGGAAGCGCGGCAGGGCAACACTACGAGGCCTTTACAAAGTTCCACTAGCTTCCGAAAACCCGCTACAGTTTATGGGAAGAGCACTTGCTAGAATCCCCCGTCTGACCGCCATCGCAGCTAAATCAACCCGAGAACCTCCTTGCATGCAACTCCCCTACTGCCCTTGCCCCTCTCAGGTAAGGTAGTCTTCCACTAGCTTTCCTAATTAGTCAGTCAAGGGCGTCCCATTAAACCCTTGTGGTGGCACGTGTTTCTCAAGTTAAGCTCTATGTTCCAATTAACATTAATGAACTTGACATGAACATAAATAGAATAACAAAAGGAATTGGAACATAGATATAATAAATGATTATCCCAAGACCATGTAAAGCAATAGCAAACTACCCAAGTGATTCAGGGGTAAACAAGGTAATGAGATAAACAATCTAGGGTGACCTATTGGGTCCCATCAAAATTAACCTATGCATGAATAAATGGTATTAAAGAACATTATTGGGTAAAAAGTGGTCAAGGGCACAACTTGCCTTCAATGAGCTCCTGCTCAGCTACTTCAACCTGCTGCTCACCAGGATCCCCAGCAACGGGCTTTTCTACTCGCCACAATACACAAACACAGTGCATATAGAGAAATTAACATTACACCAAACATGTAAACAAAATACACAGTAATAATCTACACATTAAAATAAAATTCTAGGAACAGGAATCATAATTTTTGGAGTTATAGAATTTAAGTTATGGATTTTCAAAGGTTTTATGTGTTTAAAATAGGATTAAGTGAGAGATAAATTTTAATATTGTTTTCATGACAAAACAGAGGCTCTAAGTGGTAGATAATAAAATTACAAAATTTTAGAAACTGGAATGGAGTAATTTGGAGCTCATGTGAATTTTCTATGAATTATCAAATTTCTAGCATATATTTTCCTATTAAAAATCCCCTTTTTCAATTTATTTACTCAATTTCAAACAGCTCTGGATCGGGCCTCAATTACCGAAAAGTGTAGGGGCTTCGGCGCTAAAAATACCGGGACATAGGACTAATGCGCAGTGGACGGCGGGTTAAATCTCTAAAAACTGAGGGGCACATATATAAAACGACCCAGCGAAGGGGTACGGGGACGCTACGGCCGTTAAATTAGATCGGAACGGCCGGGATTAAAACAATTCTATCTGAATCGGTACGCAATCGCAACCATCCGATCCCCCGCGAATGCACCAGATTTAAATACCAGAAGTCCACCCCGAGCCATCCGATCGACATCTAACGGACGCGGACGATGCGCTATCCAGATCTAATCCTATGCGTTGGCAACAGATCCAATGGCTAGAATCATTTCCCCCAAACCCAGCCAGTCCGCGGCGGCGCTGCCAGCGCCGCGGTGGAGGTTCACCAGCGCTCACAGGATTCAACGCCTCCAGGGTCCCAAGTCCAAAATTGAATGGTGCTATGCAACGGGGAAGTGAAGGCGATCCGTTTAGACGAGTTTCTTACCGGGATTAGGGACCGCAAGCACACAGTTCGCGACGCGAGGTGGATTCGCGGTGGTCGTGGAACTCCGATGAGCAAATGCCGACGACGCAGTCGATTAAACGTTGTGTTCGGTCCCCGGCGAGCACCAGCAGCGCCAAACGAAGTCCTTGGACTCCTTCCCGGGGCTCGGGCGGCGCTGATTGCTCAAGGTGACGGCGGCGGGCTCGGCACTGGTAGCGGCGGTGGCTCTGGCGAGCGAAACTCGCGCGAGGAGGCAGAAGAAGGAGCCGGGGGAAAAAGGGGACAAGTGGAATGAGTCGACGACCGAAGCTTTTATGCACCTCAGTGTGGTCCGCGTGGTCCGGTTCTGGCGGGGGAGGTTCGCCGAGCTGCCTAGGTTGTTGCGCCTAACCGCGCGAGGAAGACGGAGCCGAGCTGCTCGGGCCCACCTGCTGGCGATAGAACGACGCGCAAAGGAACGAAGCCGTCTAACGAGCGGGCCCAAACGAGCAGAGATCGAAGCGTGCGATGGCTGTGTTACGCTAGCGAGTGTATGACGAGGCGAGCCCGCCTGTCGGCCCTGGCGTGCGTGCGGACGCGAGATCACGATGTTGGGCCGTACTGAATGAGGAGTTGCTGGGCCAAATTGCGAATCAGAGGCCTGGTTGAGCTTTTCTCCTTTTATCTTTATTCTTTTCTTTTCTCTATTCCTTATTTCCAAATTCCATTTTAAATTTAGACTTAAAATTCAAGTCTTGTGCTAGATTATCCTCAAATTCAATTATGAAATAAAGTATCCATTTTAGAAATATAATTATATATATGTTATTTATATTTTCATACCCTTTATTCCTTTTCTCCATATTTCTAAAATTCCCTTTAACTCTTAAATTCCCACTTTGGGACTTTAATATTTTCCTTGTCATATTATATTTATATTGTCACAGAAATGCACACAAAAATAAAATCCCAACATGATGCATGTGTTATTTTGGGTGTCTTTTGTTATTTATTTATTTGTTTAATTGTGGCGTTCACATGAAATGAGGAACATAGTTAACGCATATAGATATAAAGTAAAGTAATATAATTTCTTTCTCTAGGTTTTTCTTACAAAGTGGGTGTTACAAATCCTACCCCCTTAAAAATAATCTCGTCCTCGAGATTTAAGAAGATCTAGGGAAAAGGTGGGGAAAATCTATGTGAAGCTCTTCTTCTCTCTCCCACGTTGCTTCATCTTCGCCATGGTGACTCCATTGCACTTTACACATCTTTATCACCTTATTTCTTGTAACTCGAGTCAAAGTATCAAGAATCTTGATTGGGTACTCCGTGTAAGTCAAATCACCTTGAACACTGAGCTCTTCCATTGGTAACTGTTCCTCGGGGACACGGAGACACTTCTTAAGTTGAGATACGTGGAACACATTATGCACATCTGATAGACTAGCAGGTAACTCGAGTTGGTATGCCATCTCCCCAACTCGCCTAAAGATCAGGAATGGTCCAATATAGCGAGGGGACAATTTGCCCTTAACTTTGAATCTCCTCATTACACGAAGTGGTGACACTTTGAGGTATACATAATCCCCTTCCTCAAATTCCAGTGGTCTTCTTCTATTATCAGCATAGCTCTTTTGCCTGGTTTGAGCTACTCTCAAATTCTCTCGCATTATACAGACTTGTTCTTCTGCTTCTTGAATCAGTTCAGGCCCAAAGAACTGTCTTTCTCCAGTCTGATCCCAATATAAAGGAGTCCTGCACTTTCTCCCATATAAAGCTTCAAAAGTGACATCTTCAGACTGGCCTGATAACTATTATTATATGAGAACTCAGCATATGGTAGACTTTTATCCCAACTTCCTCCATGCTGAAGGGCACATGCTCTCAACATATCTTTCAATACTTGACTAGTCCTTTCAGTCTGTCCATCAGTCTAAGGGTGATAAGCCGTACTAAAATTCAACTTTGTACTCATATTCTCATGAAAGCTTCTCCAAAATCTTGAGGTAAACTGTGAACCTCGATCAGACACGATCTTCTTCGGTACTCCATGCAAACACACAATCCGAGCCATATATAACTCTGCTAGCTAAGAACCTTTATAAGTAGCCTTCACAGGAATAAAGTGAGCCACTTTAGTCAATCTATCCACAATCACCCATATAGCATCATATCCTTTCTGGGTGCGAGGCAATCCAGTAATGAAATCCATACCAATCTCTTCTCACTTCCACTCGGGTATCTTCAGTGGGTGCAATAGTCCAGCTGGCCTCTGGTGTTCAGCCTTAACTCTTTGACATACATCGCACATAGCCACATGTGCAGCCACATCTCTCTTCAATCCAGACCACCAATATTTCCGCTTCAAATCCTGATACATCTTGGTACTACCAGGATGAATAGAATAATCCGAGTCATGGGCCTCCTTCAATATAGTCTCACGAAGGCTTTCAATATCAGGAACACACATCCTGTCCTTGAACCATATGGTGCCTTGCTCATCCTCTGTGAATTCCGGACCTCGACCTTCAGTAATCAGATCCTTAATCTCTTGTATTTTAGCATCACCAATTTGACCTTTGCGGATTTCTTGCTCCAAAGTAGGTTCCACATCAATAGTAACTCCTTCAGTATGAGAAACTATCCCCAGGTTAAGTCTCCTGAAATCCTCAACAATCTCATCGGGTAGCTGGGCAACAATAGCTGAATGAACATGCTCCTTTCGACTCAAGGCATCTGCAACCAAATTTGCCTTGCCCGGGTGATAGTGAATCTCCAAATCATAATCCTTAATAAGCTCCAACCAACGACGTTGCCTAAGGTTGAGATCGTTCTGAGTGAATATATACTTCAAACTCTTATGATCCGTATATACTTGGCACTTGGTCCCCATGATATAATGTCTCCAAATCTTAAGCGCATGTACAACGGCTGCCAATTCCAAGTCATGAGTGGGGTAGTTCAATTCATGCTTCCGCAACTGACGAGATGCATAGGCGATGACATGTCCTTGCATGAGCACACATCCTAAGCCTTGGCCACATGCATCACAATAGATATCAAATCCTTTCTGTAGGTCTGGCATAACCAATACTGGTGGTGACATCAATTTCTCCTTCAATTGATCAAAGCTGTCTTGACACTTCTCATCCCACTTAAATTCTCTTCCTTTCTCCAAAAGCAAGTCATAGGTTTAGCAATCTTAGAAAATCCTTCAATAAGTCTCCGATAATATCCTGCTAGTCCCAAGAAACTCCGAATCTCAGTAACTGTAGTGGATACTCTCCACTCCATTATCTCCTTAACCTTAGCAGGATCCACTGATATTCCTCCATTAGAAATAATATGACCAAGAAATGGCACCTCGCCAATCCAAAACTCGCACTTGCTGAACTTGGCATATAGCTGGTTATCTCATAGCTTATATAGCACCAACCTTAGATGTTCCTCACGATCGCGATCACTCTGGGAATAAACAAGGATATCGTCAATGAATACCACGACGAATCTGTCCAAATACTCCATAAACACCTTATTCATCAAGTTCATAAAATAAGCTGGTGCATTGGTTAACCCAAACGACATAACAGTGAACTCATATAATGCATATCGAGTTGAGAAAGCCGTCTTGGGAATATCTGATGGTCTAATCCTCATCTGATGGTAACCGGATCGGAGATCAATCTTCGAGAATACTCTAGCACCTCTCATCTGATCAAATAAATCCTCAATACGGGGTAACGGATACTTGTTCTTCACAGTAACATCATTAAGAGATCTATAATCCACACACATCCGCTGTGATCCATCCTTCTTCTGTACAAACAGAACCGGTGCTCCCCAAGGTGAGGAACTCGGACGAATGTACCCAGCCTCTTGTTACTCAGTTAACTGCTTCTTAAGTTCCTTCAACTCCTCTACGGACATCCTATATGGCCGTTTAGAAATAGGGGCAGTTCCAGGTAGAAGATCAATTACAAACTCAACTTCTCTGTTAGGTGGCATCCCTGGTAACTCCTCTGGAAAGACATCCGGAAAATCTCTAACCACATGGATGTTATCACCAACAAACTCCTCAGGTATAAAGAACATTGCACATTTGGATGAGGTGGTTACTGCAATATTAACTTGAAATCTTTCTCCTTTAGTGGTAGTGAGTTCTACGGTACCTCTACCACATGCTATAACAGCCTTTGCCTTTCTTAACCAAGACATACCAAGGGTCAGATCTATACTGCTTGACTCTAATATTATAGCAGTAGCTCCAAATTCTCTACCCATAATTGTTAATGTCAATCTACGTGTCATTTGATTTGCCTCAACAGGCCCTTTAGGTGTAATTACTATCATGGGTTTTCTCATATTTAGCAGTGGTATTTCATTTGTGTTGGCATATCTAGCAGACATAAATGAATGTGTAGCACCAGAATCAAATAAGATGGTTGCAGGAATAGCATTAACATAAAACATACCAAGCACGATGTCAGCACCATCCGGAGTAGCATCAACGCTGACTTGATTAACCTTGGCAATAGAATATCCCTTGCCAGATCCTGGAGTTTGCTGTCTGTTCTAAACTGGGGTAGTAGCAATCCTCTGTGGGCAGACATTTGCATAGTGACCAGTCTTCCCACACTTAAAACAAGTAGTGCCTAGACTCTGTCCTGAAAACTTCGTTGGGGTGCCAGTAGGGGTAGCCAGTCGAGGAGGTGGAGTCCTCAGTGGTGATTGCTGAACTGGGCGCTGGCCTCCGCCAGTGCGAACTGGTGTACCCTGAGGTGAACTGTAGCGAGGACGAACACTGCTGCTTCCTTGTCCTTGAGATATAGCCTTTCTCTTCAAATCTCCCAGCTGAACACGCTTGTGTTCAATAGCTAGCGCCTTATCAAGCAGCCTCTGAAATGATGGAAATGTGTGTGCCACTAGAGCATACTGCAGGGGTCCATTAAGTCCTTCAATAAAATGCTCCTGCTTCCTCTCATCTTCAGCAACTTCATCATGGGCATATCTGGATAACTGAATAAACTTGTCGCGATACTCGCTGACTGACATACTTCCTTGCTTCTGCGACAGAAATTCCTTCTTCTTAATCTTCATCAATCCAGCTGGTATATGATAATTCCTGAACTGTGTACTGAACTCTGCCCAAGTGATAGTATCAGCAGCATCGTGGGCAGCAGTATATGAATCCCACCAGTCAGCAGCAGGACCTGTCAGATGTCCAGAAGCATATAAAACCTTCTCCCGGTCAGTGCATTGTGCAATATTCAGCATCTTTTCCACAGATTTCAGCCAATCATCTGCATCCAGTGGATCAGGAGAGCTTGCAAATGTTGGTGGCTTATGACTCATGAACTCCCTATGCTTATCTCGGGGTGGAACTGATGGTGGTGGTGGAGGCAGTGGTACTTGTTGCTGTTGCTGCTGTTGCTGTTGTTGTTGCATTTGCTGTTGCAGCTGCTGTTGTTGCGCCCTCCTTTCCTGGCGTATCTCCTCTCGCTCCTGGCGCAACTCATGTCGTATCTCTTCTCTTTCCTGACGCATCTCCTGGTGTTCTTGCTGCATCTGTGCACGCATATCTGCCATGGTGTCTGCCATTTGCTGCATCATCCTCATCTAAGCAGCAATCAGTGGGTCAACTCCGCCTGGTGGAGGATTATGAGGATTCATCTCTGCTGGTTGTGGCTGAGGTTGTCTATATATCCTTCGAGTGTGTCGATTAGGAGGCAAATCAATTCCACCACCCCGCCTGGTATTGACCATCTGAGTTATATACATATGGTAAGAGAATAGTAGACAAGGCAGTTATTTACAAATCATTTTACTTTGGGCGATTTATTAGCTAAGCAGATTAATATTTTACCTACCATAGCTAATTCATTACCTTATGGTGGTACATGCTAAGATGCCCATATATAATATTTCAATCAATCAAAGAAGCAAATCAGGCATTTATCATCAGAACAATAAACCAACATTTTTAAATAGAGAAAATAGTTTTAAATTTTGTCTTAGGTTCCCTATCTCTTAAAAAGATCATAGTGGTAGGATTCCAAGGTGTGAAATCCATCTTGTCTTAGAGTAGAAAAGATAAGATTAATCAGAGTAGGGTAGCAAAAGGTGAGACAAGATCAAGATGAGATGAGTATAGAATGAGTCAAAGTAAGGTAAGTAGGAAAGGGTTTGTCCATTTCTATCTAGGTTTCGTCCTACACTCAACATTTGCTTTGATACCACTTCTGTCACACCCGGCTTTAAGGAACAAAGCCAGGTGCATCTCATACATGCGCCAAGAAGACAACATATATAATAACAGAGTGTATAGAGATAAATGTCATAAAACATCAGGGTATTTATTACATAGCGGAAGACTTATTACAAAATAAAATAATGAATATAAAACGAACTAAGGATCGTCGGTGCCAATGTCAACTGAGAAACGCCACCTAGATCAGATCATACTCCTCGCCTTGTGGCTCCCCCTGAACCACCTGTTCTTCTCCTGTGGGGGGGTGTGAGACAGCAAGGGTGAGCTCACACATGATCATAGCTCAACAAGTTGTGGGGAACCAGTAGACATGAACTCACAAAGGTGTGAGTTCATGTGATGTGTAAGGCTAATCAATGACAGGGGTTAAAGCTGAGCATTGCTTTTAAGTATTTGGTCAAAATTTTATTAGCAGTTACTAAGTGTAAGTAAATACCAAACCTTAAGTAAAGTAATAGAACAAATTAATAATAAACCCATGCAATGCAAATGACAAAATTGAATTTAAGTTCCATAATTTAAAGAGTCCTGAGCTGCTCATTACCGTGAGCTCGGCTAGTATACCAGTTTTACACTCTGCAGAGGTTGTACCCTTTACCCACAAGTCATGTTACCCATCTGCCAAGGGGTCGCGACTCCCATACACCTCTACCTAGGAAGCGTGGCAGGGCAACACTACGAGGCCTTTACAAAGTTCTACTAGCTTCCGAAAACCCGCTACAGTTTATGGGAAGAGCACTTGCAAGAATCCCCCGTCTGACCGCCATCGCAGCTAAATCAACCAGAGAACCTCCTTGCATGCAACTCCCCTACTGCCCTTGCCCCTCTCGGGTAAGGTAGTCTTCCACTAACTTTCCTAATTAGTCAGCCAAGGGCGTCCCATTAAACCCTTGTGGTGGCACGT
The DNA here is from genome assembly GCA_029449295.1 of Zea luxurians. Taxonomy (NCBI): domain Eukaryota; kingdom Viridiplantae; phylum Streptophyta; class Magnoliopsida; order Poales; family Poaceae; genus Zea; species Zea luxurians. The sequence continues at coordinate 1,485,818 of JAOPSE010000044.1, forward strand.
GTTTCTCAAGTTAAGCTCTATGTTCCAATTAACATTAATGAACTTGACATGAACATAAATAGAATAAGAAAAGGAATGGGAACATAGATATAATAAATGATTATCCCAAAACCATGTAAAGCAATAGCAAACTACCCAAGTGATTCAGGTGTAAACAAGGTAATGAGATAAACAATCTAGGGTGACCTATTGGGTCCCATCAGAATTAACCTATGCATGAATAAATGGTATTAAAGAACATTATTGGGTAAAAAGTGGTCAAGGGCACAACTTGCCTTCAATGAGCTCCTGCTCAGCTACTTCAACCTGCTGCCCACCAGGATCCCCAGCAACGGGCTCTTCTACTCGCCACAATACACAAACACAGTGCATATAGAGAAATTAACATTACACCAAACATATAAACAAAATACACAGTAATAATCTACACATTAAAATAAAATTCTAGGAACAGGAATCATAATTTTTGGAGTTATAGAATTTAAGTTATGGATTTTCAAAGGTTTTATGTGTGAGAGATAAATTTTAATATTGTTTTCATGACAAAACAGAGGCTCTAAGTGGTAGATAATAAAATTACAAAATTTTAGAAACTGGAATGGAGTAATTTGGAGCTCATGTGAATTTTCTATGAATTATCAAAGTTCTAGCATATATTTTCCTATTAAAAATCCCCTTTTTCAATTTATTTACTCAATTTCAAACAGCTCTGGATCGGGCCTCAATTACCGAAAAGTGCAGGGGCTTCGGCGCTAAAAATACCGAGACACAAGACTAATGCGCAGTGGACGGCGGGTTAAATCTCTAAAAACTGAGGGGCACATATATAAAACGACCCAGCGAAGGGGTACGGGGACGCTACGGCCGTTGGATTAGATTGGAACGGCCGGGATTAAAACAATTCTATCTGAATCGGTACGCAATCGCAACCGTCTGATCCCCTGCGAATGCACCAGATTTAAATACCAGAAGTCCACCCTGAGCCATCCGATCGACATCTAACGGACGCGGACGATGCGCTATCCAGATCTAATCCTATGCGTTGGCAACAGATCCAATGGCCAGAATCATTTCCCCCAAACCCAGCCAATCCGCGGCGGCGCTGCCAGCGCCGCGGTGGAGGTTCACCGGCGCTCACAGGATTCAACGCCTCTAGGGTCCCAAGTCCAAAATTGAATGGTGCTACACAACGGGGAAGTGAAGGCGATCCGTTTGGACGAGTTTCTTACCGGGATTAGGGACCGCAAGCACACAGTTCGCGACGTGAGGTGGATTCGCGGTGGTCGTGGAACTCCGATGAGCAAATGCCGACGGCGCAGTCGATTAAACGATGTGTTCGGTCCCCGGCGAGCACCAGCAGCGCCAAACGAAGTCCTTGGACTCCTTCCCGGGGCTCGGGCGGCGCTGATTGCTCAAGGTGACAGTGGCGGGCTCAGCACTAGTAGCGGCGGTGGCTCTGGCGAGCGAAACTCGCGTGAGGAGGCAGAAGAAGGAGCCGGGGAAAAAGGGGACGAGTGGAATGAGTCGACGACCGAAGCTTTTATGCACCTCAGCATGGTCCGCGTGGTCCAGTTCTGGCGGGGGAGGTTCGTTGAGCTGCCCGAGTTGTTGCGCCTAACCGCGCGAGGAAGACGGAGCCGAGCTGCTCGGGCCCACCTGCCGACGATAGAACGACGCGCAAAGGAACGAAGCCGTCTGACGAGCGGGCCCAAACGAGCAGAGATCGAAGCGTGCGATGGCTGTGTTACGCCAGCGAGTGTATGACGAGGCGGGCCCGCCTGTCGGCTCTGGCGTGCGTGCGGACGCGAGAGCACGATGTTGGGCCGTACTGAATGAGGAGTTGCTGGGCCAAATTGCGAATCAGAGGCCTGGTTGAGCTTTTCTCCTTTTATCTTTATTCTTTTCTTTTCTCTATTCCTTATTTCCAAATTCCATTTTAAATTTAGACTTAAAATTCAAGTCTTGTGCTAGATTATCCTCAAATTCAATTGTGAAATAAAGTATCCATTTTAGAAATATAATTATATATATATATATATATATGTTATTTATATTTTCATACCCTTTAGTCCACATAGAGGGGTCCGGAACCCATCCTAGGGGTCCGGTTTGCACCCGTGGAGGTCCTAGACCTTACCCTGAGGTCCGGTCTGTATACACTGGGGTCCGACCCTTTCCCATGGGGGTTCGGACCCACTGTTGATACCTTGGAGTATATCGTCTTCTCTGGCCATGTGGCGGCCCCGGAGCCATCCACTTGGTGGGGTCGGGTGCTATTCACCACGCGACTAGAGATAGCCGCGTGGGTACCGTGTCTTCATGCTGTAGTAAGGGGTACCCCTGTTTTAGGGTATCGACAGTGGCCCTTGGGCCCACCTCAGGGGAGGATACGAGCCTACAGGTGGGGGCCAAAGCTTGATTGGCGATTGGCGCGCCGCTTCCGTGTGCTTGCTGACGTAATCACCACCAACCCGCCTTCGGTCACGCCAACTACCATATCTGTCCCCGCGGCCCCCACACCTGATGGTTTCGCAGGGCCACGCATGAGGCGCCTCGATACCACTGCGTTGGTTTAAAAATTCACCTTCTCTGTCTTCTACGGCGGCCTTGAGGAGGCGCAGTACTGGCATGAGCGGCGGTTCGCTCTTTCTGCACTCAGGAACCGACGCCCAAGGAGTATGACTTGTGGGTCTGGGCCCCCATGTCATAGACTGGGCCGTTGTTTTCAGCGGAGATGAAGAGGCGCCTGGGCCGTTGTTTTTGGCGGAGATGAAGAGGCACACCTAGAGTCGTGTGGCGGTTCGCCTTCTCAGCACTTAGAGACCCGCACACCAGCTGTATGACTTGTGGGCCCGAGCCCCCGTGTCATAGGCTGGGTTGCTTTGGTGCGCGTCGGGCGAGATTTTCTGCGGCGTCTCGGGGCACGAGCGGGAGAGTCTTCCTTGAAAAGGGATTCACCCCGCGTGCAATAGTTACACTTTTGCATTCTCTCCAACTGCAGCGCCCTTTTGCCTTCGAGCTCTCCGCGCCCCTTTGCATTCGCGTTCCTCTGCTTTTTGTCGCCGTAGTCGCCATGGCCTCGCTAGCTCATCCCGAGCGCTTCTAGTCCGAGGGGGCACTCAACCTGGTGCGCAACCTGCTCAGATGGGGCGCGCTGGCGCCTCTCACCTCGGCGATCTCGCCACCGGGGAGTTCGTGCTCTTTGTCTCCTAGCTCTCCTGCGGGTTGGCGCTGCCGATCTCACCTTTCTTCCTGCTGCTGCTGGAGGAGCTCGGCCTCCAGCTTTAGCACCTCACGCCCCACTCCAGCCTCCAAGCAGCCATCTTCGCCCACCTCTGCGAGATGTTCGTGGGGGTGGCGCCCTATACCTCCCTCTTCCGTATTTCTTCATGTTGGTGAAATCTGGAAAGGCCAAGGACCATCTCGGTGCCTACTACTTCCAGACAAGGCCGGATTCAGCCGGTGCCTACATCCCCACCTTCGGCGGCGCGAGGTGGGAAAGCTGGCGTGGAGACTGGGTGGTCGTCAGCGCCGAGGCCAATGACCGCCTCACCCTGCCGAGCGACGGGTCAAGACTCGACCGGAAGCAGTGGAGGGCCAAGCCATCCCTTGCGCTGGAGTTCTAGTTCGTACTAGACATGATCAAGAGCTTGGCGGCGGGTGGCCTAACGTCGATGCACGTGGTCGGCAACTTCCTAAAGTGCCGGATCGCGCCGCTGCAGAGGAGGGCGCGCCTGTGCTGCTGGTTCACCAGCTCGAATGACATCGGTCGGATCCTGCGCGTGCCAGGGACTGACCTGACCTGGGACGAGCTGGAAGTCCTGGTGAAGGGGATAACCGGTGAGTCCTTCATTCCTGAGTCCCTGATTCTTCCCTAGGGCATCTCGGCGCTCTACGACGATCTAGGGCTGAGGACGGCGATCTTGGCCACGCTGCTGACCCTCGACGAGAGCGGCGTGACAGTTCGCCAGACCGGCGGCCGGGACCCCCATCGTGTGATCCGGATCTCTGACACGCCGGCCGAAGGCCCTCAGTCTGCCGGCGTGGCTCCCAGCGCCCCCGCAAGAGCTTCCCGCGCCTCCGCTGCGGCCCCCTCCCCTTGACAAGGGCAAAGGGGCTGCAAGTAGCTCCTCCACCCTAGGCGCGCGCCGGGGTGTCGGAGGAAGAGAGGCGACTCCAGCTGCGCCGCGCCGATAGATCGTTTGTTTCGACCCCCCTGTTGGGGCCGAGGAGACCGGCTCCCAGGCCCAGGGCGCACAGAGGCGCATCAGTCCTCCGCCACCACAACCATCGGGTCCTCCACCACCACAACCACCACCACTGTCGGGCCCACCGCCGCCAACAGCACCTCGGGATGATCTCCCCAAGGGGCACCAGCAGCAGCAGCAACAGCAGAAGCAGCGGTCGCCCCGCTTCCAGGGTCGCTGGAAGGTCCAGGGCCCCAAGTGAGTGGAGCCCCTTTTTTATTAGTCTATTTATCGTGCCGACAGGTCTTAACCCGTCCTTTGCTTGTCAGGGCTTCCTCCCCCTCTGCTCCCAAAGCCATGCCTCCTCCACCCCCGACTGCTGCCACCGAGACAGCGCCAACAGGCCCATAGGCTCCCGCTGGGGGTCCGGCAGCAGCGGCGCCAACACCAAGCGGTGCCGCAGCAGCGGAGGGGGTCCCCACCGCTCTAACGGCTGCCATAGCCTCAACGATGACGATGTCGTCGAGTACACCGGCGGCAGCGGCAGAGGAGGCCCCAGCTGCGCCCGCCTCCGCCATCGAGGTCGACGCGGGGGACGCGTCTAGCTCCATCCCGTCGCCCCCTCCGGAGGAGACGGAGGTGATTTTTGGGCGGCGGCTCCGGTCCGACGCCGAGCCAGAAGCAGCGCCAGTGCCCCTCCCCCCAGGTGCTGTCTCGCGCCCATCAGGCCCTCCAAGAGACTAAGGCAGCGATCCTGCGGGAGTGGGAGGCGCTTGAGGCCGAACACTAGCGCCTCAGCGACTAGCATACCCAGTTGGAGGAGCGCACCAAGGCAACGTCCAGCTAGTTCGCCTCCGAGCAGTCCGAGCTTGAGCGGGACCGCAAGGACTACAATAAGGACCTCCAGAAGGTGTACACCCGGGAGCTGGAGGTGGCCCGGAAGGAGAAGAGGCTGGCCAAGAAGGAGGAGCACTTGGACCAGAGGAAGGAGGTCGTCATGGAGCTCTAGGCCAAGTTGAATGCCTTCAACAAAATCCTGGAGGAGCTGCGGGTCCAGCAGACCGCAGCTATGGAGAGCCTACAAAGGCTGTAGCGGGAGCTGGATGACAGGGCCAGTAGCATTGCCCTGGCTGAGGAGAACCTCAAGGAGAAGGATGCTTCCCTGGATAAGCGGGCGATGGATCTCGCCTGGCAGGAGAAGGACCTCGCCTTCAGGGAGGAAATATTTGAACGGCAGGAGAAGCTGCTGGCCGATCATGAGCTCGAGGCGGAGGAGAAGGAGCGAGCGCTGGAGGAGCGGGTTCGCCAGTTAGAGGCGGCGCAGGCGGCGTAGGCAGCACCGGGCCCCCATGCGGTGGAGGCGATGCAGAAGACACTTGAAGATCTCCAGGTGGAGCATTGCGCCAGGGTCTAGCGCATCGCCGCATGGGCCGGCGAGGCGAGTACGGCTCTGGTGCCGCTAGGGATGAGTCCCATCCCGGTGTCATAGCTGCCGACGTCCATCTCCGCTGCGCTCCTGGTGCTGGACTCCGCCACCGACCGCCTCCGACGCCTAGACCAGGTCCTTGGTGCCTGCTTGGAGGCCGAGGGCGGCAGGCTCTGCCGGGCGGTGATCGAGTACATCCTGACATGCTTCCGGAGCCACGACTCGGCCATCTCCTTGGAGTCGGTGATTGCTGGTCCGGTGGCCGACATTGAAGACGCCGCCCAGGAGGGTGTACAAGATATTGTGGAGGTAGTGGCCGAGTGCTTCCAGCGGGATCCTGCCGATGATTAGTAGCTAGATCTGCAAGAACAGGGCAAGGGTTCCACTAGGGTGTGGCTTGTAATATTTTCTGGTTTTGTAAGATACTTTTGGGAAGTATTAATCTAACAGTGACAGAACTTATCTGTATGCTATTTGTCTTTGCTATGTGCGTCGTCACCAACTTCTCCCTGGTACTTGGCCCCCCTGGGATGTAGGCTCGACGTGTCGAGGCTGGATGCCAGTATACTTAAGAAAGAATTGGTGACCTGGCCCCTAGGAGGTAGTCTCAACTGGGACCTGGACCTGCACACAGCCTTGGCTAGGAAGCTTTAGTAGTGCACCCATAGGACCCACTAACTGGTATCTTTTATCCTTTGATTCACGCAACAGGACCTATAGGATTTAGACCGGGAAACCAATCCGTGTGTCTGGATCCCCTGGATCACAGCTCCAAATACTAGGGCACCCGTCGCAGAGTGGTGGATCGTGTAGGCTTAGGGTACGGGACCAGGCTAAGCGGCTACGCAGCTCCAGACCACCCCAGGGGACGTGTGTCCATTATCCAGAACCGGACCCTAGGTTGCTGGACCCACAGGACTATAGTTCCAAATACTAGGGTACCCGTCACAGAGTGGTGGAGCGTGTAGGCTTAGGGTACGGAACCAAGCTAAATGGCTACACAGCTCCGGACCACCCTAGGGGACAAGTACCCGTTCTCTAGAACTGGCCCCCAGGCTGCCAGACCCCCCCTACCGAGGGATCCCAAACTACAAGCCTGGCTACTCAATTCGGATGTAATTATACCAGCGAGGGTAGGAACTATATGGGTGGGTTAGATAAAAAATGATGCTCGTAAATTGAAGCAAAAATAAGACCATCACAAAAAAAATCTGGGGGTAAATCTTTTCTTTATAACTTGATATTCATGAGCGTAGGCCAACAGACCGGGTTTATGAGGGCGGACCTCACCGGGCTGGCGTACATATATGCGCAACTTAGTTACAAAGGAAGAAAACTAAATCCCTAGGCTTGTTTTTATGGGAAAAACATACGGAGATGCTCTATGTTCCAGGGATTGGGAAGAGGCTATCCTTCAGTTGTAGCAAGGTGGACACACCCGGGTCGGCATATTTCTGTCACCTTGAAGGGTCCTTCCCAGCTGGGGGAGAGTTTGTGGAGCCCTTCTAGGATCAGTACTCGCCTTAGGACCAGGTCCCCGACCATGAGCTCCCTACTATGCACGAACCGTTGGTGGTAGCGCCTGGTTGTACCATGCATTTCGGATCACCGCTCGCCATCTGCGCTCGTCGATGAAGTCCACGTCCTCATGTCGTAGCTGTTCCTGCATAGACTCATCGAAAGCCTGGACCCGTGGGGAGCCCATAATGATTTCTGGGGGAAGGCAGGCTTCGGCCCCGTAGACCAGGAAGAACAGGGTCTCCCCGATAGCTCGTCTGGGTGTGGTCCGGTTCCCCCACAGCACAGACGGAAGCTCGTTGACCCAATTTGCACCATGCTTTTTCAAGCAGTCGTAGGTGCGTGTCTTGAGTCCCCTGAGGATCTCTGTGTTTGCCCTCTCCACTTGGCCGTTGCTCGTTGGATGAGCCACGGACGCAAAGCAGAGCTGGGTGCTGATGTCCATGCAATACTCCTAGAAGATCCGACTTGTAAACTGGGTCCCGCTGTCCGCAATGATACGACTTGAGACCCCAAATCTACAGACGATTGACTTGAGGAAAGCGATAGCAGCACCCTGGGTGATATTGACCACAGGGGTGGCCTCTGTCCACTTTGTGAACTTGTCGATGGCGACGAAGAGGAACCGGTACCCGCCGACGGCCCTGGGGAATGGTCCTAGGATATCCACCCCCCATACGACAAATGGCCAGGAGGGTGGAATCATCTGCAAAGCCTGAGCTGGTGTGTGTATCTGCTTTGTGTGGAACTGGCACGCCTTGCAGGACTTTACCATCTCAGCTGCATCCTGGAGAGCGGTTGGCCAGTAGAAGCCATGCCGGAAGGCCTTACCGACCAGTGTGCAGGATGATGAATGACTTTCACACTCTCCTCCATGGATCTCTGTGAGTAACTCACGACCCTCCTCCTGGGTAATGCACCGCATGAGAATGTCGTTGGCGCCACGACGGTAGAGATCCCCTTCCACCACCATGTAGCTTTTAGCCAACCGCACTATGCGTTCTGCGGACACATGGTCTTCAGGAAGGATATTTTCCTTTAGGCAGTCCCAGATCTCGGAGATCCATGCATCGGGACCACTCTGAGATATTGGCTGTGGCGCTAAGGGACTGGTAGGATCTCCTATAGCACACACAGTCTTCGGTGGGTTCTGTAGATGGGACGCCACCATGACTGCTAGCTTCGAGGTGCTAGTCTCACCCCCTTCGCCCAGTTCGGCCGGCTAGGTGGTGGGTCTCAGCAGCCGTCTTTCAAAGACACCCTCGGGCATAGGTGCCCAAGTTGATGCCCTCACGGAGAGGTCATCTTCCGCCGAGTTGTCAGCCCGAGGAACATGTTGCAGTTCTAGGGCAGTGAAGTCCTTTTCCAGCTTCCTCACGTGAAGTAGGTACGCTGCGAGCCCAGGCTCGTTGCAGCTACACTCCCCGCGGACTTGCTTGATGATCAGCTTGGAGTCCCCCTTCACCAAGAGCTTGCGGATCCCTAGGGATAGGGCCACCGACAAGCCGAAGATCAGTGCTTCATACTCCGCCATGTTGTTGGTGGCCTTGAACTCAAGGTGCACCATGTACTTCACTTGATCTCCGCTTGGGTCAATGAAGACCACTCCAGCTCCGCCAACTTGCTGACGAGCAGATCCGTCGAAGAAGAGCGTCCAGTGGGGCTCGGTGAAGACCGGACCCCTGGGCTCTGCAGGTGTGGGGTCCGAATCGGGATCCGGACCCCTAGGAGCGCTCAGGGGAGGTGTCCACTCCCCAATGAAGTCAGCTAGGACCTGGATCTTGATGGCGTGGCGAGGCTGGAAGTCCAGCTAGAACTTAGCGAGCTCCGCAGCCCACTTGGCGATGTTGCCTGTGGCGTTAGAGTTGTGGATGATGACCCTTAATGGAAAGGAGGTCACCACCATGACCCTGTGTGCCTGGAAATAGTGGCGCAGCTTCCTGGACGCAACAAGCACAACATAGAAAAGTTTGTGCGTCTCAAGGTACCTGGTCTTCGCCTCGTGGAGGACCTCGCTGATGTAGTAGACCGATCTCTGAATGGTCCGGACCCCGGCAGTCGGTCCCGAGACCTCTGGTTTCTGGCCTTCTTGTGCCATCCTTTCGACGACCAACACCATGCTCGCTGCTTCTGCAGCCGCCATGATGTATAAATACAACGGCTCCCCAAGCTCTGGGGCTACCAGTATTGGTAGGGACACCAGGTGCTGCTTCAACTCTTGGAAGGTTTGTTTTGCTTCTTCGGTCCAAGAGAATGGGCCGGACTTCCGCAACAGCTTGAAGAAGGGTAGCGCCCTCTCAGCCAGCCTTGAGATGAAGCGGCTGAGGGCGGCTAATGACCCCGTAAGCTTATGGACGTCCTTGATGCGGGCCGGAGGCCTCATTGCCTCAATCGCCTTGATCTTCTCCGGGTTTGCTTCAATGCCCCGGTACGAAACCAGGAACCCAAGCAACCTCCCTGTGGAGACACCAAAGACACACTTGTCTGGGTTCAGCTTCGTGCGGGTTGCCCGCAGCTTGTCGAAGACTAAGGTTAAGTCTTCCACTAGGGTCGACCTTCTCTTAGTCTTGACTACGATGTCATTGATGTATACCTCCACTCTGTCCCTGATCAGGTCCCCGAAAGTCTTACTCATCGCCCGCACAAATGTTGGAAAAGCGTTCTTCAGACCGTAAGGCATCATGACATAGCAGTAAAGCCCATCCACGGTTACAAAAGCAGTATGCTTCCTATCTTCCCTAGACATCTGGATTTGATGGAAACCAGAATAAGCATCTAAGAAAGACAAAAGGTCGCACCCGAAGGTAGAATCCACGATTTGATCTATTCACGGAACTGGATACAGGTCCTTGGGACAAGCCTTATTAAGGCTGGTGTAGTCGATGCACATCCGAAGCTTCCCATTCACCTTGAGGATGATGACTGGGTTGGCCAGCCACACTGGGTGATGAACCTCTTCGATGAAGCTGGCGTCTAGCAGCTTCCGGACCTCCTTTCGGATGAAGTCCTGCCGTTCAACGGACTATCTTCGAGGCTTCTGACTCACCGGTCTGGCGTTAGGGTCAATCTTCAGATGGTGCTCGATCACCTCCCTGGGGATCCCAGGCATCTGCGATGGCTCCCATGCGAACACGTCGGCATTTGCCTGGAGGAAGGCGATGAGCGCGAGTTCCTATTTTTTCTTCCAGATCACCCGCAATGCGAGTGGTCTGGGGGGAATCTGCGCAGAGCCGGACAGCCTTGATGGGGATGTTGTCCGCTCCGGATGGCCGCACCTTCGGCACCTTGGTAGGCGCCTTGGTCCCAGAGGTCAAGGGGTTCCTCCCTCCATCGTCCGGGCGAGCGGCTTCTACCGCCAGGGCATGCAGCTTTTCCACAGCCGCAAGCGCAGCGGCGCAGTCACCCCGCACGGTGAGGACCCCAGCCGGAGACGACATCTTGAGGACCAAATACCCGTAATGGGCAATGGCCATGAACCGGAATAGGGCTAGCCTGCCGATGATGGCGTTGAAGGGGAGGTTAACCTCCACAATGTCGAACTGGACGTTCTCCGTGCGGAAGTTCTCCTCGGTCCCGAATGTTACCGGGAGTGTGATGCTCCCAAGGGGATACACCCATTATGGGCCCACTCCGGAGAATGGGCGAGAGGGTCCCAGCCGGGACCCTGGGATCTGCAGCTGCTTGAATGCAGCATGACTGATGACATTGAGGCCGGCCCCTCCATCAATCAGAACATGGTGCAGCCACATGTTGGTGATGACAGGGGCGGTGATGAGCGGTAGTATACCGGCCCCTGCCATGTTGTCGGGGCGGTCGGATGCCCTGAAGAAGATGGTGGTGCTCCTCCAACGCTGATGTGGAGTAGCCTTCGAGACCCCTGAGACCGCCGAAAGGACCTCCTAGCGCAGGGACTTGACGTTCCTGCGGGAGGTGAGCTCCCAGCTCCCGCCGTACATGACGTACAACTTCTTGCGGCGGTCGTTGTCATCACCGCAGTCAGAGTCCCCAGCGAAGACATCCTTTAGGCCCCCCTCAGGTGATTGATACCCGAGGTCCCGTTCTCCTGCGGCCACATCACGGTCGTCATCATTCTCCTTGCCAGGCCGGCGACGAGGCGGGGAGCCATCCTTGGAGGTCTGCTCGTGCCATTCTCTGACGCGCTTTGCGAGCTTGATGATTTTGCAGCACTCCGAGGCGCTGTGGCCACTGTTGGGGTGCACAGGGCATGTGTCGCTGTTGCCTCCTTGTGGCCGAGGGTGCTTGTTGCGCTCGTTCCGGCCACCAGCCGCGGCTGCGACGACCGGAGCAGCAGACGGTGGCTTCTCATGGCCGCAGTTCTTCTTCTTCTTCTTTTTGCTGTCCTGAGCGACGGCACCCGAGCCACCCGTCTGGGCAACCACAGTCTATGGTGCCGAGTGCCATGCACGACCCTCAGCAGCTCTGGCACACTTGTCAGCCAGAGCGAAGAGCATGGTGACAGTTTCCACATCGTGCGTGGCCAACTTCTCTAGCATCTTCTCATCACGCACCCCCTGGCGGAAAGCGGTGATGATGGAAGCATCGGAGGTACGGGGTATCGTCCCTCGTACCTTGGTGAAGCGGGAGATGAAGGCCCAAAGAGTTTCCCCAGGCTCCTGCCTCACTACAAGGAGGTGAGCCTCCACGCCATGCCGTTGATAAGCGCTGACGAAGTTCGCTGTGAACCGCACGCAGAGCTCTTCCCAGGAGTAGATTGATCCTGGGGTGAGGTTCATGAGCCAAGTCCGGGCTGGCCTAGACAAGGCTACAGTAGTGTCTCCACCTGCTGCCGTAATGGCGGTGACGTATACTTGCAAGAATTCCGACGGATTTGACGTACCGTCGTAATTCTCCAGCAGGTGTGGCCGGACTTGGATGGCCAAGTCACCGCGCGGAGATGATCCGCCAGTGCGGCGTAGCCCACGCCGTCCAATGGGACACCCGCCTGGATCCGGGTGCCCGTTGGAGTTTGCGGTGCGACCATAGCAAAGTCATAGTTGAGGTTGCGACCCTCGACGTTCTGTCGGCGCTCACACGCCCTCTCCAGAGAGACGCGGGCATCCTCCCCCGCACGCCTGTAGTTGAGTTCTGCCCGCAGGTCATCAGACCTCTCCAGAGAGACTGGAGCGTCCTCTCCCGCACGCCAGCGGTTAAGCTCCGCCCGCAGGTCCTCAGTCGGTGTGGCCCTCACCGAGGGGGAGCGCACTGATGCTGATGCCTCATGTTAAAGCCGGGACGACCGAGGCCTGAGCCTGGCTGAGCCAGAGTGCGCCATGCCGAGCAGACGGTTGACATCATCACGCCATTGCTTCATGGCCCCCTGGCGAGGCCGTGGAGCTAGGAGGGTGGCGTAGCAATTCCCTGGCCGCAGACAGTGCCCCAGGCGCAGACCTTGATGCCCTGGACGTTTGCGCGGGAGTGTGATGCCGCGCAGAGTGCACAGCAGCAGCTGCACCAGGCGCAGGACGGTTGGTGGCCCGTGGTGTGGAAGACGCAGCCTCTTCCTCCACCAGGAAGTCCTCGGGCATGAAATCATGGTGCTCGACGATGTGGACCATGGTGTCGAGCAGGAAAACAAGCAAAAACCTAAAGCCTAGCCCCCTACCTGGCACGCCAAATGTCGGAGAAGAAATTCTCCGGCCGGGTGGTGGAATGCACCCGCCCTAAATCCTATGATGAGGAGGGGGCCTAAGCGTTTTGCCTGTCTACTAAACGATGGATGAACACAAGAACACACAAGGGTTTAGAGTGGTTTAGGCCGCCAGAGCGTAATACCCTACTCCACTGTGTGTGGTATTGAGCTTGAGAGCTTGTATGAACTTGTGAGTCCGAGAGTCTAAGTGTCTGAGTGAGCTTGCGTGGGAGTGAATCTGCCTTGTAATGTCATGCGCCCTCCCTTTTATAGCTCAAGGGGGGCACGTACAAGGATACTAAGCCCCCGACATGTGGGCCCAGGGGCAAAACGGAAGGAAATAACTAATGCCTGTAACGCCTGGGCGATCTCCGAGCGCCATAATGTCCATAGTGCATATGATATTGATATGTTGTTGCTGCTTCCTCGGTAACGTGCGAGTGATGATGAGCATAGTGTACGCCGCAGCACGGGGCGTACTACCAGCCAACACAATGGACAGGCATGCCGCCTACAAGATGGCCTGGTCGCCGTCCGTCGGCGGAGTGGACAGGGCACATTAAATGCTGAGGCAGCACATCGCCTGTCAGTGGAGTGGACAGGGCTCATTAAATGCTGAGGCGGCACATCACCTGCCAGTGGAATGGACACGCGGCATGCCTTATCAACAATAAATGTAGAGGTCGCGTGGCCCAGAGGCCTTACGTCAGGCTCCGCCCACTGGCTTACGTCACGGGTAGTAGGCCACGTGGCAGCATCGGGGCTCCGCCTGAGCGGGGAGCAGAGGCGTACACGGTATGGTCCGGCACTTTCCCATGTGGGTCTGGATCCACTGTTGATACCTTGGAGTATATCGTCTTCTCTGGCCACGTGGCGGCCCCGGAGCCGTCCACGTGGTGGGGTCGGGTGTTGTTCACCAAGCGACTAGAGATAGCCGCGAGGGTACCGTGTCTTCACACTGTAGTAAGGGGTACCCCTGTTTCAGGGTACCGACAGACTTCTAGACCTTCCACTGGCAACTGTTCTTCTGGCACACACAGACACTTCTTTATCTGAGACACATGAAAGACATCATGCACTGCTGACAAATCTTCTGGCAAACTGAGCTGATAGGCCACTTCTCCACGCTTCGCGAGAATCTGATACGGACCAACATATCGAGGTGCTAGCTTGCCTTTGACTCCGAATCTTCTGACTCCTCTGATAGGCGATACCTTCAGGTAGACAAAATCTCCCACTTCAAAACTCAGCTCTCTGCTTCTCGTGTCTGTATAACTTTGCTGCCTTGATTTGCTATCTTTAGATTCTCCCGAACCACCTTGATGTTTTCTTTAGCTTCAAGCAAAATGTCTGGCCCGAACACTTGCTTTTCTCCAGGCTGATCCCATTGCAACGGAGTTCTACAACTCCTCCCATAAAGCGCCTGAAATGGTGACATCTTCATGCTAGCCTGGTAACTGTTGTTATAGGAGAATTCTGCATAAGGTAACCTCTTGTCCCATCCGGACTGATCTTACAACGCACAGGCTCTCAACATATCCTCGAGGATTTGATTAGTTCTTTCAGTCTGACCGTCTGTCTGTGGATGATAAGCTAAACTGAACTTTAAATGTGTACCCAAAGCTTCATGCAACTGCTGCTAGAAATGAGAGGTGAACTGTGTTCCTCTGTCTGACACTATCTTCTTTGGCACACCATGAAGACAAATGATCTAGGACATGTACAGTGTAACACCCCTGGTGTTACTGTTACTAAAACTTGAGCATAACATCATGAGCATCAGCATTTCATATGTTTGATACACCTAGGATGCATTCACTAGGTAAAAATTTCAAACAAGTTGTATTGTTATAGCATTTTGCAAATAAGACCCTACTATAGGGTACTTAACCCTAAATGCGGATTAGAAGGGCAAAATAGAGACTAAATAGAGAAAACCCCAAAGATTAAGTGAAATAGTCATAAAATATTACTAAGGATGGGTTTAAGTTACATTTACACCCTTGAAATACCAGAAACCCTTATTGAAACCCTGGAAAACCCTAAAACCAAACCATAGGGGGTTAAGTGCAAAATTAGTCCACTTTTGGACTAAAGTGCAAAAACCATGTCAAATAAGTATCCTAAGTCATTTGGTTCACAAATATGTGGATTTGTAAGCTAAACCTTGGACTTTGGACCTATTTGCAAAAAGGACCCCATTTGGGTTCTATGCTAAGTCTGAAATCAGTGTTATAAGTTCAACTTTGGAGCTTTATAACTTTCAAATTAGTAAGAACTCACCTTAGGGCACCACATCAACTTTGTAGCTCTATGAAAGGAGAACAAGTTTGCTTAAGAAGGTAAGCATAGTGGTGATGAAGAATTTGGAGATAATCCAGCCCAAAGATGGGCTGTCAGACTAAAACAATCTGAAGATTATATGATCAGTGGCTTGGGATCACCTTTGGAGACAAATTGTGGCTAATCCAGTAAGAATTTGTCTTGGGATACTATAACAAAGATGAAGATGGTATATTGGACTACAACTTTGCTGCAGGGCATTGGTTATGTTGTCACATGAAATTGGGAGAAAATCTCCCTATAAATCGCTCTGTCAGCTGTCTGAACCGAGCTCGCCATGGTACAGTGCTTTGAGTGGATCAGATCGTCAGCGCAGCAACCTCGCCGCCGACGATCTCTACGCCGTGATTCACGCCGCCGCCGTGATTCGTGTTCACTGGCGGGTGGATAACTACGGCAAAGAAAAGATCTCACAACGGGGAATGGATAGGATCGCGAATTGGAGTTTATCGCCGTGATTATAGTCGTTGCGACGTGGCCGGACTACCGGAGTCGCCGTGGAAGCGCCGGTGACCTCGGTTGCGCCATGCCGAAGCTTGTTACTACGCGGTAGTAAGCGTGGCACCCTTAGGAGTATTCTCCTTGCACTGTTACACCGTTGACTGCCACGGTTACAGCCACTGTGTTCTTCCCTATCTCCGACCGCCAGCACATCGCAGTCAAATTGAGAGCTACCGACCTCGGGGTCTATAAATTGAGTGCACCATCAACTTCATTATGTAATAACGCATCTAGCGCACTCACCCGTACCTCAAATACTCCACCAGAGAGCTTCAATTTCTCATTTCCCCCAATCCGCTCAAGAACATCGCGTGTTCTGACCTCGCCGTGGTCCGCTCAAATCAGGTCCGATTTTGCCAATTGTTTTCTTGTTTCAGCACCCATGCTTGTCCTTGATACTCACCGACCCGCCCAATTGAACTAGAAACCCACTGGTCGTCGGGAACACGATTGTCTGTCCGCAACGCCCACGATCACCGTGGCCAGAGCCAACCAGGCACCCATTTGTAAAATTAAGTGAGGGGAAACCATTGGTAGGGCTTGAATTTGGTATCGGCCGCTCGGGAGCGCCAGTCCGTGCGTAATCCAGCCGATCCAACCTCGCCGGTGATCGGACCTCCGCGTGGGCGACGTCGTGGACATGACGATGTGAGGAATTAGATGTACAAGGGTCTAACTGCAACTGTCAGTGACTTGGTTAAATAGTGCGCGGGTCTCTTCCGTAGTTGTTCCAAATCGGGAGGGGGTTTCTGCAAGACTGAGACGCGAGCGCGCGCGCGCGTTTCTGCTGTGGTTGGGCCGTCCTAGGCTGAATTAAGCCCAGCACTATTCACTGTCTTTTCTTTTTTTCTACCAGAGCTAAAAAATTCTGGAAAATAGTATTAAAATCCTAAAAATGTCAAACCAATTTTTCTAGATTCCTTATTTTCCATAGTATTTAATAAAATAGTTTTATGATTTTCAGGACAAATAGGGAATTTTGGGTCATTTAAAATAGCCTAAAGTATTGCTTTTGGATTTTTAGAAAATCAATAATAATTCCAAAAATGCCCAAACTTTTTATATGAGCTTAAAACATTACTAGGTGAGTGCCCGTGCGTTGCAACGGAAACATATAATACCACGATAACTTATATACAAACATGTGTTATACTTCATTTGTAATCATAGTTATACATAAAATTTATTATTTTAATCTAGCTATTTCACCACTATATTACAACCCCATACACCGTGCGTGTTTTAGTATAGAATATAAAACATACTTTGTGTATTCTATTGGTTATATAGGTGTTAATGTGAGTTTGGAACCAACAAGCATGATTTAAATTCACATATTCAAATCCATATTTAGGTGAACCTACTTTATAGTAGCATAGACTTATTGTCTGTAAGTAGTTTTTTATTGAAAAGATCTTATTATTTATTGGTATTAGGGAAAACCCCAAAGCTCTTTGCGGGTGAGTACGAGTAGAATCCCACGACGATAATGATAGTAACTTTTTGTGAATCAACAACACCACTTAGATGATTTAGGGTATACAATATCTTGCAAGTAGCCAGGGAATCACTACAATGTCAAAATCAAAGATTGCTAGATAAGATAGTGTCCTTACACCTAAGAATCAGCTTCTTCAAATAAAATCATGTAAGACTTACTACTTACTAAGAAAATATTTTATCGACCTACAAATTAGCTCCAGCTCTTCTTCAGATTGGTGATTATAGATGTACAGGAAGCCCAAAATCCAACCAGAAGCACGTTTTTTTGCCCGGTACCAGCTCGGTCCGGCCCGCTTTTATACAGGCCCAGGCCAACATGACACAAATAAGCGGGCCAGACCCAAATAGAAAACTAAGCCCCAGTAGGCTAGCCCGGCCCTAGCTCTAAGCTCGTCAAGCCCCCTTTTTGCTTAGCACGATTTTGACCCCATTTTTATTGTGCTTACCAGGTCGGGCCAGCCCATTTAGGCCCACAGCGGGCCGGGCTCGGTCAAGGAAATGAGCCCACGGGCTTGAAAGGCCTGGCCCGGTTTTCTTAACGTGTCTGGCGGGTCGGGCTTCATCGGATTCGGGCCAGGCCGGACGGCCCATTTAGCCATCTCTATTGGTGATCACTACACCACTATTCGGTGTTAAGCTTAGGCCATAGGCTATCATTTCGCTTGTTTTCGCCTGTTGACAAAAAATCAACCAACTGTGCATCAGTAATATAACACATATGGACAAATTACAAAATATTTTTAAGGTCTCACTCACATGTCAACTGCATTAGTAATATAACACATATGCACATACTCCAGATCCAGTATATCCCTCACCTAAGAAATAACAGAATATTTAGTAGCCTTAATTCCTCACCTAAGAAGAGAAGCCTAACAAAGCATATTAATTCCTCTCAGGGTGAAGTTTTACAAGAATAGTGATTGAACTGTTATATCTGATTTTTAAATGAATGCTGAAAACGGCACCACGATATCAGATAAATGGCACCGATAAAAGTGTTTAGCTAAAAACATATGGGAGGATAGTAGTATCCCTTGGTTCTTGGAGGCAAAAAACGCATTCTTTCCATGGATCATTTGCATCAGCGTCACCTTCCATGGAATTCCCTATGCCATATATTTCTTGCAGTTCTGATTTTAATATTCAAGCAACAAAGCATGTATGATAGATTATGGAATAAGAAGCTATAGGGAAGATGAATTCTGAGAATATACGAAAGACGAATTCTTTAGTTTTTCGCTCATCCTGCATAAAAAAATTGAAAATGATCTGTTGTTTCATACTTTTAGATGGAACAATTGTATTTTCAACAATGAAAAGGGCGATAGCCCCACCAAGCAATGTGCATGGTGCTTAAATGGATTGAACCTGACTTCCTTCTAGCCCACCAGTATTAGTAATCGCGACGCGGACATATCAGAGCATAAATCGTATGTCAGATGAGTAGATGACAAAGCACCAGGACGTTATTCTGGCACAAAATAACTACAGTTTAGTGTCCATACATGTGTAGGGTCATGCCTGCGCCATGAAGGCGGCGGCTAACATGCGTGTGCATGAAGCGCTCGACTAAACCCATGGCGGCCAGCGGCACCCGACCAGACTTCTGTGTTCGGTGGACGAAGAGCTTAAGGAGACGAAAACAAAAACACAATTATAAATATATCTTGCTAAACCTTGGCATAAGCGAGCTTAAGAACAGAGATTGCATCAAGCGTCTTATCGACAAACGCTTCCTCATCACTTCACAATAGCAACTACAACCATTTGAACAAATTACTTAATAACTACTTCATTTTACTTTGGTACAGATGCAAATTCAGATTAGCTGGAAGTACTGATCTATGAGAACATATGCTACTCTTTCCTTAGTTGCATTTTTTGCTACCATGTGCATCACTTTTTGGAAGTGATATATGTTTTCAACCAGCATGAGACCATGTCATACATGATATGCAAGTGCTATTTACTATATAGTCGTGAACTGCCATGAACTCACTTTGCGAGCAGGTGTGTGTACGGTGTACCTTCCTCGAATGGCGGCCAGCGGCACCCGCCCAGACTTCTGTGTTCGGCGGACGAAGAGCTTAAGGAGACGAAAACAAAAACACAAATATAAATATATCTTGCTAAACCTTGGCATAAGCGAGCTTAAGAACAGAGATTGCATCAAGCGTCTTATCGACAAACGCTTCCTCATCACTTCACAATAGCAACTACAACCATTTGAACAAATTACTTAATAATTACTTCATTTTACTTTGGTACAGATGCAAATTCAGATTAGCTGGAAGTACTGATCTATGAGAACATATGCTACTCTTTCCTTAGTTGCATTTTTTGCTACCATGTGCATCACTTTTTGGAAGTGATATATGTTTTCAACCAGCATGAGACCATGTCATACATGATATGCAAGTGCTACTTACTATATAGTCGTGAACTGCCATGAACTCACTTTGCGAGCAGGTGTGTGTACGGTGTACCTTCCTCGACTTGTCAATTTATCATACACAGGGGCCATGAAAAGAATGCCCAAGATAAACTCTAACATCAGTTATGATTGGTTACAACAGGATATTTTGTTCAGATATTCACGTCAACACATAACTAAGCAGATGAAATTAATGTATACAACAGTTAGCTATGGAAACATGATTCAGATGCAAAATCAAACACACCTGCAGTTATCAAGTTGCATCCTCATATACACACCTCCATTGCACAGCAACAACCTTAGTACCTGACGTCCAGCACAATCGATGCAGCACGAAGCCACGAATACCAGCATCTTCCCAACCATGTTAACGCGATGCCGATCATATCATGGCCCGAGAGCATAATGAGAAGCTCCCGAACTGGATGGGTGTGGGCTGGACGATGGCTTAGGCCCTTCCTCTTACGCGTGGGCAGCACCACTGTCAACATCTTGGCGGAGTCCTTGTTGCTCGCCGCCTTCTCCTTGCAGTCGGATGCAAAAATCCAAATCTGGTCAGATGTCAAGATGATTGGAATATAAAGGGAACAACAACCAAATAGATGAAAAGAACAAGTCACTCAATAACAATGTTGTTCAACACCAAACAATATCCGTTACTCCACAGTAAGCAAATTAGTTGACAACACAACCTAGTGAATAAAAAAAGACAAGCTCGCGGCTAAACTTTGGTGCTAGCATGACTACTGAAATAAGTGGTATTAGCTTGGTTAACTTGTTAATCGTTGATCTGCTACGGAGGAGCTATGTAGTATTGTAGTAATTTTTTAATGTCAGTGTATTGTTGATTGTATTCAGATGCTACTAATTGTTTGCTACCTAAGCATGCAATCACTACAATTCTGTGTGTGAAGATGCCATTCAGGGTATGGAGGCTTGCTATTCAGGGTATTAGCGTGTGTCTACATGCGTAGCTGGAATATGGAGGCTTGCCATTCAGGGTATTAGAGATCAAGACCTCAACCTTTCTCCACTGTCGGCAGCCTTGGTGGCAGCCGCCATCACCAACTCATCCGCGTCTGCATCCGTCGGAGCCATGAGTAGTTTTTGGTATGATTTGGACCTTGTTTGATAATTAGAACCCAAAACCCCCACCCCCTCTCTTTGAACTTCACTATTGACTCCGGAAACCCTAAGTTCTCGGAGTTCCGTGAAGGAAAGTTGTATTCAAGACTGTAGATAATAAACTATTATTATCTTTGCACTCTCATGAGCATTACATGGCATTCAGTCTTATATATATGGTTATATTTAGAAAACGAAGAAGTTGAGGTAGAAGAAGAGAAGACTTCACCACCACCACCTTCGGAACATCAGGCAGGAAATTGTTTCTACTTTGACATCTGCGGATCCGAGCCTGACTCACCTATAAACGAAGGCAAGCCCCGGTGCATTTGCCACCTCCTTGATG
Organism: Zea luxurians; assembly: GCA_029449295.1. Taxonomy (NCBI): domain Eukaryota; kingdom Viridiplantae; phylum Streptophyta; class Magnoliopsida; order Poales; family Poaceae; genus Zea; species Zea luxurians. Next base: position 1,506,857 of record JAOPSE010000044.1, read on the forward strand.
TTTTTAAAATCTTTCTCACTTGCTTGATGCATTAGGTGATAGGAGTTGATTGCTAAAACCATTCCTGCATTACCTTCCTTGGATTTGATTACCTTCCTTGAAGTCCATGTTTTACAAAAAGATTTTGATGCTTAGCTTTGCTCTAGAAAAACAAAAGGTTTTTGTTTTTACAAAAGATGATGTGGCAAAGTGGATGGGATGTTTTCGAAAATAAAACTTGATGATGGATTCATCAAGGCCTTGATGGGTTCAACATCGGAAAAGATGTACCTCTGTCAGGTACCAAACTTTGGGTTGAAATGATTAAGCTGAGACCGGGTGGGTGACTTGCACGAGAAGAGAGTCTCGGTGTAGTGTCTCCGTCTGAGTCGATTAAGGACCGTCTCGATGTAGGTTTGCTGACCGAGGACCCTTTAACTGGTCACATGCCTCGTCATGGGTAAGCTTTGCCTCGGGCAGACTAAGGCCAGAATAAGATAACACGCAATGGGCGTGGAGCGGTGGCGAGAGTAGCGTGTACCCTCCGTGGCAAGAGGCTAGACGGTGGTGTACCTGTGCTCTCGGTTGACGTGAACCTGATCTGGTCTTAAGAACCCCGGTGGCGGGTTGACATATGCAAGGGTTAAGTGCTACATATGTCGTGTGATCGGAGATCCTTAGCTGAGTATAATCGATTCGGATCGTCGTACCTTCGCGGTTATGAAGACTTGGTCACTGACTTATACGTAGAACTCCAGTAAAGATGAAGGGATTGTTAAGAAATTGGCTAGTGCAGGTCAAGTGCTTGAACTAGGCTAGAAAGAACTCTAGTTGCAGGTAATTCCACTTAACTTGACAATAAAATTGGATTTTTAAGGATCCACTTTTAGTAAGCATTTTTGCAAACAGAGTCTTTGATCATTGAGAAACCTTACCTTGACTCCCTTATAACCAGCATACCCTTGAGAGTCTTTTCTTTAGTCGGGTAAGACTTGCTGAGTAATTCCATACTCAGGGTTTTATTCCCCGTTGTTTTAGGTGAAGAAGCAACAAACTTTTGTTGTTTCTGTTCTAAGGTGGTACCGAAGGAAGAACACCAGGAGTAAAGCTGTGGGAGGAAAGGATCCTCCATAAGAACTTTTGTTTAAAAACTTATCGGGAGGGGTTTTTGCCTCCCTTGGTGTGTAATAATATTACTCTGCACTCAAAGGATATATTCTGGTCTGTAAATATTCAGCTCTATCTTATTTTTAAATAAAGGTAAGTTCATGTAATTGCTTCCGCATTCTCGCAACTCTGATGCTTGTAATGTCTGCGTGACAGGTGAAACGCTCTTGGGAAAGGTAAGAAAAGCAGATATCGAACTTGCCAAGTGATTCAGGGGCACCTACAGGGTTGTCTGAGGTCCGTTGGACAAGGAAAACTGTAGGTGGGCCTAATGACTTGGGAGGTTCCGTCACAGCTGGTATCGGAGCGAAGCCCTTCTCTACAGATATTATGAGGCATCTTCAAAATAATTTTCTAAAGACTTATTTAGAAATCCTCTTCCCTTCTTACCTAAGTATTTCTGAAGAGTTTATCTTAAAGACTAGATAGTAAGAGTGCAACATATAGAAGGTGTGAATCAACTAAGGTTGATTCTGTAATTACACATGCATCATGCTAAGAACTATGCTAATAAAATTTCCCCGTAGAAAAATGCCGCCGCGCACGAGGAGAACTGCGCGCAAGCATACTGGCCCAATTGGTGTGCCATGTCATCAACTGGCCCCAAGACACGAGGATAGCAGTAGTGGGAGTAATGATCCGATCGGGGATCTTGAAGCGCAAGTGAATCGGCTTCAAACAGAACTCCGACGCAGGACTGACATATGGGTCGCGGATGGCGACAGAATCAATGAATTAAGAAGCAACGTCCGCTGCCTGTGAGATCAGCTCGCGGATCGAGATTTAGCGCTCGACTGGGTGGTTCAATCTCGTTCGCTTTCCTGGGCTAAGGAGGCAAAAGCTCAAGCTCGAGTAGAAGAGCTTAGCTCATCCATTGATAACCTGCAGGCTTATTGCAATACTCTACATGAAGAAGTTCATGTACTGTATTCGCAATTGTACCCCAGTGAACCTGTAGATCCTGTCAGGACAGAAGCCGGACCTTCTCATGTAGCGGGAGAAGCTTTTGGTGGCGAATTAGACCTTTTCAGGCCCCCTCCCTCTATGAGGTTGGTCGATGAGTGGTCTCCTACGCCTGACAATGAGGCTACCAGGAGCAACAGGAAGCATGAGTAAAATAGTATAGAAGTAGTGTTATTGTATAAGAAGTAGTGTTATTGTATAATAGGTAGTGTCATTGTATAATAGGTAGTGTAATCCTGTTGTAAAAACTCGAGTCTGTAACATTACTCTTTTTAGTAATGTAAAATGGATGGTTTTCTTTGGCATATTATATTGTTTTCAAATGTTTGTTGCCACAGATGCCTTCCCGGACTCGTGCTCAGGATGGGGCTAGTACCTCCCGTGGGAGGGAGGCAACACCAAACCCACCTCCAGTCCCTCCCACACTTGTCGAGGCTATCGCCGCCTTGGTAAACGCGACAGCAGTTAATACCCGTTTCCTACGGGAGATGGCAGGTCAACAACTCCAACAACAAGGCGGGCGTGGCTATCAGTAGGGCCCCCGTGAGACATCTTATTTGGACTTCTCCGAGACGCGCCCACCGTTGTTCGTCAAGGCGGAAGACCCTTTAGAGGCGGACGAATGGATCCGCTTCATTGAACAGAAATTTGGGCTTCTCCGGTGTTCTGAAACTCAAAAGCCCTTGTTCGCGGCTTAGCAATTGCGTGGCCCTACCAGCACCTGGTGGGGGAACTTTGTTGCCGTACAACCGGCTGGTCATCAAGTAACCTGGGATGAGTTTAAGTTGGCCTTCAGAGAGCATTATGTACCTGAGGGAGTCCTCCACCTGAAACAGGAGGAATTTATGAAGCTGAAGCAAGGAGGGGATACTGTTAATCAGTATCTCAATAAATTTAATCACTTATCCCAGTATGCAATCGATCAAGTTAACACAGATTTGAAGAAGAAGAATTGTTTTATGAGAGGTTTAAATGATCGACTGCAAAGAAAGATGGCAACCTGCATCGACCTTACTTATGGAAGAGGTGTCAGTACAGCGTTGGCAGTTGAAGCAAAGTATGCAGGCGCCGGAAAATCCAAGGGTTTTGGAGGTGACAAGCCTAGTCAGGGCCTCGAAAAAAAGGCAACGGTTAGTTATCTGGCCTTTCAACCAGAATCGCTCTTCCTCTCGTCCACCCTCCTTCCCTTTTAAGCAACCAGTGTTCATCCGTCCCAATACTGCCCCCACTACAACAAGTCAGCTGGGTGCCCCTGGCACTCGATTCCATGCCCTTCCCAGTTCGTCAACAGGATGCTTCAATTGCGGAAAATCTGGGCATTTTATTAAGGATTGCCCCTACCCGAAGCAGAATCGCTCAAACGATCAACAAGGTACTGGGAATTCTTCTCAAGCTAAGGGAAATGCGGGCAAGAACATAAAGAAGATGGGACAAATTTATTACACTCAAGTGGCCACCACACCGGACGGTGAACCGGTAATGATGGGTACGTTCCTTGTGGCCAATCATCCCGCACTTATTCTCTTTGACTCTAGTGCTTCGCATACATTCATCAGCAAGAAATTTGTGGAGCAACATTGCATTTCATACCATGAATCAAAGGAGGGGTTTAGAATTCATTCACCTAGGGGAAAAATATTTACCAGAGAAGTGGCTTATCAAGTGCCCGTAACATTGGCCGGACGGAACTTTCCTACTAATATGATTGTTCTGAAAGGCCAAGACATAGATGTCATCTTGGGCATGAATTGTTTGGCCCAACATAAAGCAACCCTCAACACTGATCAGAGAACCACCAGGTTGAGTCATAATCAAGAGGAAATTCTTTTGTCTATTCCCATTCCAGCTAAAACTACTGGCAAATTATGTGAAGCCATTATACCAGACATCAAGGATATTCCGGTAGTATGTGAGTTCCCAGATGTCTTTCCAGAAGATTTGCCTGGATTGCCACCTGAAAGGGATGTAGAATTTGTAATTGAGTTGAAGCCCGGTACGGCTCCCATTTCTAGAAGATTGTACCGAATGCCTCCAAATGAGCTGGCAGAACTGAAGATTCAATTACAAGATCTACTAGAGAAAGGATTCATCCGGCCAAGCTCGTCACCATGGGGTTGTCCAGCCATATTCGTCAAGAAGAAGGATCAAACATTGCGGATGTGCGTGGATTATCGACACCTGAATGAGGTCACTATCAAGAACAAGTACCCTCTTCCGCGGATTGACATTTTATTTGATCAACTGACTGGAGCAAGGGTATTCTCTAAAATTGATCTCAGATCAGGCTATCATCAGATCCGTATTCGACCCAAGGATATACCAAAAACCGCATTCACTACGCGGTATCGATTATTTGAATACTTGGTAATGTCTTTCGGACTGACAAATGTTCCTGCCCACTTCACTTATCTGATGAACTCGGTATTTATGCTCGAGTTGGACAAATCTGTGGTGGTCTTCATAGATGATATTTTAATATATTCCAAGAATGAAAAGGAGCATGCTCAACATTTACGGATCGTATTAACGCGCTTGAGAGAACATCAGTTATATGCCAAGTTCAGTAAATGCGCATTCTGGCTAGAAGAAATCCAATTTCTGGGACATGTGTTATCTGCCAGGGGGATTGCGGTAGATCCCAGCAAGGTCAAGGATATCTTGGAGTGGAAACCCCAACCATTGTTCATCAAGTCCGAAGTTTCCTTGGACTGGCTGGCTATTACCGCTGATTTATACCGGATTTTTCTAAGCTTGTGAAGCTAATCACAAGTCTATTGAAGAATGAGACTAAATTCAATTGGTCTTTAAAGTGTAATGAAGCTTTTGAGCAATTGAAGATATTATTAACCACTGCTCCGGTATTGGCTCAACCGGACATTAATAAGCCTTTTGATGTGTATTGTGACGCATCAGGCAGTGGTCTCGGCTGTGTATTAATGCAAGAAGGTCGAGTAATCGCATATGCTTCAAGGCAGTTGCGCCGGCATGAGGAGCATTATCCGACTCATGATCTGGAGCTAGCTGCAGTGGTTCATGCCCTAAAGATCTGGCGTCATTATCTGCTGGGTAATATCTGTCACATTTATATAGATCATAAAAGCTTGAAGTATATCTTCACCCAGTCAGAGTTGAACATTAGACAAAGGCGATGGCTTGAGCTTATTAAGGACTATGAATTGGAAATTCATTATCACCCAGGCAAGGCCAATGTAGTGGCAGATGCACTTAGCCATAAGGTTTCCTGTCACTGTCTTACGGTGAAGACCTCTGACAATACACTATGCCAGGAGATGGAGAAGTTAAACCTGGGAATGATCCAACAAGGAGCCTTAAGTCAACTAAATCTTGAGTCAGTCCTTTTACAAAGGATAATGGATGCTCAAAAGGATAATGAGGGTATGAAACACATCCAGGAGAAAATAGAGGCCGGAAAAGCCAAATGTTTCAGAAAGGATGATCAAGGCATTGTATGGTTCAACAACCGCATAGTTGTGCCGAAGAATGAAGAGATCCGCCAGCGAATATTAGATGCACATCTTAGTCGCTATTCTATTCATCCTAGAAGCACTAAGATGTATCAAGATCTGAAACAGCATTATTGGTGGACGAAGATGAAGACTGAAATCGCACGCTATGTGGCAAGGTGTGACACCTGCAGACGTGTCAAGGCCATACACATGAAGACTGCTGGTCCATTACAATCTCTACCAATACCAACATGGAAATGGGAAGATATTAGTATGGACTTTATTGTGGGATTGCCCAGAACTGCTAAAGGGTATGACTCTATCTGGGTTATTGTTGATCGGCTCACGAAAATTGCCCATTTTCTGCCAGTCAAGACAATTCACCCGGTTACTGTCTATGCCCAATTGTACATTGCTCGTATTCTCAGTTTGCACGGTATTCCGAAGACTATAATATCGGATCGTGGACCTCAATTTATATCCAAATTCTGGGAAGAACTTCATAAATCCCTGGGTACCAAATTGCTACACAGTTCGGCCTATCATCCTCAGACCAGTGGACAGACTGAGAGAGTCAATCAGTTACTTGAAGATATGTTACGGGCATGTGTTCTGGAGTTTCCACAGAAATGGGATGAATGTTTACCATTAGCAGAGTTCTCATATAATAATAGCTATCAAGAAAGTATCAAGATGGCACCCTTCGAAGCTTTATATGGACGACGATGTCGTACATGCTAAATTGGTTTGAACCTGGTGAAAGGTACTTCTTCAGGCCTGATATGGTGAAAGAGATCGAAGAAAAAGTTCAAAGAGTAATTTATAATTTGAAGAAAGCTCAAGCTCGTCAGAAAAGCTATGCAGACAAACGACGGATGCCCTTATACTTTCTGGCTAGAGATTATGTCTACCTGAAAGTTTCACCAATGAAGGGCGTAACACGTTTCAGGGTAAAAGGGAAGCGTGCACCCCGGTACATTGGTCCTTTTCTCATTCTTGAAAGATATGGGCCAGTGGCGTATCGACTTCAACTACCCGAAACCTTGTCTGTCGTACATAATGTGTTCCACGTGTCTCAGTTGAAGAAGTGTCTTCGGGTTCCCGATCGAACCATTGATGTGACAGATGTTGTCCTAGAACCAGACATGACATATTCAGAGCACCCTATTCGAGTCTTGGATCAAAAGGACAGGATTACCCGAAAGAAAACTCTCAAGTTTTATAAGATACAGTGGAACCAACATTCCGAAGATGAGGCTACTTGGGAAACTCAAGACTTCTTAGATAAGAATTTCCCAGGCTTTTTAGCCTCCTGTAATTTGTAAAGTGTATAAAGTGGTTGTAATAAAGGAGTGAGCCCCAAACCACCCCTGTCTTGTACCAAAAATAAGGAAATTAAAGTATGTTGCGTTTCCTTTTCCATTACTTACCCTAGGACTTTTAATCTCGGGACGAGATTCTTTTATGGGGGGAAGGATGTAACACCCCTGGTGTTACTGTTACTAAAACTTGAGCATAACATCATGAGCATCAGTATTTCATATGTTTGATACACCTAGGATGCATTCACTAGGTAAAAATTTCAAACAAGTTGTATTGTTATAGCATTTTGCAAATAAGACCCTAGTGTAGGGTACTTAACCCTAAATGGGGATTAGAAGGGCCAAACAGGGACTAAATAGAGAAAACCCCAAAGATTAAGTGACATAGTCATAAAATATTACTAAGGATGGGTTTAAGTTACATTTACACCCTTGAAATACCAGAAACCCTAATTGAAACCCTGGAAAACCCTAAAACCAAACCATAGGGGGTTAAGTGAAAAATTAGTCCACTTTTGGACTAAAGTGCAAAAACCATGTTAAATAAGTATCCTAAGTCATTTGGTTCACAAATATGTGGATTTGTAAGCTAAACCTTGGATTTTGGACCTATTTGCAAAAAGGACCCCATTTGGGTTCTATGCTAAGTCTGAAATCAGTGTTATAAGCTCAACTTTGGAGCTTTATAACTTTCAAATTAGTAAGAATTCACCTTAGGGCACCACTCAACTTTGTAGCTCTATGAAAGGAGAACAACTTTGCTTAATAAGGTAAGCATAGTGGTGATGAAGAATTTGGAGATAATCCAGCCCAAAGATGGGCTATCAGACTAAAACAATCTGAAGATTATATGATCAGTGGCTTGGGATCACCTTTGGAGACAATATGTGGCTAATCCAGTAAGAATTTGTCTTGGGATACTATAACAAAGATGAAGATGGTATATTGGACTACAACTTTGCTGCAGGGCATTGGTTATGTTGTCACATGAAATTGGGAGAAAATCTCCCTCCAAATCGCTCTGTCAGCTGTCTGAACCGAGCTCACCATGGTACAGTGCTTTGAGTGGATCAGACCGCTAGCGCAGCAACCTCACCGCCGACGATCTCTACGTCGTGATTCACGCCGCCGCCGTGACCCGTGTTCACTGGCGGGTGGATAACTACGGCAAAGAAAAGATCTCACGGAGGGAATGGATAGGATCGCGAATTGGAGTTTATCGCCGTGATTATAGTCGCTGCGACGTGGCCGGACTACCGGAGTCGCCGTGGAAGCGCCGGTGACCTCGGTTGCGCCACGCCGAAGCTTGTTACTACGCGGTAGTAAGCGTGGCACCCTTAGGAGTATTCTCCTTGCACCGTTACACCGGTGACTGCCACGGTTACAGCACCGTGTTCTTCCCTATCTCCGGCCGCCAGCACATCGTGGTCAAATTGAGAGCTACCGACCTCGGGGTCTATAAATTTAGTGCACCATCAACTTTGTTATGTAATCACGCATCTAGCGCACTCACCCGTACCTCAAATACTCCACCAGAGAGCTTCAATTTCGCATTTCCCCCAATCCGCTCAAGAACACCACGTGTTCTAACCTCGCCGTGGTCCGCTCAAATCAGGTCCGATTTTGCCATTGTGTTCTTGTTTCAGCACCCATTCTTGTCCTTGATACTCATCGACCCACCCAATTGAACTAGAAACCCACTGGTCGTCGGGAACAGGATTGTCTGTCCGCAACGCCCACGGTCACCGTGGCCAGAGCCAACCAGGCACCCATTTGCGAAATTAAGTGAGGGGAAACCATTGGTAGGGCTTGAATTTGGTATCGGCCGCTTGGGAGCGCCAGTCCGTGACTTGGTTAAATAGTGCAAGGGTCTAACTGCAACTGTCAGTGACTTGGTTAAATAGTGCGCGGGTCTCTTCTGTAGTTGTTCCAAATCGGGATGGGGTTTCTGCAAGACTGAGACGCGAGCGCGCGCGGGAGCGTTTCTGCTATGCTTGGGCCGTCCTGGGCTGAATTAAGCCCATCACTGTTCGCTGTCTTTTCTTTTTTTTCTACCAGAGCTAAAACAATTCTAGAAAATAGTAGAAAAATCCTAAAAATGTCAAACCAATTTTCCTAGATTCCTTATTTTCCATAGTATTTAATAAAAATAGTTTTATGATTTTCAGGACAAATAGGGAATTTTGGGTCATTTAAAATAGCCTAAAGTATTGCTTTTGGATTTTTAGAAAATCAATAATAATTCCTAAAATGCCCAAACTTTTTATATGAGCTTAAAACATTATTTAGAAGACTTGAGTAGTTTTTGGTATGATTTGGACCTTGTTTGATAATTAGAACCCAAAACCCCCACCCCCTTTCTTTGAACTTCACTATTGACTCCGGAAACCCTAAGTTCTCGGAGTTCCGTGAAGGAAAGTTGTATTCAAGACTGTAGATAATAAACTATTATTATCTTTGCACTCCCATGAGCATTACATGGCATTTAGTCTTATATATATATATGGTTATATTTAGAAAAAGAAGAAGAAGTTGAGGTAGAATAAGAGAAGACTTCACCACCACCACCTTCGGAACATCAGGCAGGAAATTGTTTCTACTTTGACATCTGCGGATCCGAGCCTGACTCACCTATAAACGAAGGCAAGCCCCGGTGCATTTGCCACCTCCTTGATGTTTTTAAAATCTTTCTCACTTGCTTGATGCATTAGGTGATAGGAGTTGATTGCTAAAACCATTCCTGCATTACCTTCCTTGGATTTGATTACCTTCCTTGAAGTCCCTGTTTTACAAAAAGATTTTGATGCTTAGCTTTGCTCTAGAAAAACAAAAGGTTTTTTTTACAAAAGATGATGTGGCAAAGTGGATGGGATGTTTTCGAAAATAAAACTTGATGATGGATCCATCAAGGGCTTGATGGGTTCAACATCGGAAAAGATGTACGTCTGTCAGGTACCAAACTTTGGGTTGAAATGATTAAGCTGAGACCGGGCGGGTGACTTGCACGAGAAGAGAGTCTCGGTGTAGTGTCTCCGTCTGAGTCGATTAAGGACCGTCTCGATGTAGGTTTGCTGACCGAGGACCCTTTAACTGGTCACCTGCCTCGTCATGGGTAAGCTTTGCCTCGGGCAGACTAAGGCCAGAATAAGATAACACGCAATGGGCGTGGAGCGATGGCGAGAGTAGCGTGTACCCTCCGTGGCAAGAGGCTGGACGGTGGTGTATCTGTGCTCTCGGTTGACGTGAACCTGATCTGGTCTTAAGAACCCTGGTGGAGAGTTGACATATGCAAGGGTTAAGTGCTACATATGTCGTGTGATCGGAGATCCTCAGCTGAGTATAATCGATTTGGATCGCCGTAGCTTCGCAGTTATGAAGACTTGGTCACTGACTTATACGTAGAACTCCTGTAAAGATGAAGGGATTGTTAAGAAATTGGCTAGTGCAGGTCAAGTGCTTGAACTAGGGTAGAAAGAACTCTAGTTGAAGGTAATTCCACTTAACTTGACAATAAAATTGGATTTTTAAGGATCCACTTTTAGTAAGTATTTTTTGCAAACAGAGTCTTTGATCATTGAGAAACCTTACCTTGACTCCCTTATAACCATCATACCCTTGAGAGTCTTTTCTTTAGTCGGGTAAGACTTGCTGGGTAATTCCATACTCAGGGTTTTATTCCCCGTTGTTTTTAGGTGAAGAAGCAACAAACTTTTGTTGTTTCTGTCCTAAGATGGTACCGAAGGAAGAACACCAGGAGTAAAGCTGCGGGAGGAAAGGATCCTCCATAAGAACTTTTGTTTAAAAACTTATCGGGAGGGGTTTTTGCCTCCCTTGGTGTGTAATAATATTACTCTGCACTCATAGGATATATTCTGGTCTATAAATATTCAACTCTATCTTATTTTTAAATAAAAGTAAGTTCATGTAATTGCTTCCGCATTCTTGTAACTCTGATGCTTGTAATGTCTGCGTGACGGGTGAAACGCTCTTGGGAAAGGTAAGAAAAGCAGATACCGAACTTGTCAAGTGATTCAGGGGCACCTACAGGGTTGTCTGAGGTCCGTTGGACAAGGAAAACTGTAGGTGGGCCTAATGACTTGGGAGGTTCTGTCACATACAGCTCTGCCAATACTGCACTATTGTAGCTAGTCTTGATAGGTATGAAGTGGGCTGACTTGGTCAAGCGATCTACCACTATCCAAATGGAATCATAGCCGGCTCGAGTGCGAGGCAATCCGACTATGAAGTCCATCTCGATTTCATCCCATTTCCACTGAGCAATTCGCAATGGCCGCAACAACCCTACTGACTTCTGATGCTCTGCCTTGATCCTCTAACAACTATCACATATAGCCACGTGCTCTGTGATCTTCCTTTTCATTCCGTACCACCAGAATTTCTTCTTCAAATCCTGATACATCTTCTCACTTCCAGGGTGTATGGAATAAGCTATCTCATGAGCTTCCTTGAGGATCAACTCCTGAATAGACTGGACATTGAGAACACACAAACAGTCCTTGAACCATACCACACCTTTTGCATCCTCCTGAAAATCTTTGCCTCTTCCTTCTAGAATCAGTTGCCGGATTTCGATGATCTTCTCATCATTCTTCTATGCTTCTTTGATTTCCCGCTCTAAGGTGGGTTCTAACTCAACTGTAACTCCTCACATGTTATTCAAAAAACCGAGACTCAACATGTGAAATTCTTTGGCCATCTCATAAGGCATCGGGTGAGCGACCATCATATTGACTTGACTTTTCCTGCTTAAAGCATCTGCTACCACATTTGCTTTGCCTGGATGGTAGTGAATTTCCAATTCATAATCTTTGATCAACTCTAACCATCTTCATTGTCTCATATTCAGCTCCGACTAGGTGAATATGTACTTCAGACTCTTGTGGTCTGTATACACATCACACTTCTGCCCGTACAGATAATGCCTCCATGTCTTCAGTGCATGAACCACTACTGCTAACTCTAGGTCATGGATTGGATAATTCTTCTCATGAACCTTCAGCTGTCGGGACGAGTAAGCCACAACTCTTCCCTCTTGTATCAATACACATCCCAAGTCAGTGTAACAAGCGTCGCAATACACCGAGATGGGCTTGTGCACATCAGGCAAGACTAAGACAGGCACTATAGTCAACTTCTCTTTCAGTGCTTCAAAGGCCTCTTGGCACTTCTGGGTCCACTTGAACTCAACTTTGTTTGCTAGCAAAGCTGTCATTGATCTTGCAATCTTCGAAAATCCTTCAATGAATCGCCGATAATATCCGGCCATTCCAATGAAGCTCTTGATTCCTCGAGCATCTATTGGCGCTTTCCAGTTCAGAATGTCTACCACTTTCTTCGGATCCACAACCAATCCATCTTTGTTTATTATGTGACCCAAGAATAGGACTTCATCAATCCAGAACTCGCACTTGCTCAACTTTGCATACAGCTGGTGCTCTCGCAATCTCTGCAATACCATGTTCAAATGATCCACATGCTCCTCCTCACTTTGAGAATATATGAGAATGTCATCAATAAATACCACCACAAACTTGTCATGATATTCCATGAATACACTGTCCATCAGATTCACGAAGAAGGTTGGTGCATTTGTCAGGCCAAAAGACATAACGGTGAACTCATACAGCCCATACTTGGTAATAAATGTCGTCTTTGGGATGTCCGAAGGTCGGATCCTAAGCTGGTGATAACCTGACCTCAGATCTATCTTTGAAAACACGCTGGCTCCTCTTAGCTGGTCGAACAGATCTTCAATTCTAGGCAAGCAATACTTGTTCTTGATTGTGACCTCATTCAGAGCTCGTAATCGATGCACATCTTCCTAGTGCCATCCTTCTTCTCCAGGAATAGGACAGGGGCGGTCCAAGGTGAGGTACTTGGTCTGATGTAACCTTTCTCTGACAGCTCATCTATTTGCTTCTTAAGCTCAACCAACTCTAGTCCAGATACCCTGTAGGCTCTTTTAGAAATGGGGGCGGTGCCAGGAATAAGCTCTATGGCAAACTCAACTTTTCGCTCAGGTGGCATACCTGGTAAATATTTAGGGAACACGTCCGGAAATTCTGACACAACCTTGATAGTCTTGAGTGGATCTGCCTCCTTGCTATCAATAGCCATCTGGTGACAACCTCCTTTCCTTGGCTCGAGCGAGACTAACTCAGTCACCACTTCTTCTCCTAGTGGGGACACCAACTTAATTATCCTCTTATCACAACTGATAACTGTTTGGTACTTATCTAGCCAATTTATCCCTAGGATAACATCTATTCCCTGAGTACCCATTACTATGAGGTTAGCGGGAAACTCCATCCCCCTTATTTCCACACTTACACTCAAGCAAACACTATCGGCTCGAACTTTACCACCGGCTAAATCAATTTGAATGGGTGTTGACATGGTAGTTATTGGAAGATTATGCGCTTCTACCCATGATGCAGTAATGAATGAATGCGTTGCTCCAGAATCAAATAACACTTCTGCAATATGGGATTCGACTGGAAACATAACTACTATCATGCCTGGTGTTTCCTGGACTGTTCAACCTCCAAATGGTTCAATCTCCCATGGTTGTAACGTGTCTGAGCGCGATTGCCTGCTCCTGGCTGAGACACATTCTGCTTTGCTGGGGCACTAGGGCCTGACTGCTGTTGAGCTACCTTCTTTGGACAATGCATCACCCAATGGCCTTGCTCTCCATAATGGAAACATGCTCTGCCTCCTCCTTGCACTAGGTCTGCTTGACTGCTCTGGTTAGTTGCTGGGACAGGAAGACGAGGTGCCTGCTAATTCTGTCTCTGGAACTGACTTCCTCCTGACTGACTGTTCTGGTGATTCTGCTGCTGATGCTGAGGGTACTGCCTCTGAAACTGCTGCTAAGGCAAGCGCTGATTCTACTTGAACTGCTGAGGTGGGTTGCCTGAGAAACAGGGGCGATTGCTGCTCCCAGGCTGAGGTCCACCAATCTTGCGCTTGCGATCCTCCATCTCCTTGCGCTTCTTTTCTATCATGATTGCTCTATCGATCAGGTGCTTGAGAGCACCTAGAGGGGGGGGGGGTGAATAGGTGATCCTGTAACACTTAAAACTTAAGCCACAAAACTTGGTTAAGTGTTAGCGCAATAACCGCCAAGTAGCTAGAGAGGAGTCTTCAACAAAACACAATAACCAACAAGAGATCAATCACAGAGATGGCACGGTGGTTATCCCGTGGTTCGGCCAAGACCAACGCTTGCCTACTCCATGTTGTGGCGTCCATCGGACGAGGGTTGCAATCAACCCCTCTCAAGCGGTCCAAAGACCCACTTGAATACCACGGTGTTTTGCTTGCTTTTCTTAATCCCGTTCGCGAGGAATCTCCACAACTTGGAGCTTCTCGCCCTTACACTTGAAGTTCACAAAGAAGCACGGAGCAAGGGAGGGATTAGCAACTCACACAAGACACAAAGATCACAGCAAATACGCACACACAATACCCAGACTTAAGCTCAAAAGACTAGCACACTAGAATGGAGCTTAAATCACTAGAATGTCGAACAAGTGCGCAAGAATGGAGTGTGAGTGATCAAGAGTGCTTAAGGAATGCTTGGTGTTCTCCTCCATGCGCCTAGGGGTCCCTTTTATAGACCCCAGGCAGCTAGGAGCCGTTGAGAGCAATCCTGGAAGGCAGATCTTGCCTTCTGTCGACTGGCGCACCGGACAGTCCGATGCACCACCGGACACTGTCCGGTGCAGATCTCCTTCCTTATTTGGCGAAGCCGACAATTGGAGTCTGAGAGCCGTTGGCGCACCGGACAGTCCGGTGCACCAATGTGACCGTTGGCTCGGCCACGCGTCATGCACGGAATCCTCGGCCGACCGTTGCCCCGGCTGACTGTTGACTCACCGGACAGTCCGGTGCACCACCGGACAGACCGGTGAATTTTAGCCGTACGCCGTTGATGGTTTCCCGAGAGCGACGAGTTCGCCTGTGAATGGCCCACCGGACAGTCCGGTGCACCACCGGACCGACCGGTGAATTATAGCTGTACACCGCCGTCGAAGTCCCGAGAGCAGTAAGTTCGCCAGAGCCAGCCTGGCGCACCGGACACTGTCCGGTGCACCACCGGACAGTCCGATGCACCTAGACCGAGCAGACTTTGGCTGAACAAAGCCATCTCATTTCCAATTCAATCTTTCCTGTTTCCAGTACTTAGACACAATACATTAGTCCATAAAAACAATGTACTAAGTCTAGAAACATACCTTTTGACAAGATTTTCACTTTGTCCACCACTTTGCATAGATTAGCATAAAAGCACTTGTGTTGGCACTCAATCACCAAAATACTTAGAAATGGCCCAAGGGCACATTTCCCTTTCAATCTCCCCCTTTTTGGTGATTTATGCCAACACAACATAAAGCAACTAGAACAAGTGCAATATCAATGCAAATGAAAACCAAAAGTTGTTTTGAATCAATTTTGGCATATATGGATCACTCTTTGCCACCACTTGGTTTGTTTTTGCAAATCAAACTCAAATTCCTATCTCTAAGTCAAATTCACTTGTAGAGACATAAAGAGAGGTATTCCAAAGGAAATTGAGCAAGGATTTCAAAAACTCCCCCTTTTTCCCATAATCAACACTTCTCCCCACAAGAGGCCAACTTTTGACAAAAGAGACAATAAAGGAGTTTTGACAAACCAAAAGCTCTAATCTACTATTTTCAAATTTTCTCAAGTGGTAGCTGATCCATCTATTGCTTTGGCCTTTATTTTCTCCCCCTTTGGCATCAAGCACCAAAACGGGATCAATCTTGGCCCTTTAACCCCATTGCCTCACCAAAATCTTCAAATAAGAATACAAAGGCAATAAGAGTAGATGAACTTGGAATAAATTACCCTCTCATCGGAGTGCAGTGGAAGTCTTTCATGGTCCAAGTCCACCTTTTCTCTTTCAAATCTCCTTTGAGACTAAAACAAGCAAACTCAAGCACACGGTTAATCTCAATGGGTCAAGTTGTAGCACAGCTCCCCCTAAATATGTGCATCACTTGCAAAAGGACTTGTGAGGTCCAAGGAGTGTTTGTACAACTTGAGCACCATACATAAGCAACAGATGCAGAAGGAACATGATCAAACACATGTATGCTATAAATCAATCCAAGTTCCGCGAATCCAGGACATTTAGCTCACTACGCAGCCTGCAAAAGGTCTTTTCATCTAAAGGCTTAGTGAAGATATCGGCTAGCTGGTTCTCGGTGCTAACATGAAACACTTCGATATCTCCCTTTTGCTGGTGGTCTCTCAAAAAGTGATGCCGGATGTCAATGTGCTTTGTGCGGCTGTGCTCAACAGGATTTTCCGCTATTCGGATAGCACTCTCATTGGCACATAGGAGTGGGACTTTGCTCAGATTGTAGCCAAAGTCCCGTAGGGTTTGTCTCATGCAAAGTAGTTGTGCACAACACTGTCCTGCGGCAACGTACTCGGCCTCAGCGGTGGATAGGGCAACGGAAGTTTGTTTCTTAGAGTTCCACGACACCAGGGACCTTCCTAAGAATTGGCACGTCCCTGATGTACTCTTCCTATCGACCTTACATCCAGCATAGTCGGAATCTGAGTATCCAATCAAGTCAAAGTTAGACCCCTTTGGATACCAGATCCCAAAGCAAGGCGTAGCGACTAAATATCGAAGAATTCGCTTCACAGCCACTAAGTGACACTCCTTAGGATCGGATTGAAATCTAGCACACATGCATACGCTAAGCATAATATCCGGTCTACTAGCACACAAATAAAGTAAAGACCCTATCATAGACCGGTATGCCTTTTGATCAACGGACTTACCTCCTTTGTTGAGGTCGGTGTGTCCGTTGGTTCCCATCGGAGTCTTTGCGGGCTTGGCGTCCTTCATCCCAAACCGCTTTAGCAAGTCTTGCGTGTACTTTGTTTGGGAGATGAAAGTGCCGTCCTTGAGTTGCTTCACTTGGAACCCAAGGAAGTAGTTCAACTCGCCCATCATCGACATCTCGAATTTCTGCGTCATCACCCTGCTAAACTCTTCACAAGACTTTTGGTTAGTAGAACCAAATATTATGTCATTGACATAAATTTGGCACACAAAAAGATCACCATCGCAAGTCTTAGTGAAAAGAGTTGGATCGGCTTTCCCAACCTTGAAAGCATTAGCAATTAAAAAGTCTCTAAGGCATTCATACCATGCTCTTGGGGCTTGCTTAAGTCCATAGAGCGCCTTAGAGAGCTTACACACGTGGTCGGGGTACCGTTCATCCTCGAAGCCAGGGGGTTGCTCCATGTACACCTCCTCTTTGATCGGCCCGTTGAGGAAAGCGCTCTTCACATCCATTTGGTACAACCTGAAAGAACGGTGAGCAGCATATGCTAGCAAAATACGAATTGATTCTAGCCTAGCCACAGGAGCGAACGTCTCCTCAAAGACCAAACCTGCGACTTGGGCATAACCTTTTGCCACAAGTCGAGCCTTGTTCCTCATCACCACCCCGTGCTCGTCTTGTTTGTTGTGAAACACCCATTTGGTTCCCACAACATTTTGCTTGGGACGAGGCACCAGTGTCCAAACTTCATTGCGCTTGAAATTGTTGAGTTCCTCCTGCATGGCCAACACCCAGTCCGGATCTAGCAAGGCCTCTTCTACCCTGAAAGGCTCAATAGAAGAGACAAAAGAGTAATGCTCACAAAAATTAACTAATCTTGAACGAGTAGTTACTCCCTTGCTAATATCACCCAATATTTGGTCGACGGGATGATCCCTTTGAATCGTCGCTCGAACTTGGGTTGGAGGTGCCTGAGGTGCTTCTTCCTCTTCAACTTGAACATCCTGTGCTCCCCCTTGATCACGCGCCTCCTCATGATGAACCTGTTCATCGTCTTGAGTTGGGGGATGCACCGTAGTTGAGGAAGATGGTTGATCTTGCTCCAATTGTTCCTGTGGTCGCACATCGCCAATCACCATGGTGCGCATTGCGGCCGTTGGAACATCTTCTTCATCTACATCATCAAGATCAACA
Source organism: Zea luxurians (assembly GCA_029449295.1). NCBI lineage: Eukaryota > Viridiplantae > Streptophyta > Magnoliopsida > Poales > Poaceae > Zea > Zea luxurians. Next base: position 1,524,803 of record JAOPSE010000044.1, read on the forward strand.
ACTTGCTCTCTTGGAGAGCCATTAGTCTCATCAAATACAACGTCGCTAGAGACTTCAACCAAACCCGATGATTTGTTGAAGACCCTATACGCCTTTGTATTTGAGTCATAACCTAATAAAAACCCTTCTACAGCTTTGGGAGCAAATTTAGAAGTTCTACCTTTCTTCACAAGAATATAACACTTGCTCCCAAATACACGAAAATAAGACACATTGGGTTTGTTACCAGTTAGCAGCTCATATGAAGTCTTCTTGAGGAGGCGGTGAATATAGACCCTGTTGATGGCGTGGCAAGCCGTGTTCACGGCTTCCGACCAAAAACGCTCGGGGGTCTTGAACTCTCCAAGCATAGTCCTCGCCATATCGATGAGCGTCCTGTTCTTCCTCTCGACCACACCATTTTGCTGAGGTGTGTAGGGAGCGGAGAACTCGTGCTTGATCCCCTCCTCCTCAAGGAACTCCTCCACTTGAAGATTCTTGAATTCGGACCCGTTGTCGCTCCTTATCTTCTTCACTTTGAGCTCAAACTCATTTTGAGCTCTCCTGAGGAAGCGCTTGAGGGTCTCTTGGGTTTCAGATTTATCCTGCAAAAAGAATACCCAAGTGAAGCGGGAAAAATCATCAACTATAACAAGACCATACTTACTTCCTCCTATACTCAGATAGGTGACGGGTCCGAAGAGGTCCATATGAAGCATCTCCAAGGGTCTTGATGTTGTCATCACATTTTTGGTGTGATGAGAGCCTCCCACCTGTTTCCCTGCTTGACAAGCTGCACAAGGTCTGTCTTTTTCGAAATGTACATTGGTTAGACCTATCACGTGTTCTCCCTTTAGAAGCTTGTGGAGGTTCTTCATCCCCACATGTGCTAAGCGGCGATGCCATAGCCAGCCCATGCAAGTCTTAGCAATTAAGCATGCATCTAGACCGGCCTCTTCTTTTGCAAAATCAATCAAATAAAGTTTGCCGTCTAGTACACCCTTAAAGGCTAGTGAACCATCACACCTTCTAAAGACAGACACATCTACATTTGTAAATAGACAATTATATCCCATATTGCATAATTGACTAATAGATAACAAATTATATCCAAGCGACTCAACTAAAAACACATTAGAAATAGAGTGCTCGGATGAAATAGCAATTTTACCTAACCCTTTTACCTTGCCTTGGTTCCCATCACCGAATATTATTGAATCTTGGGAATCCTTATTTTTGACGTAGGAGGTGAACATCTTCTTCTCCCCCGTCATATGGTTTGTGCATCCGCTGTCGATAATCCAGCTTGAACCCCCGGATGCATAAACCTGCAAGGCAAATTTAGGCTTGGGTCTTAGGTACCCAACTCTTGTTGGGTCCTACAAGGTTAGTCACAATTGTCTTAGGGACCCAAATGCAAGTTTTATCTCCCTTGCATCTTGCCCCTAATTTCCTAGCAATTACCTTCTTACCCTTTCTACAAATGGTAAATGAAGCATTGCAAGCATGATATATTGTAGAAGGTTCATTAACTTTTCTATGAACATTAACAACATTTCTCCTACCAACATTTCTATCATTCACATAGGAGGAACTAGAAGCAAACATGGCATGAGCATCATATGCATTACAACTCCTATAAGTATTTCTAGTCTGTCTCCTATCATGGTACATAAAAGCATGATTCTTTTTAGTACTACTAGCCATAGGGGCCTTCCATTTCTCCTTGGTGGAGATGGAAGCCTTATGGCTTGTTAATTTCTTGGCTTCCCTCTTGAAGCCAAGTCCATCCTTAATTGAGGGGTGTCTACCAATCGTGTAGGCATCCCTTGCAAATTTTAGCTTATCGAAATCACTTTTGCTAGTCTTAAGTTGGGCATTAAGACTAGCCAATTCATCATTTAATTTGGAAATTGAAACTAGGTGTTCACTACAAGCATCAATATCAAAATCTTTACACCTAGTGCAAATCATAACATGTTCTACACAAGAATTAGATTTATTTGCTACTTCTAGTCTAGCATTTAAATCATCATTAACACCTTTTAAAGTAGCAATGGTTTCATGACACGTAGATAGTTCATAAGAAAGCATTTCATTTCTCTTAACTCCTAAAGCATGAGATTTTTGTGCACTAACAAATTTATCATGTTCCTCATATAAAAGGTCCTCTTGTTTCTCTAGAAGTCTATCCTTTTCATTCAAGGCATCAATCAATTCATTAATTTTATCTATTTTAGTTCTATCCAATCCCTTGAACAAACTAGAATAATCTATCTCATCGTCATCACTAGAGTCATCATCACTTGAAGAAGCATAAGTGGTATCCCGAGTACATACCTTCTTCTCCTTCGCCATGAGGCATGTGTGATGCTCGTTGGGGAAGAGGGATGACTTGTTAAAGGCAGTGGCGGCGAGTCCTTCATTGTCGGAGTTAGAGGTGGAGCAGTCCAAATCCCACTCCTTTCCGATATGTGCCTCGCCCTTGGCCTTCTTGTAATTCTTCTTCTTCTCCCACTTGTTTCCTTTTTCCTGGTCACTATCATTATCGGGACAGTTAGCAATAAAATGACCAAGCTTACCACATTTGAAGCATGAGCGCTTCCCCTTTGACTTGGTCTTGCTTGGCTGTCCCTTGTGACCCTTAAGCGCCATCTTGAAGCGCTTGATGATGAGGGCCATCTCTTCATCATTGAGCCCTGCCGCCTCAACTTGCGCCACCTTGCCAGGTAACGCCTCCTTGCTTCTCGTTGCCTTGAGAGCAACGGGTTGAGGCTCATTGATTGGACCATTCAGTGCGTCGTCCACGTACCTCGCCTTCTTGATCATCATTCGTCCGCTTACAAATTTTCCAAGGACTTCTTCGGGCGACATTTTGGAGTACCTGGGATTCTCACGAATATTATTCACCAAATGTGGATCAAGAACGGTAAAGGACCTTAGCATTAGTCGGACGACGTCGTGGTCCGTCCATCGCGTGCTTCCGTAGCACCTTATTTTGTTGATAAGGGTCTTGAGCCGGTTGTATGTTTGATTTGGCTCCTCGCCCCTTATCATTGCAAATCTTCCAAGCTCTCCCTCTACCAACTCCATCTTAGTGAGCAAGGTGACATCGTTCCCCTCGTGAGAGATCTTGAGGGTGTCCCAGATTTGCTTGGCACTGTCCAAGCCGCTCACCTTATGATACTCATCCCTGCACAAGGAGGCTAACAACACAGTAGTAGCTTGTGCATTTCTATGAATCTGTTCATTAATAAAAATAGGACTATCCGAGCTATCAAATTTCATTCCACTTTCCACAATCTTCCATATGCTCAGATGGAGAGAGAACAGGTGGCTACGCATTTTGTGGCTCCAAAATCCGTAGTCCTCTCCATCAAAGTGAGGAGGTTTGCCTAGTGGAATGGAGAGCAAATGAGTATTTGTACTTTGCGGAATACGAGAGTAGTCAAAAGAAAAGTTCGAATTAACCGGTTTCCTTCTCTCGTAGTCGTTGTGGTAGTCGTCCTTTTGGGAAGAAGTAGACTCATCACTGTCGTCGTAGTAGACGATCTCCTTGATGCGTCTCGTCTTCTTCTTCTTCCCATCTTTGCGTCTATGGCCCGAGCCCGAGTCGGTAGGCTTGTCATCCTTAGGCTCATTGACGAAGGACTCCTTCTCTTTATCGTTGATCACGATTCCCTTCCCCTTAGGATCCATCTCTTCGGGCGATTAGTCCCTTCGTGAAGAGAACGACTCCGATACCAATTGAGAGCACCTAGAGGGGGGTGAATAGGTGATCCTGTAACACTTAAAACTTAAGCCAGAGATGGCACGGTGGTTATCCCGTGGTTCGGCCAAGACCAACGCTTGCCTACTCCACGTTGTGGCGTCCCAACGGATGAGGGTTGCAATCAACCCCTCTCAAGCGGTCCAAAGACCCACTTGAATACCACGGTGTTTTGCTTGCTTTTCTTAATCCCGTTCGCGAGGAATCTCCACAACTTGGAGCCTCTCGCCCTTACACTTGAAGTTCACAAAGAAGCACGGAGCAAGGGAGGGATTAGCAACTCACACAAGGCACAAAGATCACAGCAAATACGCACACACAATACCCAGACTTAAGCTCAAAAGACTGGCACACTAGAACGGAGCTTAAATGACTAGAATGTCGAACAAGTGCGCAAGAATGGAGTGTGAGTGATCAAGAGTGCTTAAGGAATGCTTGGTGTTCTTCTCCATGCGCCTAGGGGTCCCTTTTATAGACCCAAGGCAGCTAGGAGCCGTTGAGAGCAATCCTGGAAGGCAGATCTTGCCTTCTGTCGACTGGCGCACCGGACAGTCCGGTGCACCACCGGACACTGTCTGGTGCAGATCTCCTTCCTTATTTGGCGAAACCGACCGTTGGAGTCTGAGAGCCGTTGGCACACCGGACAGTGTCCGGTGCACACCGGACAGTCCGGTGCACCAATGTGACCGTTGGCTCGGCCACGCGTCACGCGCGGAATCCTCGGCCGACCGTTGCCCCGGCTGACTGTTGACTCACCGGATAGTACGGTGCACCACCGGACAGTCCGGTGCACCACCGGACAGACTGGTGAATTTTAGCCGTACGCCGTTGATGGTTTCCCGAGAGCGACGAGTTGGCCTGTGAATGGCCCACCGGACATTCCGGTGCACCACCGGACCGACCGGTGAATTATAGCCGTACACCGCCGTCGAAGTCCCGAGAGTAGTAAGTTCGGAAGAGCCAGCCTGGCGCACCGGACACTGTCCGGTGCACCACCGGACAGTCCGGTGCACCCAGACCGAGCAGACTTTGGCTGAACAAAGCCATCTCATTTCCAATTCAATCTTTCCTGTTTCCAGTACTTAGACACAATACATTAGTCCATAAAAACAATGTACTAAGTCTAGAAACATACCTTTTGACAAGATTTTCACTTTGTCCACCACTTTGCATAGATTAGCATAAAAGCACTTGTGTTGGCACTCAATCACCAAAATACTTAGAAATGGCCCAAGGGCACATTTCCCTTTCAGTGCTGAAATGTGGGGAAGATATGGTTCATCAGCTGATAATGCAGGGGATCGACTAAGCCTCTCAAGAAATGATACTGCCTCTTGGCATCTGTGTTATCATCTTCATGAACATAGCGGGACAGCTACAGAAACCTATCTCGATACTCACTGACTAACATGGGCCCTTGCTTGAGTGCCAGAAATTCCTCTTTATTCATTGTCATCAGACCTGCTGGAACATGATATTGATGGAAATTATCTCTGAATTCCTCCCAAGTGATGGTGTTGGGGTTGGCATGTGTGGCGAGATAGGACTCCCACCAAGACTGAGATGCTCCCCTCTATAGATGGGAACCATACAAAACCTTCTCTCTGTCATCACACTGAGAGGTGTGCAACTCCCGCTCCATGGTACGCAGCCAATCTTCAGCATCCATGGGGTCAGCAGAGTGAGAGAACACTGGGGGATGACCTCTCATGAATTCAGCATGCTTGTCTCTGGGCATCTGAGGCATCTGCACTTGCATCTCAGATTGAGGTGGGTGTTGTTGCTGCTGCATGGCGGCCAGAGTCTGACCAATTGCTTAGACTGCTTGAGTCTACATCAGAAACTGAAAGGGAAATAGGCTTACACCTTTTCCTAAATTGATTTTGGTGGTTGAATTGCCCAACACAAATAATTGGACTAACTAGTTTGCTCTAGTCTATAAGATTTACAGGTGCCAAAGGTTCACAGCAAGCCAATAAAAAGACCAAAGATGGGTTCAAAAAAAGAGAGCTAAAGACATCCCAAAATGCACCCTGGTCTGGTGCACCGGACTGTCCGGTGCACCAAGGATCTCGAAGCTAAACTTGCCACCTTCGGGAAAATGGGAGGCCACTCCGCTATAATTCACCGGACTGTCCCGGTGAAGCACCGGACAGTGTCCGATGTCACACCGGACTGTCCGGTGTGCCAACGGAGCAACGGCTACTTCGCACGCAACGGTCGACTGCAACGCATTTAATGCGCGCCTGCGCGCGTAGAGGACAGAGCACGCGCAGAAGGCGCACCGGACAGTCTACAGGACCTGTCCGGTGCACCACCAGACAGCCCAGAGGCCCCACCAGTCAGAGCTCCAACGGTCAGAACCCAACGGCCGGCTGACATGGTTGGTGCACCGGACAGTGTCCGGTGGCGCACCGGACTGTCCGGTGTGCCATGCGACAGACAGTCTCCCAACGGCTACTTTTGGTGGTTGGGGCTATAAATACCCCAACCACACCACATTCAATAGCATCCAAGTTTTCCACCTTCAACACATTACAAGAGCTATAACATTCAATTCTAGACACAACCAAAGAGATCAAATCCTCTCCCAAGTCCGGAATCCTCCAAATCAAATAGTGACTAGAGAAAGCGACATTTGTGTTCATTTGAGCTCTTGCGCTTGGATTGCTTCTTTTCTTTCTCATTCTTCTTGTGATCAACTCAATTGTAACCGAGGCAAGAGACACCAATTGTGTGGTGGTCCTTGCGGGAACTTTGTGTTCCGTTTGATTGAGAAGAGAAGCTCACTCGGTCTAAGTGACCGTTTGAGAGAGGGAAAGGGTTGAAAGAGACTCGGTCTTTGTGACCACCTCAACGGGGAGTAGGTTTGCAAGAACCGAACCTCGATAAAACAAATCCTTGTGTCTCACTCTTTATTTGCCTATGATTTGTTTTTCGCCCTCTCTCTCAGACTCGTTTATATTTCTAACGCTAACCTAGCTTGTAGTTGTGCTTAAGTTTATAAATTTCAGATTCGCCCTATTCACCCCCCCTCTAGGCGACTTTCAATTGGTATCAGAGCCCGGTGCTTCATTAGAGCTTAACCGCTCGAAGTGATGTCGGGAGATCACGCCAAGAAGATGGTAATCGGCGGTGAGAAGTCCGCTACAAGCCATGGGAAGGCTCCATCAAGGGAGTCCGCCAACAAGAAGAAGGATGGATCCCCTTCACGCATTCGATCGCACAAGAGTGGCGAGAAGAAGAAGAGAATGAAGAAAGTGGTCTACTACGAGACCGACTCTTCCTCGCCCTCTACATCCGGATCCAACGCCGCGTCCGTCACTTCTAAGCGCCAAGAGCGCAAGAAGTATAGTAAGATCCCCCTACGCTACCCTCGCATTTCCAAACGTACTCCTTTACGTTCCGTCCCATTAGGCAAACCACCTATGTTTGATGGTGAAGATTATAATATGTGGAGTGATAAAATGAGGCATCATCTAACCTCACTCCACACTAGCATTTGGGATGTTGTTGAGATTGGAGTACAGGTACCATCACCGGGGGATGAAGACTATGATTCGGACGAGGTCGCCCAAATCCGACACTTCAACTCCCAAGCCACCACTATAATCCTCGCCTCTCTAAGCCGAGAGGAGTATAACAAGGTGCAAGGGTTAAAAAGAGCCAAGGAGATTTGGGACGTGCTCAAGACCGCGCACGAAGGAGATGAGGTGACCAAAATCACCAAGCGGGAAACAATCGAGGGGGAGCTCGGTCGCTTCCGGCTTCGCCAAGGGGAGGAGCCACAAGACATGTACAACTGCTTGAAGACCTTGGTGAACCAAGTGCGCAACCTCGGGAGCACCAAATGGGATGACCATGAGATGGTCAAGGTTATTCTAAGATCCCTCGTTTTCCTTAACCCTACGCAAGTTCAATTAATTTGAGGTGATCCTAGATACACGCTAATGTCTCCCGAGGAAGTAATAGGCAAATTTGTGAGCTTTGAGTTGATGATCAAAGGCTCAAAGAAAATCATCGAGCAAGACGGCCCCTCCACGCCCGAAGCACAACCGGTCGCATTCAAGGCAACGGAGGAGAAGAAGGAGGAGTCTACCTCAAGTAGACTACCCATCGATTCCTCCAAGCTCGACAACGAGGAAATGGCGCTCATCATCAAGAGCTTCCGTCAAATCCTCAAGCAAAGGAGGGGGAAGGATTACAAGCCCCGCTCTAAGAAAGTGTGCTACAAGTGTGGTAAGCCCGGTCATTTTATTGCAAAATGTCCACTATCTAGTGACAGTGACAGGGGCGACGACAAGAAAGGCAAGAGGAGAGAAAAGAAGAGGTACTACAAGAAGAAGGGCGGCGCTGCCCATGTGTGCCGCGAGTGGGACTCCGACGAGAGCTCCTCCGACTCCTCCTCCAACGAGGACGCCGCCCACATCGTCGTCACCAAGGGACTCCTCTTCTCCAACGTCGGCCACAAGTGCCTCATGGCAAAAGACGGCAAAAGGAAGAAGGTAAAATCAAAATCCTCCACTAAATATGAAACCTCTAGTGATGAAGATAACTCTTGTGATGAGGAGGATAATTTGCGCACCCTTTTTGCCAACCTTAACATGCAACAAAAAGAAAAATTTAATGAGTTAATTAGTGCTATTCATGAGAAGGATGAACTCTTGGACTCCCAAGAGGACTTCCTAATTAAGGAAAATAAGAAGCATGTTAAGGTTAAGGATGCTTATGCTCTAGAAGTAGAAAAATGTGAAAAATTATCTAGTGAGCTAAGCAAGTGCCATGATATTATTGCCAACCTTAGAAATGAGAATGCTAGTTTAATAGCTAAGGTTGATTCAAATGTATGTGATGATTCAATTTCCAATCTTAGAGATAATAATGCTAATTTGCTTGCTAGGATTGAAAAATTGAATGATTCTCTTGCTAGCCTTAGAAATGAAAATGAAAATTTGATTGCTAAGGCTAAAGACTTAGATGTTTGCAACGCTACAATTTCCAATCTTAGAAGTGAAAATGACATTTTGCATGCTAAGATTGTTGAACTAAAATCTTGCAAACCCTCTACATCTACCGTTGAGCATGTTTCCATTTGTACTAGATGTAGAGATATTAATGTTGATGCTATTCATGATCACCTAGCCTTAATTAAGAAACAAAATGATCACATAGCTCAACTTAATGCTAAGATTAACTAGCATGACTTAGAAAATGAAAATTCAAATTTGCTAGAAGCATGCTCTATAATGGGAGACACCCTGGCATCAAGGATGGCATTGGCTTCCAAAAGGAAGACAATGTCAAACTTATTGCCCCTCCTAAAAGATTGTCTAATTTTGTTAAGGGCAAGGCTCCCATGCCTCATGATAACGAGGGTTACATTTTGTACCCTGCCGGTTATCCCGAGCACAAAATTAGGAGAATTCACTCTAGGAAGTCTCACTCTGGCCCCAATCATGCTTTTATGTATAAGGGTGAGACATCTAGCTCTAGGCAATCAACCCGTGCTAAATTGCCTAGAAAGAAAACTCCTATTGCATCAAATGATTCTAACATTTCATTTAAAACTTTTGATGCATCTTATGTTTTAACTAACAAATCCAGCAAGGTAGTTGCCAAGTATGTTGGGGGCAAGCACAAGGGGTCAAAGACTTGTGTTTGGGTACCCAAAGTTCTTGTATCTAATGTCAAAGGACCCAAAATCATATGGGTACCTAAAATCAAGAATTAAATTTATTTTGTAGGTTTATGCATCCGGGGGCTCAAGTTGGATCATCGACAGCGGGTGCACAAACCATATGACAGGGGAGAAGAAAATGTTCTCCGATGAGAAAAACCAAGATCCCCAAAGAGTGATCACATTCGGGGATGGAAACCAAGGTTTGGTCAAAGGATTGGGTAAAATTGCTATATCCCCTGACCATTCCATTTCCAATGTTTTTCTTGTAGAATCTTTAGATTACAACTTGCTTTCAGTTTCGCAATTATGTAAAATGGGTTACAACTGTCTTTTTACGGATACAGGTCTTACTGTCTTTACAAGAAGTGATGATTCAATAACATTTAAGGGAGTGTTAGAGGGTCAGCTATACTTAGTAGATTTTGATAGAGCTGAACTCGACACTTGCTTAATTGCTAAGACTAACATGGGCTGGCTCTGGCATCGCCGACTAGCACATGTTGGAATGAAGAATCTTCACAAGCTTCTAAAGGGGGAACACATTTTGGGACTAACAAATGTTCATTTTGAGAAAGACAGGATTTGTAGCGCATGTCAGGCAGGGAAGCAAGTGATGAATACATGGATGTCAACTATATAGTCAAGGCCTGTCGGGGACCATAATTAGGGGTACCCTCAAGACGCCTAATTCTCAGCTGGTAACCCCCATCAGCATAAAGCTGCAGAGGCCTGATGGGTTTGATTAAGTCAGGGATCAGTCCATACGAGCGACTCGATCACGCCACGCCCGAGCCTAGCCTCGGGCAAGGGCAGCCGACCCTGAGGTGTTTTCCGTCTCGCCCGAGGCCCCCTTTTCACGGCAGACGCATCTCCGGCTCGCCCGAGGCCTTGCCTTCGTTGAGAAGCAACCCTGACTAAATCACCGCGCCGACCGACCAAGTCACTGGGGCATTTGACGCAAAGAGTGGGACTGCCGGGCGGCCAGGCTTGGCCAAAAGCGCCATAGGAAGCTCCGCCCGACCCAGGGCTCGGACTCGGGCTAAGGCCCCAGAAGACGGCGAACTCCGCTCCGCCCGACCCAGGGCTCGGACTCGGGCTAAGGCCCCGGAAGACGACGAACTCCGCTCCGCCCGACCCAGGGCTCGGACTCGGGCTAAGGCCCCGGAAGACGGCGAACTCCGCTCCGCCCGACCCAGGGCTCGGACTCGGGCTAAGGCCCCGGAAGACGACGAACTCCGCCTCGCCCGACCCAGGGCTCGGACTCCGCCCTGGCCTCTGCCGAACGACCTCCGCCTCGCCCGACCCAGGAGCTCGGGCTCGGCCTCGGCCATGCAGGAAAGACTCGACCTCGGCTTCGGAGGAGCCTCCACGTCGCCCGACCTAGGGCACGAGTCCGCCACGTCAACAGGAAGCGCCATCATCACCCTACCCCGAGCCGACTCGGGCCGCAGGGAACAGGACCGACGTCCCATCTGGCTAGCTCCGCCAGATAGGCAATGATGGCACCCCGCTGGACCCATGACGACGGCGGCTCTCAGCTCTCTTACGGAAGCAGGGGGACGTCAGCAAGGGCCCAACCACTCCGACAGCTGTCCCTCCGCCAAGCTCCATTGCTTCTCCAACAGCCACGACGCCACACTAGCCGGGTGCCAGGATCTCTCCGGCTGCCACCTTGGCATGTACTTAGGGCACTAGCTCTCCCCCGCTAGACACGTAGCACCTTGCTACACCCCCATTTGTACACCTGGGTCCTCTCCTTACGCCTATAAAAGGAAAGACCAGGGCCTTCTTAGAGAAGGTTGGCCTCGCGGGAACGAGGGGCAGGGGCAGGCGCTCTCTCGGGGCCGCTCGCTCCCCTCACCCGCGCGGACGCTTGTAACCCCCTACTGCAAGCGCACCCGACCTGGGCGCGGGACGAACACGAAGGCCGCGGGATCTCCGACTCCCTCACGACCCGGCTCCGGCCACCTCGCTCTCGCTCTCTCCCCCCTTCGCGCTCGCCCACGCGCTCGACCCATCTGGGCTGGGGCACGCGGCACACTCACTCGTCGGCTCGGGGACCCCCCGGTCCCGAAACGCCGACAGTTGGCGCGCCAGGTAGGGGCCTGCTGCGTGTTGACGAGTAGTTTCCCGTCAAGCTCCAGATGGGCAGTCTCCAACGACCTCTTCAACCCGGGACGGTGCTCCGTCTCGGGAGCCTCGAGTTCATGTCTTTCGACGGCAGCTACGACATGATACTCCTTCCACCGCCGCACGACAGCGACAATGGTGGCGGACAGCCCGCCCGCCGGCGGCGGAATCAACGATGTCTTTCCCACGTGGGGGAAGGACAACTTTCGAGCTCGCCCCATCCTCTCCCTCGCCATCGAAGGAGGAGGCGGGGCAACCGGGGCCAAGCGGGAGGTTGCGCTCAGTCGGCTGTCGAGCAAATCGACATCCCCAGCGCCCCAACGGAGGACGTGTCGGGCATCACCCACGCGTTTGAGGCGAAGGCGAGCGCCGTCCCCCCGCGACACGCCGACCCCGAGCAAGTGGACGACGCCAGCGCGCTCACGGAGGGCCTGCAGGACGTCGCCCTCGCACCCAGGACGACAGCACGATCAGCCCCCGATGTGACTTCGTCGATCCTCGTCGACCAAAAGGTACCGGCTGATTCCCATCCTTTGTCATTTCGACTCGGCCTCAACCCGCCTAGCGACCTCGCTTTGGCGGGCGCTCACATTGAGGCGAGTGCAACCTCTCTGGGGTTTCGTGTGCGGTCGCCTTGGGACCGATTGACGGACGTCTCGACCTACGGGCCCTCTGGGTCCGAGGAAGATGACGAACCCAGCATCTGCTGGGATTTCTCTGGATCTGGCAACCCCAGTGCCATGCAGGATTTCATGACCGCATGCAACTACTGCCTCTCCGACTGTTCTGACGGCAGCCACAGCCTTGACGACAAGGACTGCGGCCCGAGCCGCGAATGTTTCCACGTCGAGCTAGGGGATCCCTCCGAAGGCAGCTGTCTCGGCATGCCGGAGGATGGTGATCCCCCTAGGCCAGCGCCTCGCGCCGACATCCCGCGGGAGCTAGCTGTGGTCCCCGTTCCAGCGGGGGGTCACGACCCACAGCTCGAGCAAGTCCGCGGGGCGCGGGCCGAGCTCGATGAGGGAGCAGGAGCGCTCGAGGCAATCCGCCGGGACGTCGGGCAGGTATGGGCGGGCCAGCCCCCGGCCGGAGAAATACGTCACCTGCCCCAAGGTCTCCAGCACCGCATCGCTAACGATGTCAGGGACAGACCGCCACCCGCATCCGGCGGGACCGGTCAGGACCTGGCCGCCGCAGCGATGCTCCTCCGCGCGATGCCGGAGTCATCAACCACCGAGGGTCGGCGAATCCAGGGAGAGCTCAAGCATCTCCTGGAAGGCGCTGCGGCCCGGCGGGCCGAGAGCTCTGCCTCCCGAAGGCAGGGGTACCCCTCGGAACCTCGCGCCGCGACTTCCCGACTCATGCGGGAAGCCTCGGTCTACACCGGGCGTACGCGCAACACCGCGCCGGCGGCCCCGGGCCACCTCGGTGACGAGCACCCTCATCGCGACCGTCGGGCCCGCCTCGACGAAAGGGTGCGCCGAGGTTATCACCCCAGGCGTGGGGGACGCTACAACAGCGGGGAGGATCGGAGTCCCTCGCCCGAACCACCCGGTCCGCAGGTCTTCAGCCGGGCCATCCGGCAGGCGCCGTTTCCGCCCCGATTCCGACCCCCGACTACCATTACAAAGTACTCGGGGGAAACGAGACCGGAATTGTGGCTCGCGGACTACCGCCTGGCTTGTCAACTAGGTGGGACGGACGACGACAACCTCATCATCCGCAACCTCCCCCTTTTCCTCTCCGACACTGCTCGCGCTTGGTTGGAGCACCTGCCTCCGGGGCAGATTTCCAACTGGGAGGATTTGGTCCAAGCCTTCGCCGGCAACTTCCAGGGCACGTACGTGCGCCCCCGGGAATTCCTGGGACCTCCGAAGCTGCCGGCAACAGCCGGGAGAGTCCCTTCGGGACTACATCCGGCGATTCTCGAAGCAGCGCACCGAGCTGCCTAACATCACCGACTCCGATGTCATCGGCGCATTCCTCGCCGGCACCACCTGCCGTGACCTGGTGAGCAAGTTGGGTCGCAAGACCCCCACCAAGGCGAGCAAGCTGATGGACATCGCCACCAAGTTCGCCTCTGGTCAGGAGGCGGTCGAGGCCATCTTCCGAAAGGACAAGCAGTCCCAGGGCCGCCCGTCAGAAGATGCTCCCGAGGCGTCTACTCCGCTCGGCGCCAAGAAGAAAGGCAGGAGGAAGTCGCAAGCGAAACGCGACGCCGCCAGCACCGACCTTGTCGCCGCTGCCGAATACAAGAACCCTCGGAAGCCCCCCGGAGGCGCCAACCTCTTCGACAAGGCACTCAAGGAGACGTGCCCCTACCATCAGGGGCCCGTCAAGCACACCCTCGAGGAGTGCGTCATGCTTCGGCGCCACTTCCATCGGGCCGGGCCGCCCGCAGAGGGTGGCAAGGCCCGCGACGACGACAAAAAGGAAGATCACCAAGCAGGAGAGTTCCCCGAGGTTCGCGACTGCTTCATGATCTACGGAGGGCATGCGGCGAATGCCTCGGCTCGGCATCGTAAGCAAGAGCGTCGGGAGGTCTGCTCGGTGAAGGTGGCGGCGCCAGTCTACCTAGACTGGTCCGACAAGCCCATCACCTTCGACCAGGACGACCACCCCGACCACGTGCCGAGCCCGGGGAAGTACCCGCTCGTCGTCGATCCCATCATCGGCGACGTCAGGCTCACCAAGGTCCTGATGGATGGGGGCAGCTGCCTCAATATCATCTACGCCGAGACCCTCAGGCTCCTGCGCGTCGATCTGTCATCCGTCCGAGCAGGCGCTGCGCCCTTCCACGGGATCATCCCTGGGAAGCGCGTCCAGCCCCTCGGACAGCTCGACCTTCCTGTCTGCTTCGGAACACCCTCCAACTTCCGAAGGGAGACTTTGACGTTCGAGGTGGTCGGGTTCCGAGGAACCTACCACGCAGTGTTGGGAAGGCCATGCTACGCGAAGTTCATGGCCATCCCCAACTACACCTACCTGAAGCTCAAGATGCCGGGCCGCAACGGGGTCATCACCGTCGGCCCCACGTACAAACACGCGTTCGAATGCGATGTGGAGTGCGTGGAGTACACCGAGGCCCTCGCCGAGTCCGAGGCCCTCATCGCCAACCTGGAAAACCTCTCCCGGGAGGTGCCAGACGTGAAGTGACATGCCGGCAACTTCGAGCCAGCGGAGACGGTTAAGGCCGTCCCTCTCGACCCCAGTGGAGACACCTCCAAGCAGATCCGGATCGGTTCCGGGCTCGACCCCAAATAGGAAGCAGTGCTCGTCGACTTTCTCCGCGCAAACGCCGACGTCTTTGCGTGGAGTCCCTCGGACATGCCCGGCATACCGAGGGATGTCGCCGAGCACTCGCTGGATATTCGGGCCGGAGCCCGACCGGTCAGACAGCCTCTGCGCCGATTCGATGAGGAAAGGCACAGGGTGATAGGCGAGGAGATCCACAAGCTGATGGCAGCAGGGTTCATCAAAGAGGTATTCCATCCCGAATGGCTTGCCAACCCTGTACTTGTGAGGAAGAAAGGGGGGAAATGGCGGATGTGTGTAGACTACACTGGTCTCAACAAAGCATGTCCGAAGGTCCCCTACCCTCTACCTCGCATCGATCAAATCGTGGACTCCACTGCAGGGTGCGAAACCCTGTCTTTCCTCGATGCCTACTCAGGGTATCATCAAATCAAGATGAAAGAGTCCGACCAGCTCGCGACTTCTTTCATCACGCCCTTCGGCATGTACTGTTATGTCACCATGCCGTTCGGTTTGAGGAACGCGGGTGCGACGTACCAGCGATGCATGAACCATGTGTTCGGCGAACACATCGGTCGCACGGTCGAGGCCTACGTCGATGACATCGTAGTCAAGACGAGGAAAGCCTCCGACCTTCTCTCCGACCTTGAACTGACATTCCGATGTCTCAAGGCGAAGGGCGTCAAGCTCAATCCCGAGAAGTGCGTCTTCGGGGTGCCCCGAGGCATGCTCCTGGGATTCATCGTCTCCGAGCGGGGCATCGAAGCCAACCCGGAGAAGATCGCAGCCATCACAAGCATGGGGCCCATCAAGGACTTAAAAGGCGTACAGAGGGTCATGGGATGTCTCGCGGCCTTGAGCCGTTTCATCTCGCGCCTCGGCGAAAGAGGCCTGCCCCTGTACTGTCTCTTAAGGAAGGCCGAGTGCTTCACCTGGACTCCCGAGGCCGAGGAAGCTCTCGGGAACCTGAAGGCGCTCCTCACCCAGGCGCCCGTCTTGGTACCCCCAGCTGATGGAGAAGCCCTCCTGGTCTACGTCGCCGCTACCACTCAGGTGGTCAGCGCCGCGATCGTGGTCGAAAGGCGGGAAGAGGGGCATGCTTTGCCCATTCAGAGGCCAGTTTACTTCGTCAGCGAGGTGCTGTCTGAGACCAAGATCCGCTACCCACAAGTCCAGAAGCTGCTGTATGCAGTGATCCTGACGAGGCGAAAGCTGCGACATTACTTCGAGTCTCATCCTGTGACTGTGGTGTCATCCTTCCCCCTGGGGGAGATCATCCAGTGCCGAGAAGCCTCGGGACGGATCGCAAAGTGGGCGGTGGAAATCATGGGCGAGACAATCTCGTTCGCCCCTCGGAAGGCCATCAAGTCCCAGGTACTGGCGGACTTCGTAGCTGAATGGGTCGACACCCAGTTGCCGACGGCTCCGATCCAACCGGAGCTCTGGACCATGTTTTTCGACGGGTCGCTGATGAAGACGGGAGCCGGCACGGGCCTGCTCTTCGTCTCGCCCCTCGGGAAACACCTGCGCTACGTGCTCCGCCTCCATTTCCCGGCGTCCAACAATGTGGCTGAGTACGAGGCTTTGATCAACGGATTGCGAATCGCCATCGAGCTAGGGGTCTAACGCCTCGATGCACGCGGCGACTCGCAGCTCGTCATCGACCAAGTCATGAAGAACTCCCACTGCCGTGACCCGAAGATGGAGGCCTACTGTGATGAGGTTCGACGCCTGGAAGACAAGTTCTACGGGCTCGAGCTTAACCACATCGCCCAGTGCCACAACGAGACTGCGGACGAGCTGGCGAAGATAGCCTCGGGGCGAACGACGGTTCCCCCGGACGTCTTCTCCCGGGATCTGCACCAACCCTCAGTCAAGATAGGCGACGCGCCCGAGCCCGAGGTGCCCTCGGCCCCGTCCGAGGCAGCCTCGGCCCAGCCCGAGCCATCCTCGGTTCAGCCCGAGGAACCCTCGGCCCCCGAGGGCGAAGCACTGCGCATCGAGGAGGAGCAGAGCGGGGTCACGCCGGAACAAGATTGGCAGACCCCGTACCTGCAATATCTCCGCCAAGGAGAACTGCCCCTCGATCGGGCAGAGGCTCAGCGGGTAGCGCGACGCGCCAAATCGTTTATCTTGCTGGGCGATGAGAAGGAGCTCTACCACCGTAGCCCCTCGGGCATCCTCCAGCGATGCATCTCCATCGCCGAAGGTCAGGAGCTCTTGCAGGAAATACACTCGGGGGCTTGCGGCCATCATGCAGCACCCCGAACCCTCGTCGGGAACGCTTTCCGCCAAGGCTTCTACTGGCCGACGGCGGTGGCTGACGCTACTAGAATTGTCCGCGCCTGCGAAGGGTGCCAATTCTATGCGAAGCAGACCCACCTGCCCGCTCAGGCTCTGCAGACGATACCCATCACCTGGCCCTTCGCTGTGTGGGGTCTGGACCTCGTCGGCCCTCTGCAGAAGGCGCCCGGGGGCTACACGCACCTGCTGGTCGCCGTCGACAAATTCTCCAAGTGGATCGAGGTCCGACCCCTGAACAGCATCAGATCCGAGCAGGCGGTGGCGTTCTTCACCAACATCATCCATCGCTTCGGGGTCCCGAACTCCATCATCACCGACAACGGCACCCAGTTCACCGGCAAAAAATTCTTGGATTTTTGCGAGGATCACAACATCCGGGTAGACTGGGCCGCCGTAGCTCATCCCATGTCGAATGGGCAAGTAGAACGTGCCAATGGCATGATTCTACAAGGGCTCAAGCCTCGAATTTACAATGATCTCAACAAGTTCGGCAAGCGATGGATGAAGGAACTCCCCTCGGTGGTCTGGAGCCTGAGGACGACGCCGAGCCGAGCCACGGGTTTCACGCCGTTCTTCCTGGTCTACGGGGCAGAGGCCGTTTTGCCCACTGACCTGGAATACGACTCCCCGAGGACGAGGGCCTACAACGATGAAAGCAACCAAGCTAGCCGAGAAGACTCGCTGGACCAGCTGGACGAGGCTCGGGACAGGGCCTTACTACACTCGGCGCGGTACCAGCAGTCCCTGCGACGCTACCACGCCCGAGGGGTCCGACCCCGAGACCTTCAGGTGGGCGACCTGGTGCTTCGGCTGCGGCAAGACGCCCGAGGGAGGCACAAGCTCACGCCCCCCAGGGAGGGGCCGTTCATCATCGCCAAAGTTCTGAAGCCCGGAACGTACAAGCTGGCCAACAGTCAAGGCGAGGTCTACGGCAACGCTTGGAACATCCAACAGCTACGTCGCTTCTACCCTTAAGATGTTTCCAAGTTGTTCATATACCTCACACCCACACAAAGTTTAGTCAACAAGGAAGGGTCGGCCTCGCCTCGGCAAAGCCCGACCCTCCCTCGGGGGCTAAAAGGGGGGAACCCCCTCTGCGTCAAAATTTTCCTCAAACAGAAAATCTCTTTTACCAGAATATCTTCCGTGCTTTTTGACTACTTCGAAAAGTGGGTCCTGGAAACGACGGGGTACACGTAAGCAGTCAAGGCTGACCGAGCCGAGGGACTCCTACGCCTCCGGGATACGGATACCTCACTCATCACCTTCTGCGATAAGTAACTCGCGTTCGGATAAGGTGACTCCACGGATCGAACAAGTCTCTACGTTCGGAAGCCCTTCTGTCGAATCGATTCTTCGAGTTTCCTCGACCAAGTCGGTGATAGGGCCTCGTGGACGAGTAAAAGTGCGCGTAAGCGGCAAGGCCGACCGAGCCGAGGGACTCCTACGCCTCCGGGATACGGATACCTCACTCCTCACCTTCCGCGAGAAGCAACTTTCGCTCGCACTAACATCCCTGTTACCGACAAAAAGTCCAGATGCTCGAAATAAGAGGAAAAGAGACGCAGCTTTACAACACAGCAAGGGTGTGTGTTCTGGCCTCGACGGCCGCACAAAGCACACACTACAAGACAAGCTGACCCTGCAGGCTCGGGTCCTGACTCGGGAAGGGGGCAGCGACACCCTCGGCATCAACGGCACCTTCGGCAAGGCCCGACCTAGCCTCGGACGGCGACACGGTCCGAGGGCCTCCGCTCCGAAGGACGGCGTCATCACCACGCCCGGGCGATCGTTGTCAGGGACTTCTCCGGGAATCCGGCCCGAGCAGGCGGCTCGGCCAGCCACCTCCGGGGCCTCGGCCAACCACCTTCCGAAGGCACGAGCCCGGTCCGAAGCCTCGGCTGACCGACTCCGGCGTTGATCCTGCCAACGGACAACTCGGCTAGGCTCCAGCCAACCAGGTTTCATTTCCGAACCAACTTCGCCTCTGCTCATACTGATATCGCTACCCCTGGCCTCGGCTCGTCGAAGAGCGGCCGAGGGGTCTCTTTAACTAAGCTAGAGGAGCCTCGGACAACAGGGCCGACCGAGCCGAGGGACTCCTACGCCTCCGGGATACGGATGCCTCCCTCGTCACCTTGACACGGGGCGACTCATGCTTGGTAAAGCGGTTCAGACAATCAGCAGACGAGTCTTAGTGCTCGGAAATGAGGAAAAAACACGGCTCCGAGCCATAATTACATACATGTTCAGGCCCCGAAAGCCAAAATGAACAAAAAACCCGGCACTCGAAGTGCCATTACAAACGGACCTCCGGTTCCGCCCCCGCGGGTACGGACAACCTCCCCGCCAGGGAAGCCCGAGGAGCGACAAGCTCTGGGTGAATCACCAGCAAACGCGGGACGCCCCTAAGCACCCCGGCAGATCCTCGCAGCCGTCCTCGCCGCGAATGCGAGGGGGAAGACGGAATGTTGCATCCTAGCTGGGCAGCAACAGTTCTCCTTCCCCGGCATGGCTGGAGGATGTCTCCGCCGTGGGGCTAAACGGCGATTGCCACCACCAGAAGCTGGAAAATGAGGTGGTCCGCCGACCCGCGTAGGAGGTGGAGCCCCGGCTCGCCTCGCTCCCCGCCCCGGCGAGGATGACGAACACCCTCAACACTGAGGGCGGGGCCGGGACCACAGCCCGGTTCGCCTCTCCCCATCCGGGAGCTGGAGGCCACCGTCGTGGGTGATCACCAGCGGAGGGGAGCCGTCGGGCTATGTGATGAAAATCCTTGAAGCCGAACGATGGCTGAAAGGTACCCACTCCCGCGGAGCAGTGTCCTCCGACGATGAGGCACGAAGACGGCGGTTTCCCCCATCCGGGGGCTTGAAAGGTGGAAAGACACGATGCATAAGGGAAGAAGAAGACATGGTCGCCTTACGAAAGGGGTCGCCCTCCTTTTAAAGGCAACTCTCCCTGCTTGCGCCCCCAACCGTCACGGGCTGAGTCTTCTCCAACACGCCTCCAAAGTCCTCCCCTGCGGCGCGGGGGCTGGGACCCGCCTGTCATACAGACCAGCTCCGAGCAGAAGAAGCCGAACCACCGCGCGCGGCGCGCGCAACCACCCAGCGGTTACAAGTGACTCTCCACTTTTGCCCAGACCAACGGGCGAAAGGGGTGGGCAGCCATGCGGGCGGCATGCGACCGCGCCAAGTGGACGCGCCTCTCCGACTCCTGACAGGCCAGCACGGAGGCTCAAGCCCACGCGTCGCGCAACCGGCGCGCCGGATGCTGCATGTAAGCCACTATGCCACTTGCGCCACCACCGCACCTCCTCGGTTGCGGAACCAATACCGCGACCCGAGGCGGCCCAGCGCGCGGCCCAGCAGCGCCAGCCGGGCGCAGCGGTCAAACGCAGTCAAAAGTGGGCCGGCAGTAAGGACGGTGGCAGGCGCGCAAGAGCAGCGGTCACGCCATCAGCCAAGCTCACGTCCCATCCGGAGGCAGCAAGAGAACCCCCTCTCTCACGGTGTGAAGACGGCACGCCCGTGACCCGTTCCTCGAACGGCTCGCACACGCAACGGCAGCCTCGCCGACCGCTCGCCCCGGCGCATTAACTCCGCGGCTCGACGGGCAACGCTTCTGGCGGAAGCAGCTGGCGACGTTTCGCCTTCGCCAAAACGGCCACACCAAAAAAGGTACGCCACGTCGTTAAATTTCGTATCCTTTTTTCCCTTTTCCTTCTTTCTCTATCTCTTGCAACAGGGACCGGGAAAGGGGATACCCCCAAAGGGATCCTTCCCCGTGAAGGAACTAGGCTCCGAGCCTCCTTACTGATCAGGGGTTCGAAGGCTGGCCCCCCGAAGGGTTCAACAGCCGCCTCAGATCGCGTGGGCCCGACACCCACTACTGGTCAGGGGTTCGAAGGTCGGCCCCCCGAAAGGTCCCACGACCGCCTCAGGCTACTCGGGCTCCGTGCCCCTTACTGATCAGGGGTTCGAAGGCTGGCCCCCCGAAGGGTTCACAGTCGCCTCAGACACCGAGCGAGGGATGACCAGGGGTACGTTCGATACATAACCAAGGCTCGGGCTGCGCTCCCGAGGTACCCTAGGACATTTCCGAGACCAGCGGGAACGACTCTGTAACGGAATCCCATCGGAGGGAGGCAACGAGCCCTCGGACCCCGTCGCCAGGGGACCGGGTCCGGCAGATCACCCGCAGGAACTTTTGGGCGTGCCTCCGGGCCCCTAGCCGACCCCCAACGAACGGGGCACGGACGTCCACTCGGATTACCCGATTGCAGCTCACCGGAGACACCATGTTCGGTGCCCATCGAGGGTAACATGGCGCTCTCCCCCCTCCTCCTTGCGGAAAGGCGACGTAGGGGCGTATGTAAAAAAGCCGAGTCTGTCCCTGATCGCCCTCTCGCTCCGTGCAGAGGCTCGGGGGCTGCTCTCGCAAACCCGGCTCCGGCCGAATCGTTGACAGCGTCAACATACCAGCCCGAGAACTTGGGCCCCGACAGTGCACCCGGGCTACGGCCTGTTCGCATGAGGGAACCGCCAGACCGGCCGAAGCATTACGCAAGGCATTAAGACCTCGAAGGAGTGAAACCACTCCTCCGAGGCCTCGGGGGCTACACCCGGCGGGTGCGCTCGCGCGCACCCACCGGAACAAAGAGCAACCGAGAAAGGCTGGTCCCCTTGCAAAAAAGTGCGACGAAAGCCTCCAAGCGAGTGTTAACACTCCCTTCGAGGCTCGGGGGCTACTGTCGGGGACCATAATTAGGGGTACCCTCAAGACACCTAATTCTCAGCTGGTAACCCCCATCAGCATAAAGCTGCAGAGGCCTGATGGGTTTGATTAAGTCAGGGATCAGTCCATACGAGCGACTCGATCACGCCATGCCCGAGCCTAGCCTCGGGCAAGGGCAGCCGACCCTGAGGTGTTTTCCGTCTCGCCCGAGGCCCCCTTTTCACGGCAGACGCATCTCCGGCTCGCCCGAGGCCTTGCCTTCGTTGAGAAGCAACCCTGACTAAATCACCGCGCCGACCGACCAAGTCACTGGGGCATTTGACGCAAAGAGTGGGACTGCCGGGCGGCCAGGCTTGGCCAAAAGCGCCATAGGAAGCTCCGCCCGACCCAGGGCTCGGACTCGGGCTAAGGCCCCGGAAGACGGCGAACTCCGCTCCGCCCGACCCAGGGCTCGGACTCGGGCTAAGGCCCCGGAAGACGGCGAACTCCGCTCCGCCCGACCCAGGGCTCAGACTCGGGCTAAGGCCCCGGAAGACGGCGAACTCCGCTCCGCCCGACCCAGGGCTCGGACTCGGGCTAAGGCCCCGGAAGACGACGAACTCCGCCTCGCCCGACCCAGGGCTCGGACTCCGCCCTGGCCTCTGCCGAACGACCTCCGCCTCGCCCGACCCAGGAGCTCGGGCTCGGCCTCGGCCATGCAGGACAGACTCGACCTCGGCTTCGGAGGAGCCTCCACGTCGCCCGACCTAGGGCACGAGTCCGCCACGTCAACAGGAAGCGCCATCATCACCCTACCCCGAGCCGACTCGGGCCGCAGGGAACAGGACCGACGTCCCATCTGGCTAGCTCCGCCAGATAGGCAATGATGGCACCCCGCTGGACCCATGACGACGGCGGCTCTCAGCTCTCTTACGGAAGCAGGGGGACGTCAGCAAGGGCCCAACCACTCCGACAGCTGTCCCTCCGCCAAGCTCCATTGCTTCTCCAACAGCCACGACGCCACACTAGCCGGGTGCCAGGATCTCTCCGGCTGCCACCTTGGCATGTACTTAGGGCACTAGCTCTCCCCCGCTAGACACGTAGCACCTTGCTACACCCCCATTTGTACACCTGGGTCCTCTCCTTACGCCTATAAAAGGAAAGACCAGGGCCTTCTTAGAGAAGGTTGGCCTCGCGGGAACGAGGGGCAGGGGCAGGCGCTCTCTCGGGGCCGCTCGCTCCCCTCACCCGCGCGGACGCTTGTAACCCCCTACTGCAAGCGCACCCGACCTGGGCGCGGGACGAACACGAAGGCCGCGGGATCTCCGACTCCCTCACGACCCGGCTCCGGCCACCTCGCTCTCGCTCTCTCCCCCCTTCGCGCTCGCCCACGCGCTCGACCCATCTGGGCTGGGGCACGCGGCACACTCACTCGTCGGCTCGGGGACCCCCCGGTCCCGAAACGCCGACAAGGCCCAATCAATCATAGAGTCCCAAGCTCAAGGGGAGTTGAAGTCCAGTTTATTCGCGAATCCGGTTAGGACTGCAGGAGTGGTCCTCACGAAAACGGACGCCCAGACCACATACGGACTCCGTTTTCGACGTTCTAGATATGGTTGGAAAGCTAAGAAGATAAGCTTTCCAACCCATCTAGTTTCACGTCAAAATATACACGGAGCTGATGGGAATCGTCATAACAAGATGACGTCCAGAATCTGCCAGAAATTAACGACGCCTGTTTTTGGGCCTAAAGGACTTGTACATCCTAAGGAGATAAGCTCGGCACCCCCTTGGCCACCGCCTGAGTCGAGAACGACTCCAATTCATGTGGGGGAGGATGATGAGGACATCTCTCCCATACAAATAATGCATGGACCGACAACATGAGCACGTGTACGACAGCTAAATCTCCAGGTTCGTTCTAACTTAATCAATTGTGTTTTAGAGCTTACGCTTGGTGCCATGGATGTTTTGATGATTAGGAACCTTGGAGAGGACCAACAAGGACTTGGGAGAGGCCAACATGTCAAGGTGGAGAAGCTAGGACGTTCACAACAAGAGAAAGCCAAGTCCGTCTCAACTACGTCTCCACCTTGAAGTCCAGGACCAGTCTGCACTAAAATGAACGCCCAGGATGCATCCGAACTCCGATTAGGTTGGGCTTTATATGGATGGAAAGCTAAGGAGATAAGCTTTCCAACCCAACTGGAACCACCTTAAAATTCATCAGGAGTCAACGGGAATCGTCGAAACAAGTCAGCATTCAGATTCTGTTTTGGTGCTGCGACACCGTTTGTTGGGCTGTTGGGCCGTGTATCGTGTTGGAGCCCATTAGGGGTGCGACCAGGGGTTGTGCACGCCCCTAACCTCTATTTTACCAGCAGCCACCACCACATTAGGGTTTGGGTTTTGCTTAGATCATATCTGTCATCGAACAGTATCGCCGTTCATCGGTTTGTGAGACCCCACCTCGTGATCAATGCAGTTTTGATTGCGTTCTTCCTGTTCTTGCTTGTTTTCTTGATTGCGCTTGCAGGGATAAGCCTTCGTGGCGAGGTCACTCGTGTGTCACGGGTGATAACCAACGGAGCAGTGGTGTAGTGATTGCGAGGAGCCGTTCGCTCGGAGCCTTGGATCATCAACGTCGAGATCTCCACCCAATCAAGTTATCGTACCTCACGGAAGATCGGGCCTCGTCCTCTATCAAGTGGTATCAAGATTCCAGGTTGCCTGTGAGGTACAATCCTACCATTAGATTTATTTTGTTTGTCCTATAACCCACAAAAAAAGCCAAAAAAATTACGATCTGTTTATCCTGACCTAAAACCATCGCCTTAGCCTTTGCACAATTCAGTTTTGGAGTCCGCAGTTCTAAGTTTGTGTCCTAGGTTGAGTTTGGTTGCTGGTTTAGATTTGTTTTGGTTTAGTTTGATCCTTTCCATCCTACAAAATCGACCTCCAAAATAGATCCCATCTACAAAACCGATCCTAACCGATCCTATTTTATCTCATCATCACGTCCTTATCAGATTAGTTTCTATCTAGTTCGGTATTTTGATCATAACTCTCGCATACGAACTCGGAATTTAGTGTTCTTGTACTTTCTGGAAAGCCTAGAAAATTATCTACAACTTTTATACTTACGAGATTTCCAGAAAATATCATTATCGAGGAGTTATCTATCTTAGAAGTAAATCTATTTATGATCCTGAAATTTCGGACCAGTCTGTATTTCGGGGTCAATATCTCCCACTTATTTTATCCAAAATAGGCGATCCATATATCCAAAAGAAAGAGAAAAAGAAGACCTACAACTTTTGTGTTTTGAGTTTTTGAGTTTCGGGTCTCTAAATTTGTCAAACAGTCTGTTGAAGTTAGAGTAGAAAATCTGTGATAGACAGACGAGAATTTTTTTTGATAGTCTTGTGTTATATCTTGTTTTTATGGCACTCTTGTAAAAAAAAGGAATATAAAAAGGCAAGTGCAAAACAAAAAAGCCGCACAAAACAAAGAAAAAAGAAGAAGAAGAAAAAAAATCAGAGAAAAAAAGAGAAAAAAGAGTGCGTATAAGCAGGAACACCATTGATCTGTGCACCTCTGTGATTGTTTTTCATTCCAACTTGTTACCTTGCTGTTCCTAGATCTTTGTCACCTCCTTTGTGTCTTCCTCCAACTGTGCTAATACATTCTCTAGGCCAGCAACTAGGACGAGTACTTTGGACACTTATTCAGCATTGCTATCTGTTACTGACTTGTGTGCCACATATATATATTTAGTCAGCCTTCCCAAAGCTCCACCTTTCTCTCGAGCAGAACAGGTACTCCTTTGCAATCACACCCACGCTCGTTGGACAGTCACACCGGTCACCGTTTGCCACCTGCAGTGCTAGTAAGAACCTTGTAAGAGCGGGGTAAGACGCTTCATAACTTGTGTTCCACCACCACCACCACCCTGAGAGATAGTTGTAGGGTTCACTTTGTTTGTTGCCATTTTGTCTCTGTTTTGTGCTAACAATGACAGGACCAAAGAACCAAACGGACAAGGAGAAGGAACCTAAGCTTAACGACGATGAGTGTGTCTCTCATCTGGAATTGAAGGAGATGATGCGCGCATTGACTAAAGCTTTTCAGAGCCACACCATTGATGATGATTTGTCTCCCTCAGGTTCTATATATCCATCTTTCTCTTCTTTTGATACAAATATTGCAAATGAATATACTGAATGGGAAATATCAATGGATAAGATTTTTGCACGACGTCGTATATGTGATAGGCGAAAAATTAAAATTGTGGCTAGTACTTTAACGAATGATGCGTTAGTTTGGTGGAATAATTTGCATGACTATGAGAAACCACAAACTTGGACTGATGTAAAGCACTAATGAGACAACAATTTGTTTCTATGGATGATACTAAAAATAATTTAAGTAATTCTACCGATATCATGCCTTCAGATAAATCTGAGTTGCCTTTGTTACAAGAAGATTGTCTTGTTGTTCCTTATGATAAAGAAGAGTTGTGTCGGCGTTCCGAGACCGGGGGGTCCCCGAGCCGACGAGTGAGAGTGCCGCGTGCCCCAGCCCAGATGGGTCGAGCGCGTGGGCGAGCGCGAAGGGGGGAACAGAGAGAGAGGTCGGTGGCCGGAGCCGGGTCGTGAGGGAGTCGGAGAATTCCCGCGGCCTTCGTGTTCGTCCCGCGCCCAGGTCGGGTGCGCTTGCAGTAGGGGGTTACAAGCGTCCGCGCGAGGTGAGGGGAGTGAGCGGCCCCGAGAGAGCGCCTGCCCCTGCCCTTCGTCCCCGCGAGGCCAACCTTCTCTAAGAAGGCCCTGGTCCTTCCTTTTATAGTCGTAAGGAGAGGGTCCAGGTGTACAGAATGGGGGTGTAGCAAGGTGCTACGTGTCTAGCGAGGGAGAGCTAGCGCCCTATGTACATGCCAAGGTGGCAGCCGGAGAGATCTTGGCACCCTGTTGGTGTGGCGTCGTGGCTGTTGGAGGAGTAACGGGGCCGGACGGGGAGACAGCTGTCGGAGTGGCTGGGCCCTTGCTGACGTCCTCCTGCTTTCGTAAGGGAGCTGAGAGTCGCCGTCGTCATGGTCTAGCGGGGCGCCATCATTTGCCTATCTGGCGTGGCTGGCCAGATGGGACGCCGGTCTTGTCCTCTGCGACCCAAGTCGGCTCAGGGCAGGGTGATGATGGCGCTTCCTGTTGACGTGGCGGTCTCGTGTCCTAGGTCGGGCGTCGTGGAGGCTCCTCCGAAGCCGAGGTCGAGTCCGTCCTGCAAGACAGAGGCAAAGTCCGAGCCCTGGGTCGGGCGAGGCGGAGATCGTTCGGCAGAGGCCGAGGCGGAGTCCGAGCCCTGGGTCGGGCGAGGCGGAGTTCGTCGTCTTCCGGGGCCTTAGCCCGAGTCCGAGCCCTGGGTCGGGCGGAGCGGAGTTCGCCGTCTTCCGGGGCCTTAGCCCGAGTCCGAGCCCTGGGTCGGGCGGAGTCTCCTATGGTGCCTCTGGCGAAGTCTGGTCGCCCGTTGGTCTTACCTTTTGCGTTAAACGCCCCGGTGACTCGGTCGGTTGGCGCGGTGATTTAGTCAGGGTTTCTTCTTATCGAAGGCGGGGCCTAGGGCGAGCCGGAGATGCGTCTGCCGTGAAAGAGGAGGCCTCAGGCGAGACGGAGTCATCTTAGGGTCGGCTGCCCTCGCCCGAGGCTAGGCTCGGGCGTGGCGTGGTCAAGTCACTCGTATGGACTGATCCCTGACTTAATCAAACCCATCAGGCCTCTGCAGCTTTATGCTGATGGGGGTTACCAGCTGAGAATTAGGCGTCTTGAGGGTACCCCTAATTATGGTCCCCGACAGTAGCCCCCGAGCCTCGAAGAGAGTGTTAACACTCGCTTGGAGGCTTGTGTCGCACTTTTTTGCAAGGGGACCAGCCTTTCTCGGTGGTACTTTGTTCCGGTGGGTGCGCGCGAGCGCACCCGCCGGGTGTAGCCCCCGAGGCCTCGGAGGAGTGGTTTCACTCCTTCGAGGTCTTAATGCCTTGCGTAATGCCTCGGCTGGTCTGGCGGTTCCCTCATGCGAGCAGGGCGTAACCCAGGTGCACTGTCGGGGCCCAAGTTCTCGGGCTGGTATGTTGACGCTGTCAACGGTTCGGCCGGAGCCGGGTTTGCGAGAGCACCCCCCGAGCCTTCGCACGGAGCGAGAGGACGATCAGGGACATACTCGACTTTTTATATACGCCCCTACGTCGCCTTTCCGCAAGGAGGAGGGGGGGAGTGCGCCATGTTACCCTCGATGGGCACCGAACATGGTGTCTCCGGTGAGCTGCAATCGGGTAATCCGAGTGGACGTCCGTGCCCCGTTCGTTGGGGGTCGGCTAGGGGCCCGGAGGCACGCCCAAAAGTACCTGCGGGTGATCTGCCGGACCTGGTCCCCTAGCGACGGGGTCCGAGGGCTCGTTGCCTCCCTCCGATGGGATTCCATTACAGAGTCGTTCCCGCTGGTCTCGGAAATGTCCTAGGGTACCTCGGGAGCGCAGCCCGAGCCTTGGTTATGTATCGAACGTACCCCTGGTCATCCCTCGCTCGGCGTCTGAGGCGACTGTGAACCCTTCGACAGGCCAGCCTTCGAACCCCTGATCAGTAGGGGGCACGGAGCCCGAATAGCCTGAGGCGGTCGTGAGTCCTTTCGGGGGCCGACCTTCGAACCCCTGACCAGTAGTGGGTGTCGGGCCCACGCGATCTGAGGCGGCTGTTGAACCCCTCGGGGGGCCAGCCTTCGAACCCCTGATCAGTAGGGAGGCTCGGAGCCTAGTTCCTTCACGGGGAAGGATCCCTTTGGGGTTATCCCCCTTCTCGGTCCCTGTTGCAAGAGATAGAGAAAGAAGGAAAAGGGAAAAAGGATTCGAAATTGAACGTCGGGGCGTACCTTTTTCGGCGTGGTCGTTTTGGCGAAGGCGAAACGTCACCAGCCGCTCCCGCCCGTAGCGCTGTCCGCCGAGCCGCGGAGTTAATGCGCCGGGGTGAGTAGTTGGCGAGGTTGCCGTTGCGCGTGCGCGAGCCGTTCGAGGTACGGGTCACGGGTGCGTCGTCTTCACGCCGTGAGAGGGGGCTCTCTTGCTGCCTCCGGATGGGACATGAGTTTGGCGGATGGCGTGACCGCTGCTCTCGCGCGCCTGCCACCGTCATCACTGCCGGCCCATTTTTGACCGCTTTTGACCGCTGCGCCAGGCTGGCACTGCCGGGTCGCGGGCTGGGTCGCCTCGAATCGCGGTATCGGTTCCGCAATCGAGGAGGTGCGGTGGTGGAGCGAGTGGCACAGCGGTTCGCATGCAGCGCCCGGCGCGCCAGTTGCACGACGCGTGGGCTTGAGCCGTCGCGCTGGCCTGTCAGGAGTCGGAGAGGCGCGTCCACTTGGCGCGGTTGCATGCCGCCTGCATGGCCGCCTGCCCCTTTCGCCCGCTGGTCTGGGCAAAAGTGGAGGGTTACTTGTAACCGCTGGGTGGTTGCGTGCGTCGTGCGCGGTGGTTCGGCTTCTTCTGCTTAGAGCCGGTCTGCATGACAGGCGGGCCCCAGCCCCCGCGCCGCAGGGAAGGGCTTTGGAGGCGTGTTGGAGAAGACTCAGTTCGTGACGGTTGAGGGTGCAAGCAGGGGGAGTTGCCTTTAAAAGGAGGGCGACCCCCTTCGTGAGGTAACCATGTCTCCTTCCTCCCCAATGCATTGTGTCTCTCCATCTTCTGAGCCCCCGGATGGGGGGAAACCGCCGTCTTTTCGCTCCATCGCTGGAGGGACGCAACTCCGTGGGAGTTGGTACCTTTCAGCCATCGTTCGGCTTCAAGGATTTTCATCATACAGCCCAGCGGCTCCCCTCCACTGGTGATCACCCAAGATGGTGGCCTCCAGCTCCCGAATGGGGAGGGGCAAACCGGGCTGCGGTCCCGGCCCCGCCCTCAGTGTTGAGGGTGTTCGTCATCCTCGCCGGGGCGGGGAGCGAGGCGAGCCGGGGCTGCACCTTCTACGCGGGTCGGCGGGCCACCTCATCTTCCAGCTTCTGGTGGTGGCAATCGCCTTTTAGCCCCACGGCAGAGACATCCTCCAGTCATGCCGGGGAAGGAGAACTGTTGCTGCCCAGCTAGGATGCAACATTCTGTCTTCCTCCTCGCACTCGTGGCGAGGACGGCTGCGAGGATCTGCCGGGGTGCTTAGGGGCGTCCCGCGTTTGCTGGTGATTCGCCCAGAGCTTGTCGCTCCACGGGCTTCCCTGGCGGGGAGGTTGCCCGTACCCGCGGGGGCGGAACCGGAGTTCCGTTTGTAATGGCACTTCGAGTGCCGGGTTTTTTGTTCATTTTGGCTTTCGGGGCCTGAACATGTATGTAACTCCGGCACAGAGCCGTGTTTTTTCCTCATTCCCGAGCGCTAAAGCTCGTCCGCTGATTGTCTGAACCGCTTCACCAAGCGTGAGTTGCCCCGTGTCAAGGTGACGAGTGAGGTATCCGTATCCCGGAGGCGTAGGAATCCCTCGGCTCGGTCGGACCTGTTGTCCGAGGCTCCTCTGGCTTAGTTAAAGAGACCCCTCGGCCGCTCTTCGACGAGCCGAGGCTAGGGGTAGCGATATCAGCATGAGCAGAGGCGTTGTCGGCTCAGAAATGAAACCTGGTTGGCCGGAGCCTAGCCGGGTTGTTTGTTGGCAGGATCGACGTTGGAGCTGTTCAGCCGAGGCTTCGAACCGAGCTGGCGCCCTCGGAAGGTGGTCGGCCGAGGCCCCGGAGGTGGCCGGCCGAGCCGTCCGCTCGGGCCGGGTTCTCGGAGAAGTCCCTGGCAGAGATTGCTCGAGCGTGGTGATGACGTCGTCCTTCGGAGCGGAGGCCCTCGGACCGCGTCGCCGTCCGAGGCTAGGTCGGGCCTTGCTGAAGGTGCTGTTGATGCCGAGGGTGTCTTCGCCCTCTTCCAGCGTCAAGATCCGAGCCTGCAGGGTCAAACCGTCTCGTAGCGTGGGCCTTGCGCGGCCGTTGAGGCCAGAACACATACCCTTGTTGCGTTATAAAGCTGCGTCTTTTTTCCTCTCGTTTCGAGTATCTGGACTTTTTGTCGGTAGCAGGGATGTTAGTGCGAGCAAGAGTTGCTTCTCGCGGAAGGTGATGAGTGAGGTATCCGTATCCCGGAGGCGTGGGAGTCCCTCGGCTCGGTCGGCCTTACCGCTTACGCGTACTTTTACCCGCCCATGAAGCCCTGTCACCGACTTGGTCGAGAAGGCTCGAAGAATCGCTTCGACAGAAGAGCTCCCGTACGTAAAGACTCGTTCGATCCGCGGATTCGCCTTATCCGAGCGCGAGTTACTTATCGCAGAAGGTGATGAGTGAGGTATCCGTATCCCGGAGGCGTAGGAGTCCCTCGGCTCGGTCAGCCTTGACTGCTTACGTGTACCCCGTCGTTTCTAGGACCCGCTTTTCGAAGTAGTCAAAAAGCACGAAAGATGTTCTGGTGAAAGAGATTTTTTGTTCGAGGAAAATTTTGACGCAGAGGGGGTTTCCCCCCTTTTAGCCCCCGAGGGAGGGTCGGGCTCTGCCGAGGCGAGGCTGACCCTTCCTTGTTGACTAAACTTCGCGTGGGTGCGGGGTATATAAACAACTTGGAAAACATCTTAAGGGTAGAAGCGACGTAGCTGTTGGATGTTCCAAGCGTTGCCGTAGACCTCGCCTTGACTGTTGGCCAGCTTGTACATTCCGGGCTTCAGTACTTTGGCGATGATGAACGGCCCCTCCCAGGGGGGCGTGAGCTTGTGCCTCCCTCGGGCGTCTTGCCACAGCCGAAGCACCAGATCGCCCACCTGGAGATCTCGGGGTCGGACCCCTCGGGCGTGGTAGCGTCGCAGGGACTGCTGATACCGCGCCGAGTGTAGTAAGGCCCTGTCCCGAGCCTCGTCCAGCTGGTCCAGCGAGTCTTCTCGGCTAGCTTGGTTGCTTTCTTCGTTGTAGGCCCTCGTCCTCGGGGAGCCGTATTCCAGGTCCGTGGGCAGGATCGCCTCGGCTCCGTAGACCAGGAAGAACGGCGTGAAACCTGTGGCTCGGCTTGGCGTCGTCCTCAGGCTCCAGACCACCGAGGGGAGTTCCTTCATCCACCGCTTGCCGAACTTGTTGAGACCGTTGTAAATCCGAGGCTTGAGCCCTTGCAGAATCATGCCGTTGGCACGTTCCACTTGCCCATTCGACATGGGGTGAGCTACGGCGGCCCAGTCCACCCGGATGTTGTGATCCTCGCAAAAATCCAAGAATTTTTTGCCGGTGAACTGGGTGCCATTGTCGGTGATGATGGAGTTCGGGACCCCGAAGCGATGGATGATATTGGTGAAGAACGCCACCGCCTGCTCGGACCTGATGCTGTTCAGGGGTCGGACCTCGATCCGCTTGGAGAATTTGTCGATGGCGACCAGCAGGTGCGTGTAGCCCCCGGGCGCCTTCTGCAGAGGGCCGACGAGGTCCAGACCCCACACAGCGAAGGGCCAGGTGATGGGTATCGTCTGCAGAGCCTGAGCGGGCAGGTGGGTCTGCTTCGCATAGAATTGGCACCCTTCGCAGGCGCGGACAATTCTAGTGGCGTCAGTCACCGCCGTTGGCCAGTAGAAGCCTTGGCGGAAAGCGTTCCCGACGAGGGTTCGAGGTGCTGCATGATGACCGCAAGCCCCCGAGTGTATTTCCTGCAGGAGTTCCTGACCCTCGGCGATGGAGATGCATCGCTGGAGGATGCCCGAGGGGCTGCGGTGGTAGAGCTCCTTCTCATCGCCCAGCAAGACGAACGATTTGGCGCGTCGCGCTACCCGCCGAGCCTCGGCTCGGTCGAGGGGCAGTTCTCCTTGGCGGAGATATTGCAGGTACGGGGTTTGCCAATCTTGATCTGGCACGACCCCGTTCCGCTCCTCCTCGATGCGCAGTGCCTCGCCCTCGGGCTCCGAGGGTTCCTCGGGGTGAGCCGAGGATGGCTCGGGCTGGGCCGAGGTCACCTCGAACGAGGCCGAGGTTGCCTCGGGCTCGGGCGCGTCATCTATCTTGACGGAGGGTTGGTGCAGATCCCGGGAGAAGACGTCCGGGGGAACCGTCGTTCGCCCCGAGGCTATCTTCGCCAGCTCGTCCGCAGTCTCGTTGTAGCGCCGGGCGATGTGGTTAAGCTCGAGCCCGTAGAACTTGTCTTCCAGGCGTCGAACCTCCTCACAGTAGGCCTCCATCTTTGGGTCGCGGCAGAGGGAGTTCTTCATGACTTGGTCGATGACGAGCTGCGAGTCGCCGCGCGCATCGAGGCGTCGGACCCCTAGCTCGATGGCGATTCGCAATCCGTTGATCAGAGCCTCGTACTCAGCCACATTGTTGGACGCCGGGAAATGGAGGCGAAGCACGTAGCGCAGGTGTTTCCCGAGGGGCGAGACGAAAAGCAGGCCCGCGCCAGCTCCCGTCTTCATCAGCGACCCGTCGAAAAACATGGTCCAGAGCTCTGGTTGGATTGGAGCCGTTGGTAACTGGGTATCGACCCATTCGGCTACGAAATCCGCCAGTACCTGGGACTTGATGGCCTTCCGAGGGGCAAACGAGATTGCCTCGCCCATGATTTCCACCGCCCACTTCGGGATCTGTCCGGAGGCTTCTCGGCACTGGATGATCTCCCCCAGGGGGAAGGATGACACCACAGTCATCGGATGGGACTCGAAGTAATGTCGCAGCTTTCGCCTCGTCAGGATCACTGCGTATAGCAGCTTCTGGACTTGTGGGTAGCGGATCTTGGTTTCGGACAGCACTTCGCTGACGAAGTAGACTGGCCTTTGGATGGGCAAAGCATGCCCCTCCTCCTGCCTTTCTTCTTGGCGCCGCGCGGAGTAGACGCCTCGGGAGCATCTTCCGACGGGCGGCCCTGGGGCTGCTTGTCCTTTCGGAAGATGGCCTCAACCGCCTCCTGGCCGGAGGCGAACTTGGTGGCGATGTCCATCAGCTCGCTCGCCCTGGTGGGGGTCTTGCGACCCAGCTTGCTCACCAGGTCGCGGCAGGTGGTGCCGGCGAGGAACGCGCCGATGACATCGGAGTCAGTGATGTTGGGCAGCTCGGTGCGCTGCTTCGAGAACCGCCGGATGTAGTCTCGGAGAGACTCTCCCGGCAGTTGCCGACAGCTTCGGAGGTCCCAGGAATTCCCGAGGCGCACGTACGTGCCCTGGAAGTTCCCGGCGAAAGCCTGGACCAAATCTTCCCAGTTGGAAATCTGCCCCGGAGGCAGGTGCTCCAACCAGGCACGAGCGGTGTCGGAGAGAAACAGGGGGAGGTTTCGGATGATGAGGTTGTCATCGTCCGTCCCACCCAGTTGACAGGCCAGGCGGTAGTCCGCAAGCCACAATTCCGGTCTCGTCTCCCCCGAGTACTTCGTGATAGTAGTCGGGGGTCGGAATCGGGGCGGAAACGGCGCCCGCCGAATGGCTCGGCTAAAGACCTGCGGACCGGGTGGTTCGGGCGAGGGACTCCGATCCTCCCCGCTGTCGTAGCGTCCCCCACGCCTGGGGTGGTAGCCTCGGCGCACCCTTTCGTCGAGACGTGCCCGACGGTCACGATGAGGGTGCTCGTCGCCGAGGTGGCCCGGGGCCGCAGGCGCGGTGTTGCGCGTGCGCCCGGTGAAGACCGAGGCTTCCCGCGTGAGTCGGGAAGTCGCGGCACGAGGTTCCGAGGGGTATCCCTGCCTTCGGGAGGCAGAGCTCTCGGCCCGCCGGGCCGCAGCGCCTTCCAGGAGATGCTTAAGTTCTCCCTGGATTCGCCGACCCTCGGTGGTTGATGACTCCGGCATCGCGCGGAGGAGCATCGCTGCAGCGGCCAGGTCCTGACCGGTTCCGCCGGATGCGGGTGGCGGTCTGTCCCTGGCATCGTTGGCGATGCGGTGCTGGAGACCTTGGGGCAGGTGACGTATTCCTCTGGCCGGGGGCTGGCTCGCCCACACCTGCCCGATGTTCTGGCGGATTGCCTCGAGCGCTCCTGCTCCCTCATCGAGCCCGGCCTGCGCCCCGCGGACTTGCTCGAGCTGTGGGTCGTGACCCCCCGTCGGAACGGGGACCACAGCTAGCTCCCGCGGGATGTCGGCGCGAGGCGCTGGCCTAGGGGGATCACCATCCTCCGGCATGCCGAGACAGCCGCCTCTGGAGGGATCCCCTAACTCGATGTGGAAACATTCGCGACTCGGGCCGCAGTCCTTGTCGCCAAGGCTGCGGCTGCCGTCGGAACAGTCGGAGAGGCAGTAGTCACATGCGGTCATGAGGTCCCGCATGGCACTAGGATTGCCAGATCCGGAGAAATCCCAGCAGATGCTGGGGTCGTCATCTTCCTCGGACCCAGAGGGTCCGTAGGTCGAGACACCCGTCAATCGGTCCCAAGGCGACCGCACACGAAACCCCAGAGAGGTTGCACTCGCCTCAATGTGAGCACCCGCCAAAGCGAGATCGCCAGGCGGGCTGAGGCCGAGTCGAAATGACGAAAGATGGGTAGCAGTCGGTACCTTTTTGTCGACGAGGGGCGATGAAGTCAAGTCGGGGGCTGACCGCGCCGTCGTCTTGGGTACGAGGGCGACGTCCTGCAGGCCCTCCGTGAGCGTGCTGGCGTCGTCCACTTGCTCGGAGTCGACGTGTTGTGGGGGGATGGCGCTCGCGTTTGCCTTGAACGCGAGGGCGACGCTTGGCGTGTCCTCCGTTGAGGCGCCGGGGATGTCGATTTGCTCGACAGCCGTCGGAGCGCGATCTCCCGCTCGGCCCCGGTTGCCCCGCCTCCTCCTCCTCCGATGGCGAGGGAGAGGATGGGGCGAGCTCGAAAGTTGTCCTTCCCCCACGCGGGAAAGACGTCGTCGATTCCGCCGCAGGCGGGCGGGCTGTCCGCCACCATTGTCGCTGCCGCGCGGCGGTGGAAGGAGTACCATGTCGTAGTTGCCGTCGAGAGACATGAACTCGAGGTTCCCGAAACGGAGCACTGTCCCGGGTTGAAGAGGTCGTTGGAGACTGCCCATCTGGAGCTTGACGGGAAATCGAACGTCAACACGCAGCAGGCCCCTACCTGGCGCGCCAACTGTCGGCGTTCCGAGACCGGGGGGTCCCCGAGCCGACGAGTGAGAGTGCCGCGTGCCCCAGCCCAGATGGGTCGAGCGTGTGGGCGAGCGCGAAGGGGGGAACAGAGAGAGAGGTCGGTGGCCGGAGCCGGGTCGTGAGGGAGTCGGAGAATTCCCGCGGCCTTCGTGTTCGTCCCGCGCCCAGGTCGGGTGCGCTTGCAGTAGGGGGTTACAAGCGTCCGCGCGAGGTGAGGGGAGTGAGCGGCCCCGAGAGAGCCTGCCCCTGCCCTTCGTCCCCGCGAGGCCAACCTTCTCTAAGAAGGCCCTGGTCCTTCCTTTTATAGTCGTAAGGAGAGGGTCCAGGTGTACAGAATGGGGGTGTAGCAAGGTGCTACGTGTCTAGCGAGGGAGAGCTAGCGCCCTATGTACATGCCAAGGTGGCAGCCGGAGAGATCTTGGCACCCTGTTGGTGTGGCGTCGTGGCTGTTGGAGGACTAATGGGGCCGGACGGGGAGACAGCTGTCGGAGTGGCTGGGCCCTTGCTGACGTCCTCCTGCTTTCGTAAGGGAGCTGAGAGTCGCCGTCGTCATGGTCTAGCGGGGCGCCATCATTTGCCTATCTGGCGTGGCTGGCCAGATGGGACGCCGGTCTTGTCCTCTGCGACCCAAGTCGGCTCAGGGCAGGGTGATGATGGCGCTTCCTGTTGACGTGGCGGTCTCGTGTCCTAGGTCGGGCGTCGTGGAGGCTCCTCCGAAGCCGAGGTCGAGTCCGTCCTGCAAGACAGAGGCAAAGTCCGAGCCCTGGGTCGGGCGAGGCGGAGATCGTTCGGCAGAGGCCGAGGCGGAGTCCGAGCCCTGGGTCGGGCGAGGCGGAGTTCGTCGTCTTCCGGGGCCTTAGCCCGAGTCCGAGCCCTGGGTCGGGCGGAGCGGAGTTCGCCGTCTTCCGGGGCCCTAGCCCGAGTCCGAGCCCTGGGTCGGGCAGAGTCTCCTATGGTGCCTCTGGCGAAGTCTGGTCACCCGTTGGTCTTACCTTTTGCGTTAAACGCCCCGGTGACTCGGTCGGTTGGCGCGGTGATTTAGTCAGGGTTTCTTCTTATCGAAGGCGGGGCCTAGGGCGAGCCGGAGATGCGTCTGCCGTGAAAGAGGAGGCCTCAGGTGAGACGGAGTCATCTTAGGGTCGGCTGCCCTCGCCCGAGGCTAGGCTCGGGCGTGGCGTGGTCAAGTCACTCGTATGGACTGATCCCTGACTTAATCAAACCCATCAGGCCTCTGCAGCTTTATGCTGATGGGGGTTACCAGCTGAGAATTAGGCGTCTTGAGGGTACCCCTAATTATGGTCCCCGACAAGTTGTGTGATGATAATACTATTATTTCTATGCCACAACTAAAGAACAAACTTGATGTTGTTGCTTCTGATCCTATTAATTGTGCCAAAATTAGAACATTCAATCATATAACTAGTGTGCATGATGAGCTAAAATTGTTATCTTCTTTAAATACTTTGGGCTATATTGAATTTGATGTTCTATGTAATCTAAATAATTTAGAGGAGAAACTTTCTTTTAGTGCTAATTTACCATGGTTATCTAAACATACATATCATTTTATTGGAAGATATAATTGGAAAGGAGAATATATGGTACATCGAGTATATATTTGTTCAAATATGAATTCTCCTTTTGTCATAAAACAAAATGATCAACTAGAAGGCTGTGTTAAAGCTAACCATATCACGTCCAGTTCCACTTGTCCTTCTTTGTATGTTTTACAACAACAGGGTCAACTTCAAGAAGGGAAGCAAGGTTGGACGACATCAAGCACTACATCAACACCTTTTGCAGGCACCAACGACTTTGAGTCGAGGACGACTCAAAACCAAGAAGGGGAGAATGATGAATACATGGATGTCAACTATATAGTCAAGGCCCAATCAATCATAGAGTCCCAAGCTCAAGGGGAGTTGAAGTCCAGTTTATTCGCGAATCCGGTTAGGACTGCAGGAGTAATCCTCACGAAAACGGACGCCCAGACCACATACGGACTCCATTTTCGACGTTCTAGATATCGTTGGAAAGCTAAGAAGATAAGCTTTCCAACCCATCTGGTTTCACGTCAAAATATACACGGAGCTGATGGGAATCGTCATAACAAGATGACGTCCAGAATCTGCCAGAAATTAACGACGCCTGTTTTTGGGCCTAAAGGACTTGTACATCCTAAGGAGATAAGCTCGGCACCCCCTTGACCACCGCCTGAGTCGAGAACGACTCCAATTCAAGTGGGGGAGGATGATGAGGACATCTCTCCCATACAAATAATGCATGGACCGACAACACGAGCACGTGCACGACAGCTAAATCTCCAGGTTCGTTCTAACCTAATCAATTGTGTTTTAGAGCTTACGCTTGGTTCTATGGATGTTTTGATGATTAGGAACCTTGGAGAGGACCAACAAGGACTTGGGAGAGGCCAACATGTCAAGGAGGAGAAGCTAGGACGTTCACAACAAGAGAAAGCCAAGTCCGACTCAACTACGTCTCCACCTCGAAGTCCAGGACCAGTCTGCACTAAAATGAACGCCCAGGATGCATCCGAACTCCGATTAGGTTGGGCTTTATATAGATGGAAAGCTAAGGAGATAAGCTTTCCAACCCAACTGGAACCACCTTAAAATTCATCCGGAGTCAACGGGAATCGTCGAAACAACTCAGCATTCAGATTCTGTTTTGGTGCTGCGACACCGTTTGTTGGGCTGTTGGGCCGTGTATCGTGTTGGAGCCCATTAGGGGTGCGACCAGGGGTTGTGCACGCCCCTAACCTCTATTTTACCAGCAGCCACCACCACATTAGGGTTTGGGTTTTGCTTAGATCATATCTGTCATCGAACAGTATCGCCATTCATCGGTTTGTGAGACCCCACCTCGTGATCAATGCAGTTTTGATTGCGTTCTTCCTGTTCTTGCTTGTGTTCTTGATTGCGCTTGCAGGGATAAGCCTTCGTGGCGAGGTCACTCGTGTGTCACGGGTGATAACCAACGGAGCAGTGGTGTAGTGATTGCGAGGAGCCGTTCGCTCGGAGCCTTGGATCATCAACGTCGAGATCTCCACCCAATCAAG
Source organism: Zea luxurians (assembly GCA_029449295.1). Classification (NCBI taxonomy): domain Eukaryota; kingdom Viridiplantae; phylum Streptophyta; class Magnoliopsida; order Poales; family Poaceae; genus Zea; species Zea luxurians. Next base: position 1,563,794 of record JAOPSE010000044.1, read on the forward strand.
TTATCGTACCTCACGGAACATCGGGCCTCATCCTCTATCAGAAAGTTGGTGTTCATCATCCACACAAGAACATCATGACGACTGACAGGCCACTTGAGCTCCTACACATGGATCTATTCGGCCCGATAGCTTACATAAGCATCGGCGGGAGTAAGTACTGTCTAGTTATTGTGGATGACTATTCTCGCTTCACTTGGGTGTTCTTTTTGCAGGAAAAATCTCATACCCAAGAGACATTAAAGGGATTCTTGAGATGGGCTCAAAACGAGTTCGGATTAAGGATCAAGAAAATAAGAAGCGACAACGGAACAGAGTTCAAGAACTCACAAATCGAAGGCTTCCTTGAGGAGGAGGGCATCAAGCATGAGTTCTCTTCTCCCTACACGCCACAACAAAATGGTGTAGTGGAGAGGAAGAACAGAACTCTATTGGACATGGCAAGGACCATGCTTGATGAGTACAAGACTTCGGATCGGTTTTGGGCGGAAGCGGTCAACACCGCTTGCTACGCCATCAACCGGTTGTATCTACACCGAATCCTCAAGAAGACATCATACGAACTCCTAACCGGTAAAAAGCCCAATGTTTCATATTTTAGAGTCTTTGGTAGCAAATGCTTTATTCTTGTTAAAAGAGGTAGAAAATCCAAATTTGCTCCTAAGGCTGTAGAAGGCTTTTTACTAGGATATGACTCAAACACAAGGGCATATAGAGTCTTTAACAAGTCCTCTGGACTAGTTGAAGTTTCTTGTGACATTGTGTTTGATGAGACTAACGGCTCTCAAGTAGAGCAAGTTGATCTTGATGAGTTAGGTGATGAAGAGGCTCCGTGCGTTGCGCTAAGGAACATGTCCATTGGGGATGTGTGTCCTAAGGAATCCGAAGAGCCACCACATGCACAAGATCAACCATCTTCCTCAACGCAAGCATCTCCACCAACTCAAGATGAGGATGAGGCTCAAGATAATGAAGGAAAAGATCAAGAAGTTGAGCCACCTCAAGAGGAGAGCAATGATCAAGGGGGAGATGCCCATGATCAAGATGAGGAAGATGAACAAGTTCCAAGGCCGCCACACCCAAGAGTCCACCAAGCAATCCAACGAGATCACCCCGTGAACACCATCCTCGGCGATATCCAAAAGGGGGTAACTACTCGATCTCGTGTTGCTCATTTTTGTGAACATTACTCTTTTGTTTCCTCTATTGAGCCACACAGGATAGAGGAAGCACTTCAAGATTCGGATTGGGTGGTGGCAATGCAAGAGGAGCTCAACAATTTCACTAGGAATGAGGTATGGCATTTAGTTCCACGTCCTAATCAAAATGTTGTAGGAACCAAGTGGGTCTTCCGCAACAAGCAAGATGAGCATGGTGTGGTGACAAGGAACAAAGCCCGACTTGTGGCCAAGGGATACTCACAAGTCGAAGGTTTGGATTACGGTGAAACCTATGCACCCGTAGCTAGGCTAGAATCAATTCGTATTTTACTTGCCTATGCTACTTACCATGGCTTCAAGCTTTATCAAATGGACGTGAAAAGTGCCTTCCTCAACGGACCAATCAAGGAAGAGGTCTATGTTGAGCAACCTCCCGGCTTTGAAGATAGTGAGTACCCTAACTATGTATATAAACTCTCTAAGGCTCTTTATGGGCTCAAGCAAGCCCCAAGAGCATGGTATGAATGCCTAAGAGATTTCCTTATCACTAATGGCTTCAAAGTCGGAAAGGCCGATCCTACTTTATTTACTAAAACACTTGCAAATGATTTGTTTGTATGCCAAATTTATTTTGATGATATTATATTTGGGTCTACTAACGAATTTACATGTGAGGAATTTAGTAGGGTCATGACACAGAAATTCGAGATGTCTATGATGGGGGAGTTGAAGTACTGCTTGGGATTTCAAGTGAAGCAACTCCAAGAGGGCACCTTCATTAGCCAAACGAAGTACATTCAAGATATTCTCAACAAGTTTGGAATGTAGGATGCCAAGCCCATCAAGACACCCATGGGAACCATTGTGCATCTCGACCTCGACACGGGAGGTAAATCCGTAGATCAAAAGGTATACCGGTCGATGATAGGCTCCTTACTCTATTTATGTGCATCTCGACCAAACATTATGCTTTCCGTATGCATGTGTGCAAGATTCCAAGCCGACCCTAAGGAAGCTCACCTTACGACCGTAAAACGAATCTTGAGATATTTAGTTCATACTCCTAAGTTTGAGCTTTGGTACCCTCGGGGATCCACATTTGATTTAATTGGTTATTCGGATGTCGATTGGGCAGGGTGTAAGATTAAAAGAAAGAGCACATCGGGGACTTGCGAGTTCTTGGGAAGGTCTCTGGTGTCTTGGGCTTCAAAGAAGCAAAATTCCGTCGCTCTTTCTACCACCGAAGCCGAGTATATTGCCGCAGGCCATTGTTGCGCGCAATTACTTTGGATGAGGCAAACCCTTAGGGACTATGGTTACAAATTAACCAAAGTTCCTCTTCTATGTGATAATGAGAGTGCAATCCGCATGGCGGATAATCCCGTTGAGCATAGCCGCACTAAACACATAGCCATTCGGTATCATTTTCTAAGGGATCACCAACAAAAGGGGGATATCGAGATTGCATATATTAACACCAAGGAACAATTAGCCGATATCTTTACCAAGCCACTAGATGAACAAACCTTTAACAAACTTAGGCATGAGCTAAATATTCTTGATTCTAGGAATTTCTTTTGATATTTTGCACACATAGCTCTTTAATATACTTTTGATCATATTTCTTTCATATGCTATGACTAATGTGTTTTCAAGTATATTTCAAACCAAGTCATAGATTGAAAGGGAAAAGGAGTCTTCGGTGAAGACAAAGGCTTCCACTCCACTCCACCAATCTACTCATCCTTCGCTGTCGCTCCGAGCAGTTCTCCGTCTTTGCTATAATCTTCACTCATATTTCGTTCGCCAAAGGGGGAGAAAGTAGTTACAAAGGGCTTATATTTCACTCAAGTATCCGTTTTTGGCGATTCATGCCAAAGGGGGAGAAAGTATTAGCCCAAAGCAAAAGGACCGCACCACCACCTAATTTTAAAATAAGATTCTCAAATTGATATCTTATTTTGTTCAAAAGGGGGAGAAAGTAGTATCTTCAAAATTAATATCTAAAACCCTCTTGAACACTAAGAGAAGGATTTCACTAAGAGGGAGTTTTGTTTAGTCAAAGGGAAAGCATTTGAAACAGGGGGAGAAAATTTCAAATCTTGAAAATGCTTCTTAAAATCTTACTCATTTGTTCCTTGACTATTTGCAAAAGAACTTTGAAAAGAATTTACAAAAGAATTTTCAAAAACAAAATATGTGGTGCAAGCGTGGTCCAAAATGTTAAAAATATAAAGAAACAATCCATGCATATCTTAAGATAATATTTATTGGTTCAATTCTAAGTAACCTTTGCACTTACTTTTTGCAAACTAGTTCAATTATGCATTTCTATATTTGCTTTGGTTTATGTTGGCATCAATCACCAAAAAGGGGGAGATTGAAAGGGAAATAGGCTTACACCTTTTCCTAAATTGATTTTGGTGGTTGAATTGCCCAACACAAATAATTGGACTAACTAGTTTGCTCTAGTCTATAAGATTTACAGGTGCCAAAGGTTCACAGCAAGCCAATAAAAAGACAAAAGATGGGTTCAAATAAAGAGAGCTAAAGACATCCCAAAAGGCACCCTGGTCTGGCGCACCGGACTGTCCGGTGCACCACCGGACAGTGTCCGGTGCACCAGGGATCTCGAAGCTGAACTTGCCACCTTCGGGAAAATGGGAGGCCGCTCCGCTATAATTCACCGGACTGTCCCGGTGAAGCACCGGACAGTGTCCGGTGTCACACCAGACTGTCCGGTGTGCCAACGGAGCAACGACTACTTCGCACGCAACGGTCGACTACAACGCATTTAATGCGCGCCTGTGCGCGTAGAGGACAGAGCACGCACAGAAGGCGCACTGGACAGTCTACAGGACCTGTCTGGTGCACCACCAGACAGCCCAGAGGCCCCACCAGTCAGAGCTCCAACGGTCAGAACCTAACGACCGGCTGACGTGGCTGGCGCACCGAACAGTGTCCGGTGGCGCACCGGACTGTCCGGTGCGCCATGCGACAGACAGTCTCCCAACGGCCACTTTTGGTGGTTGGGGCTATAAATACCCCAACCACCCCACATTCAATAGCATCCAAGTTTTCCACCTTCAACACATTAGAAGAGCTATAGCATTCAATTCTAGACACAACCAAAGAGATCAAATCCTCTCCCAAGTTCGGAATCCTCCAAATCAAATAGTGACTAGAGAAAGCGACATTTGTGTTCATTTGAGCTCTTGCGCTTGGATTGCTTCTTTTCTTTCTCATTCTTCTTGTGATCAACTCAATTGTAACCGAGGCAAGAGACACCAATTGTGTGGTGGTCCTTGCGGGAACTTTGTGTTCCGTTTGATTGAGAAGAGAAGCTCACTCGGTCTAAGTGACCATTTGAGAGAGGGAAAGGGTTGAAAGAGACCCGGTCTTTGTGACCACCTCAACGGGGAGTAGGTTTGCAAGAACCGAACCTCGGTAAAACAAATCCTTGTGTCTCACTCATTATTTGCTTACGATTTGTTTTTCGCCCTCTCTCTCGGACTCGTTTATATTTCTAACGCTAACCTGGCTTGTAGTTGTGCTTAAGTTTATAAATTTCAGATTCGCCCTATTCACCCCCCCCTCTAGGCGACTTTCAGAAACATCTGCTCTATTGTCATCGAGGGTGGTGGTGGCAACTTGTAACGCCCTGAATTTGGGGGTAGAATTTTTTCTTCTTTTCTCTCACCAAATTCAGGCGTTACCCTTTTCTTTTTTTCTCGTTCCCTCGCTGAACCTTGATCTTTTCCAAAGTTATGACGGGTTTTGGCTTTAGACCCCGTGTAAAGCAAAACCTTAAAATACTTTATTTTGGGTGATGCACCATGCCGAACCATGCATACTTTTGATTGTTTAAAAATGTGAAAGCATTCATCCAAAGAAAATTAGATTTTAGAAAAAGAAAATCCTTTTCTTTTTCTCTCCCTCTCTCCCTTTCCCATTTCGGCCCAGCCCCCCCCCCCCCGCGCGGGCCTCCTTGCCGGCCCAGCCGCGCCCCCCCTCCCCCCCGCGTGGGCCTCCCGGCCGGCCCACCCGCGCGCCCCCTTCCCCCCCGCTTTGGGCCCATTTTGGCCCAGCCGCCCCCCACCCTTTTTCTTTTTTCCAAAAATCCTCCCGCGGGCCCCGCCCGTCATCTCTCTCTCTCCCTCCCTCACCCTAGCGCCGCCGCCGTCGTTCCCGCCCACGGTGAGGCCCCCTCCTCCCTCCTCTCCTCCCCCTCCCTCCTTCCCCCCCCCCCCCCCCCCCCCGTCGGCGCCCTCCCCCGTGCCATGGGCGCGCGCCCCGGCCCCGGCCGCCCCCGGCTGCGCCCGTCCTGCCCCCGCGCCGTCCTCGGCCGGCCCCGCCGCGCCGGCCTCCGCTGCGCCCAGCCCTCGCCCCTCCCCGCGCCCGGCTCCTGCGAGCTCGGCCGCCCGGCTTCGGCCGCTCCGGCGAGCCTGTCCCGCGCCGGCCCCGCCTCGCCCCCGGCGAGCCCGCTCCGCTCCGCCCCGCCCCCGTCGCTCGGCTTGGCCGCCCGGCCTCGGCCGGCCCTCGCCGCGCCCGGCCCCGGCTCGGCCGCCTCGCCCGCTCGGCCCGGCTCCCTAGCCGTCCCGGCCGACCCGGCCGCCCCTGGCCGGTTCAACCGCCCCGGCCCCGGCCCGGTCGCCCCGCCCCATCCCGGCCTCGCCCGACCGTGTCCCCGCTCGCCCGCGCTCGCTGCGATTATTTTTTTGGTTGGTAGTTAGTGTCAAACTCCGTTAGTTAGCGTGCTACGTCGCGCGCTTCGCCGCGCGACGGATTTGTCTAATTTCAGATGCTATCTATGTGTTGCGTCGTGCGCTTCATCGCGCGACGATCCATTTTAATTTCAGGTTGTTTAAGGTGTAGCGCCGCGTGTGTATTCATGCGACGTTCCACTTTGGACTCAGTTTAGTCGACGTATGTCGTCGTGCGTTTCGTCTCGCGACGTTTTACGTCCCCTCATAACTAAGGCGAAGTGTCTCGTTACGTGCTCAGTCGCGTGACGAGTCGTCAATTTCTTAATTTGTTTTAGAGTGCTACGTCGCGCGTCTCGCCGCGCGACCACCCTTGTTATTTATCTCCACCTGCTTATAATGACTAGACATGAAACATGACTTTACTTTACGCTAAACATAGTGTCTACATTAAATTTCCTTCCATTAAGTGAGTGGTTAATTTATAATCATGTAACGTGATCGTTTCTCAACTGTCTTTTCCTCTTTCTCTCTTAACCATACTCGCGAGCCCGCGTGGAATGTCTGTTTACTTATTTCATTCTATTGTATGGTGTACTATTATTTTGTATTAAATGTGTGGATGAATGTATGTATGCTTGCAATCGCATAGAGAACGATCCGGTTGAAGAGCCCGAGGAACTCGCAGGAGAAGCCCCTGAGCAGCAGTCGGTTGGTGGAGGCAAGTGTCCTTTGACCTATCTCTGTCCTAATCATTCTTTAATTCACCTCCCGCATTACACATTTATACCTAAGGATTGACTAGCTTTTGTTATCCATGTCCTTATTTACCTATTTGGGTCGGTTTATTATTGTTTAGCTTCATGCTATTGCTCAAACTCTAATCAATGAACATGATGAGATTATATATGATACGCTGTTTTCCCCTCTCTTATTATGATATTATACTTGTGGCTTTTAAGGGGGCTCGAGCGGTTTCTCGAGTGCCTCTCCGTAAGGACCTGTTCTATGGATGACCGCCCGGGAAAACAGTGCAACCATGAGGGTGGAATGGGACGCCCTTAGCTGAGTAATTAGAGGAACCGGGGTGTAGTTCGCTTCGCCGTCGTGCCGTCAATGGGGCTCGGTGTATGCGGCTCGCTCTGCCAAGGTTGATTTGTCCCTTGGGGAGGAGTGCGGTACATTTAGGAAACCTAATGGGCGGCTACAGCCTCGGGGAATCTTTGTAAAGGCTACGTAGTGATGCCCTGCTGGACCACCTAGGTAGTGGTCAATGGGGAGTAGCTCTCTCCGGGTAGAAAGGGAATCACGGCTTGTGGGTAAAGTGCACAACCTCTGCAGAGTGTTTGAAAACTGATATATCAGCCGTGCTCGCGGTTATGAGCGGCCAAGGGAGCTCCAGTGATTAGTGGTACTTGATCAGAGACATTTTGGTTTACAGGTGGCAATGAGGATGGTTACGATTATGCTTATGGTAATGGTAAGTGGTATTCTTTCCGCTTGGAAAGGGTACTTTGGGTTAATAACTTGGGTTAATGCTAAAACCTGGCTTTCTACTAGTAAATAACAAACTGACCAACTAAAAGCAACTGCTTGACTTATCCCCACATAAAGCTAGTCCACTACAGCCAAACAGGATACTTGCTGAGTATGTTGATGTGTACTCACTCTTGCTCTACACACCAAACCCCCCCCCAGGTTGTCAGCATTGCAACCACTGCTCAGGAGAAGATGAAGCTGTGGAAGGAGACTTCCAGGAGTTCCAAGACTACGACGAGTTCTAGGTGTGGGTTAGCGGCAACCCCCAGTCGGCTGCCTGTGAAGGCCGCGGTTATCTACGTTTCTTTTCCGCACTTTGATTTATTGTAAGGACTATATGGACGTCTCAGTCATATGATGTAATCGACTATTATTTCCCTTTTAATACTATTTGAGCACTGTGTGATGATGTCCATGTTATGTAACTGCTGTGTACGTGAATAACTGATCCTGGCACGTACATGGTTCGCATTCGGTTTACCTTCTAAAAACCGGGTGTGACATAAGTGGTATCAAAGCCAGGTTGACTGTAGGACCGCTAACCTAGAGTAGAATGGTCGTTCTAAGGATTATAGACCTATGTCACTGCCTTGACTTTGGTACCCCTTCAAAAGTTGGTCATACTGACCAAACCTATGTTCTACTATATATTATACCTTGATGAAAATTTTGTTTTATTCTAATCCTTCATTTATTTATGATTCATTATTTGCTGGTCATATTAATTCTGTTCTCACCCTTTTGCTTGCGATGTCTTTTGTAGATGGCTCGACTTAGACACACTGCACGAAAGTCCGTCATCCCCTTCTTACCCTCCCGCCTTGCTGAGCGTCCGCTTCGCCGTCCCGTGGCCGGACAGTCCAGCCACTTGGAGAGACTGCACCACCGCCTGCATGAGGAGCAGGAACGTCGACGATAGGAGCAGCAGGGCTCTTCTTTCTCGCTCCAGCAGGAGATAGAGTCTGTGAGGAGCTGCTCCCCTGTGCTTCCTCTGGAGGCGCCCCCTGCACCACCACTGGGCGCCCCAGCTTCTGGAGTAGCTGCTGGAGGAGACCCAGACGACGGAGGTGGCGACGACAGCCCGAGCCACGACACCGACCTTGTTGGAGACTTGTTCTCAAATGCTTCGGATTAAGAACAAGGCAACATAAAAAGTGTTAAATGTCAAGGCCCTTCGTCCTACCAAACATTATTCTCCTCCGGGAATAATGAGTTCCGGACGAAGGTCACAAGAAACATACCTTCATAAATATAACAAGTAATAACGAAGGATTCACACAAGACATGAAAAGTAAATCATAGAATCATTTCTATTTTATTAACATGAAGAAATAGAAATGATTTCAAATTACAAATGTACCTTCGGTCTTGAGAGAAGGTAAAAAGTACAAGCGTAACGCAAATGCCAATGCCAAGTCAGCGTGAACAGTACGGGAGTACTGTTCATCTATTTATAGGCGCGGGACGCAGCCCACGTAAAATTACATCCATGTCCATTACATTTGTTAATGGCTTATGGAAATTTGTCAAGGCCCACGCAGTCTTTTCATCTTTAAGTCGGTTCCCCCTTCTGCTATCGCGACGAAGCTTCCCTGCGCACAGCTTCGGCTGCGCTCGTCCTTCGTCTGGTTCAGGCTTCGTCCTGGCCGTGCTTCATATTCATAGTTCTGAGTCCGAAAATACCTGTTCACATAATCCACTTGGAAAACATTGTCAAATTATGTTTTTGAGGACCTTCGGAGGACGAAGGCCCCCAACAGTAGCCCCTCGCAATATTAATTTGTTAATAATAAATTCAGATTGCGATATGGACGAAGGCCTTGAGCCGAAGGTCCGAAAAAAACACCTTCCCTTTGCTAGAATAGCAACATTCACTGACAAGCGGGGTCTTTCAATTTTCAACGCCCCGGGCGTATAAATAAGATCGCACCGCAAACTCATTTGGTACGCACACTTGCCATCTGCTTCGGCCCACTAAAATTTTTAGCTCTTGTGCGCTAAGATTTGCTGGTCTTTTTGATTTTGAAGCTTCGGCCTCGGGAACAATTTTTTTAGCGTTTCCGAAGATGTCTGAAGGCAAGAAGATCCCTGCTGAGACGAAGCTGAGTCTCGAGGAGGAGAAGAATCTGGGGTTCCTAATAGCGATGGCAGAGACCAATACAGAGAAAATCACCAAGGAGATTCTCGAAGGTTTGTCCGAAGATACTGGTGACAGCGACAGCTATGATGTAGAGAGTGGTGGGGAAGAGGCCGAAGATCGTCCATGGGCGGCCAAGTCACACGGTTTTCGGGAAAACCACTATCAAGCAGAACCATATTGATAATATGAGGGGGAGGTATTTTCGAGATATATCTATTGTGAGGGCCGACGCTGGAGAAAAGACTTCTCCCACCCCCGAAGTAGATGAAGTTGTGATTTTCCGAAGCTTTCTCAAGGCTGGGCTTCGATTCCCCCTGAGCAACTTGTTGTCGAGGTACTGAAAACATTTCAAGTCTACCTTCATCAACTTACTCCCGAAGCTATCACAAGAATGGGGATATTTGTCTGGGCTGCAAGAAGTCAAGGTTTAGAACCAAATGCTAAAAGTTTTTGCAACATTCATGAACTGTTATATGAGACGAAGCCGTGGGGAAAAGAACAATATCACAATAATTTTGGATGTTATAGCTTCGGTGCCCGCTCCGGGTCAAGCCGCCCTGTGCCAACCTTTCGGAAGAGATGGCCCGGAGCCTGGATGACTGAATGGTTCTATGTAAAAAACGACTTAACAGTGCAAGAAAATGTCAAGAGTATCATTATGCACCCTATCTGGCAACGCTTCGGACTTCGAAGGCCGAAGGTTGAAATGGACGAAGCAGCCGAGGAATGCCAAAGAGCCTTCGGCATAGTCTGCTCTTTCATTGGGACAAGGGACTTAGTCCAAGAGCACATTGCCTTCAGGGTATGGCCACTTATAGAAAAGTGGGAAATGCCGAAGGAAACCATTAAAGAGTCCGACGAAGGCGGACTAGTTAGACTGAAATACACATTCAAATATGCAGATAAATTTGTTGAACCTGATGATGACTGGCTAAAGAGCATTGAAACTTTAAGTGATGAACTACTTGGGGCATATTCGAAGGCCGAAAATACTGCACTATCAGCAGCCTTCGGAGGCCGAAAGAAGAAAAGACTCAACCGTGTGTTTGACGCAGTCGGGTTTATGTACCCCGACTATCACTATCCGGTATTGGGTCGCAAAAGGAAAAACACTTCTCCTGCGACAGAAGCTACCACAAGTGCCCCTAGTGAGCCAGCGCCTCAAAGAAAAAAGATGAAGGTGCTCACCCATCGGACACGCTTTATTGAGCCGGCCACAGTGCCAGAATTCATTGGTGAAGCTTCTTTGGCCTCTGAAGCTACAGAACCAGCTCCAGTGCCGAAGATGGAAGAGAAGACTGAAGCGCCTTCAGCAGTAGAAAAGCCGAAGATTGACGAGCCAAAAATGTCTGAAATCTTAAGTCCTTCGGTAAATGTCGAAGCAATAAAAACCAAAAAGGGCCATCGGTGACCCCAAAAAGGAAAAGAATGGTAAACGTACTAGATGTCTTGGAGACAATTAAGTCTTCAAGCACAACTCCAAAAAAGAGTGTTGAAGTTGCTGAAGCTTCTACTGAAGCTTCAACGCAACAAGCTGAAGCTGAAGCTGGGCCTTCAGAGCCCTACAAGGAGCAACCTTTAGAAGCCGAAACAATAAAAATATCAGAACCAGTTGTAGTTGGAGAAATTGACACTGCCATCCCCGAAGCTCCTGCCAGCGTATGCGATTACATTATACGACACGCTTCGGGGAAGAAACTATCTGCAGAAGAAACTTATGAAGCCAACCATTATGCGAAAGAGCTAAAATATCCGAAGGGGGCAGTAATATTCAATGGGACAAATGAAGATGACTTCCTATACTGCCTACCTGATAATAAAGAATTATCTGTCTGCCGAGAGATGGCCAGGAGTATAGGATTCCCGAAGCTCGAAGCTGGATTAAGCGTCATGACGAAAGAGGATCTCGCAGACAGTCTTGCATACAATAGCCTGAAGGTTTGGGAATTAGACTTTTTGAAAAATTTTTACAATACGTAATTCATTCCTTTATTCTTATATAGACTCTCTCTTTTTTTATAGGGTTTAATCCTGAGCAACGCATTGAGAGCACAAAAGAGTGCCGAAGATGAGAGTTATGAGATTGCGTTCAACAATTTGCGCTCCGAAGTTATCAAACTGAGAAACGAGGCTCTGGAAAAGGATAAAATTCTACTTACGCTGGTAGACAAAGTAAAGAAGGACGAAGCTGCTTCAAAAACCCAGGCCGAAGCCCAAAAGCGCGAAATTAAAGATCTTCAGAAACAGCTGGCTAGAGCTAGAGAGGAGCGCGTGCTTGAGGAAACAAAACGGGAACTCAGTGATCATATGGTCAACAAATTGGAGTCAAGAGTTAAAGAACTTCGTGCATCTCAGAGGAAATGTTATATTAAATCTATAGAATGCGCGAATAAAATTAAAACCAGCTTCGCCAGCGTCGGCGCCTTTTCCAGCGAAGAGAATTTCTCTCGAGGCAACCCCGAAGGTCCACTGGAATGGATTAGTCATGAAGCAGAGGCCTTCGAGGAGATCCTGAGCAGTCGTGGCGATATCTGCGCTTTTTCGGGCGCCAGAGGAATTGCTTCTGTCTTAGAGAAAAAAGGTTGCGAGCATGTGAAATTTTTAGCTCAGTCCGAAGCTACCTTATCTTGCGAAGACATCAAGGACCCCTCGCCGAAGCAAGCGTGGTGGGTGGCAAATTTTTTACTGATATCTGGAACGACGGCGGCCGAGGAATGGCGCAAGAAATCATCCAAAGGAGCGAAAAAGGCATTCATGATGCTAGGAAAGTGGCAGAAGCTGCCGAAAGGAGTACAGAGCCCGAAAGGCAATTAGGTACCAATTAGTCGCTCTTGTTGTGTTGTAATTTTTATTTCAAACTTTGCTCACGGTTTGTAATAGTAATGAAGAAATATTCTTTTGCCTCAGAAGCTGCTGAATCGACTGCCGACCCGCACACAAAAGGTGATGATGAAATTAAACAAATGGCCGAAGCTATCATGGACAAAGTTGTTGATCAGCTTCTAAATGAAGCCGCCGAAGCGGTATTAAGAGAAGACTAGATGCTATTTAGAAAAAACATTTAAAGTGTGATCTATGTAACATTTTGTACATTTGAATGTAATATACAAGTTTCTTTTCATTATTCAATTCTTTACGATGCATGAAACTCTACATACATACCATTTTTGAGCCTTCGGCGAAAAAACACCTTCCCTTCTTTTCATGCTTCGTGAAGAAAATATTCTCCGTTAAAACTGTTCTGATAAGTCACATCCATGCTTCGTAAAAGCATTCTCCGAAGCTATACAATTTCGATATTGCTTTCTCAAAGCATTCTTCCGAAGGTCGATACTGTGTACCCTTCTCTTGCAAAATGCAATATGATGTATGATGCTTATGCTATGCAAGATGATGTGATGATGTTATGTTATGCAAATGACCTTTGTTCCGAAGATACACACAAAATTTATTCGTAAGCTCCTGCATTCCCTTAGGAACGTCTTTGGAGCTTCTTCGTCTTTTACTTAGACGGTATCAGCGTTGACTTTTCGCTGTAAGCCTCCCTTAGGAGCTTCTTCGTCTTTTACTTAGACGGTATCAGCGTTGACTTTTCGCTGTAAGCTCTGCATTCCTTTAGGAACGACTTTTGAGCAGAAAACTTACACTGCGCTCCCTTTGGAACGGCTTTTTATGACTTCATGAACTTACTCTGCGTTCCTTAGAACGACTTTCTGTTAATCCGAAGGATTTTTAATATTTCGAAGGTCCTCTTTGTTAACACAAAAACTCCATCAACTTAATCCTGTGGAGAAAATAGGTTTTCCTCATGGGAGATAGCGAAATTATTACATGGAACGATCAATGTTTTTGCTTCAGAGAATAGAACTGAATGGAAAAGACTGCTAACAAAGGTAGGATATGTGTCAATAAATGTGCTTCGACTCTGGCACAGTGCTGTTGACTGTGCGAGCTTCGGATTGTTCTCTGAAGTCCCTTTGATGTGGAGCATATTGACTCCCTTCTGGCTGTTGACCCTGTTGCAATGGAGGTGGAGGCGGGGGCTGTTGCCAGGAAGCTTGAGGTTGACTTGCCGAAGCTACAGAAGCTGCAGGGTGGTTGTCTATGTATTGTGGAATGTAAGGCGGATGATACGAAGCAGTATGCATGACCTGCTTCGGCTGAACTTGTTGAGATGTAGCTTCGGCTATCTCCTTTTGCTTCTGGATTGTAATATGGCACGTCCTGGTGGTATGGCCCTTGCCTTCTCCACAGAACAAGCAAAACAATTTCCTTGGCTAATCTCCGAATCTTCCGCCGAAGCCCCTGGCGCCTCTGCCTCTCGGAGCTGGTGGCCGGAAGAAAGCTTGTTGTTGCCCCGAAGCCTGCGAGGAGCACTGCGATCTGCTCTGCTGACTCCCCCTTATCATCATTCTGAGTGGAGCTGTGGATGGACCGGACATGCCTCGGGTAGTATCTTCCTCCGAAGCCCCTGGTCATTTCAGAAAATCTGAAGGCCTCCTCCCTTCTTTGGCGAAAGTCATTGTCAGCACGAATGTACTCATCCATCTTTTGGAGCAGCTTCTCCAGGGTCTGAGGCGGCTTTCTAGCAAAGTATTGAGCTGCAGGCCCAGGACGAAGCCCCTTGATCATGGCTTCGATAACAATTTCATTGGGCACCGTTGGTGCCTGCGCCCTCAAACGTAAGAACCTTCGGACATAAGCCTGAAGGTATTCTTCATGATCCTGAATGCACTGGAACAAGGCTTGAGCTGTGACTGGCTTCGTCTGAAATCCTTGAAAGCTGGTCAGTAACATATCCTTCAGCTTTTGCCATAAAGTGATCGTTCCTGGCCGAAGGGAGGAATACCAGGTCTGAGCAACACTCCTGACGGCCATAACGATAGACTTCGCCATGACTGCAGCATTGCCCCATACGAAGACACTGTTGCTTCGTAGCTCATCAGGAACTGCTTCGGGTCTGAGTGGCCGTCGAACATGGGAAGCTGAGGTGGCTTATAGGATGGAGGCCAAGGTGTAGCCTGCAGCTC